>CM076576.1:682389042-682755704 GCA_034641835.2 Pinus albicaulis
ACTTCATGTGTAAATCCTATGACGTGTGATGTGTGGGAATAATTTAATGATCGAAATTAAGTGTGGGTTATGGGCAGTTTAGCGGCGGTAAGTGTGAAATATGAAAAATGTAAGAAATAAACGATAAAAAAGGTTTGTGCGAGTTTTAAAATGCGGCAAAGGTATGGTGGGTCCACCAGATATTGCATTGGTAGAAATATAACAGTTAACAAAAGGCTTAAGGGTAAAGAAAAAAACTTGCGGGCTGCGAACTGCGGGCAACGGTAAGTCAACGATGATGGTTTTAATAAATTAAGCGTAGAGTGGGCTGAGGTACCCTGTTTTCATATTTTTGCATGAAATGAACGAAACCTACGGATTTGAGTCCTGAGCCTCGTCCTTCCCTGCAACAAAAAATTCAATGAAGTTGTGGGATGCTGCCACTTTATTCATGGCGGTGGTTGGGAGTATTTCTAACAGGCATAATTTGATAACTTTGGTAACTATGACGGAAACTCAGATCATCACAAGAATAATGCGGGAGGCAATGGATATGTGGAATAATCAAAATTTCAAACCCATTCAAAAAAATTTGGTAACTTTGGTAACTATGAAGGAAACCCACATCATCACAAGAAAAATGTAGGAGGCAGTGAACAGAGAAGCATAGTGATGCTAGAAGACAAAAGATCAACAATAGAAAACCACAATAATAAAAAAATTTATGGATGCCAAAACACACACGAAGATGGCTGACAACATACAACTATTTAAAACAAAAATTAAAAAATTTGTGTAAAGAGGAGACAATACAATTATGGAAATTAAAAGATATGAGACTTCATTTTAATACATAGTGGCTGGTATTAAAAAATGTTGACTTTCCCAACTATATGGAGAAATTTTTTAAAACAAATTTAATCACAATGAAAGAGAGTACAGATTTGTTGCGGTAAAACTTATACGTTAAATTTTCATAGCCAAATAACAACAAACCAAACCCTATATTGTGCTTCCAAAAAAAATATATATATATCACATGGAATTTGCAGTTCCTTCACAATTAAAACAATGCTACTTCACTATCAAAAAAAGATTTGTTACTGATATTTACATTCAGGATGAGTTGAGGTGTAATACAAAGTAAAACCTGTAACAATTTTTTTCACGCGCTCACCAAAATTTACTCCATGATTTTCTCCGAAGTTGAGGAGTAATATAAAGTACAACCTGTAACAATTTGTTTCACACATCCACCAAAATTAATATACAACATTTTCTGAACTTTGCTGAAGTAAATAATAGTTGCAGAGTAAATTCTTTCCTGTGCATTTCTACCAACCATTCATAAATTTTCATTTGACTCTCATTATTTAATGTCTTTCGGAATGGGTAATTTTCCTTGTGTTCAGAACTCCATTTAATCCATGTCCTTCATTGCAAAATCAAACTCAATTTGCAACCTACAAAACATTTACTTAATGTATGTTTGGTAAGTTCAATTAACACAGTGGTTAAGATTTATTTTCCAACAACCCCCCTTAATCACAACTATTTTCAATGACCATTCACAAAATATCTCTAACATACACCAAATTTCCATGTTCTAATGGCTTTGTGAAGATGTTTGCAAATTTTTATTCTGACCTGCAGTGTCGTCATTGACCATTCTCAAACTATCTTTGACATAAACAAAATTTCCACTTGCCAATATCTTTATGAATATGTTTGCAAATTTTTCTTCTGACCTGTAGTGTTGCAACACAATCTCACAATTTTAAACTAATTCTCCTATAAAATGATATTTAGCATCAATGTGTTTTTTCCTCTTGTGAAAAATAGAATTCTTTGATAGTTCAATTGTTGAGTTGTTGTCACAAAAAATAGTTGTTGTTCCATCTTGTTCATGGCATAAAGCCTTCAACATCCTTCTCATCAAAACTCCTTGACATGTTGTTGTTGTTGGGGCGACATATTCAAATTCTATTGTTGACAATGACACTAAAGGATGCTTCTTGGAATCCCATGAAATGGCTCCTGAACCCAAATTAAAAACATATCTTGACATGCTCTTTCTATCATCAACACTTCATGTTGAGTCACTGTCGATGTAACCAACCAACCTAAAATTAGTTGTTGCGGTGTACAAAACTCATCGAAAGAATTTAAAATCCTTTTAGCTCCTTGCCAATATGTCTCCTTGGGTATCTCCATGCACCTTGACACCAAACTCATTGCATAGATTTTGTGAGGATTAGTTGTGGTCAAATACATTAGGCTACCCACCATACTTTTGTATAATGTCAGATTGAAATTGCTCCTACAATATTATTTTCTCAACTTCAACCCCATGACTGTTGGAGTTGGTGTTGGCTTTTTCTTTTTCATATTGAACATATCTAAAATTTCTAAAACATAATTTTTTTGAGAGATAAAAATACCATTTTCTATTTGCTTCACTTCTATGCCCAAGAAATATTTTAAAAGCCCGAATTCAGTTATTTCAAACTCACTTGTCATGGCTTCTTTGAAATCAGCGATGAGGAAATCATCACTCCTTATAAAAGTCAAATAATCGACATACATAACTACAATAAGGAGCTTACTCCCACTTTCTTTGATGTGGAGAGTAGGCTCACCATCACATTTGTCGAACCCATTTTCCATCAAGTAAGTGTCTATTCTACTATATCTTGAATTTGGTGCTTGCTTCTGGTCGTAAAGAGATTTTCTCAACCTACACACATTGTCTTCTTGTCCTTCTACCTCATAACTAGGCGATTGCAAAACATATACCTCCTCTTTCATCACTTCATTCAAGAACATTGAATTTATGACCCTTTGACACACTTTCCATTTATGTTGTGCAACAATCGACAACACTGTACGTACTGTCTCCATTGTTGCGACTGGTGAAAATGTTTTTGCATAATCTCTTCTATGCTGCTGCTTCTATCCTTAAAAAAATAGTATTTATTTATTACTTTCAATATTTCCTTCAATGTTGCTCTTGGTCTTATAGACCCACTTCACTCAAATGACTTATTTTCCTTGCGAAGATTCACTAATTCCCATGTGTCATTATTTTCTATTGCTCCAGTTTCTTCATCCATTTCCGCAGCCCATTTTTCTTCTTTGACTTCATCCTCAAAAGGAATTGGTCATATACATGAATAAATAATGCAAATAAGGAGTTCAGACCAACGTTGCTATAAAATTCATTTTTCTCATATATTTCACTTAAATTTCTCAATTTGTGTTTATGCTTGTAGAAGATGAGCTTGAAATGTCACTTGGTGTTGTGCTTGAAGTAGATGGCATTGAGGATCTTTGTGGTGTGCTTGGAGAAGAAATTTCTTAACTATGAAACCTTTTCCTATTATTTTTTTATGGTGCCACTTGATGACTAATTTTTTTTATCTTGAATAGGTGTAGGAGGAGTCATCATTGAGGAATTACTTGTTGCGGTCAATTCCTCTCTGTCTTCATGTGGTGTACATGTTTTCAAATTAACTGTATTCTCTAAAATTCCATCCCATGCTTCCTCTTCTATGAATTCACCATCTCTTATGATTATGAATTTCTTGGTTGATGGATTGTAGAGCTTGTATTCTTTCGATTCATCACTATATCCAAAAAATAAACATTTCTCCCCCTTTTTGTCCAAATTCTTCCTCAACTCATCTGGGACATGTGCAAATGCCACACGTCCAACACTCTCATGTGAGCGACACTACACTTTCCTCCATTCCATGTGTCGTCAGAAACTATATTCATAACACTTTTGGTTGGACACCTATTAATAATATATGTTACAAAAATGATATATTTAGCCCAATAATCATTTGGAAATGTTTTTCTTTCAACATACTCCTTTCCATTTCCATAATGGTCCCATTATTTCTTTCTACAAGACAATTTTTTTGTAGTGGATACCTTGTTGTAAATTTCTTCTGAATTCCATCCTCCTTGCAAAAATGCAGGAAGTCATTTGTGATGTATTCGCCACCTCTATGAGTCCTCAACACTTTTATGTATTGTCCACTTTGCTTCTCAACAAGAGCTTTGTATTGGTGGAAGTGCTCAAACACTTCACTTTTCCATTTTATGAGGTAGACCGATGTCTTCCTTGTATAATCATATATAGAAGTCAAAATATAATGGCTTCCCCCAATTGATGGTGTCTGCATTGGTCAAAATAAATCAGAATGGACAATCTCCGAAGGTTTTTTTTCCCTTATTGACTTTCCTGCTGGAAATGATTCTCTTTGTTGTTTTCCCAAGTTGCATCCTTCACATTCATTTTTCATTTATTCCATGAGTGGCAATCCTTTCACCATGAATTTCCTATGCAACAAATTCAAACCTCCAAATTTGAGATGACCAAATATCCAATGCCATAACCAATTTCCATCTTTGACCTCTCCTTCAAAGTCTATTTGTCTGACAACTAAAACCTTTCTTTCATTCTTTTTTGAATTTATTGATAGTTGTGCTTGACCACCTTATTCCTTAAAATGTGATTTTAGCTAGAGAGGAAACATTATATTTTTTGTCATCTAAACTTTTTGAATCAACTCTCTCCTTGGAGACTTATCCAAAATCGTGCACACATAATTTTTGAAAAAGACATTGTAGCCCTTTTGCATGAGTTTTCTAATGCTTATGAGGTTATGCTTTAAACAAGGAAAAAAATAGACATCTGAAATGTATTTTTTCTCTCTCTTATTTGTTAGAATGTTGACTCTTCCTTTTCCCATAACTGAGACTTTTCTATGAGTCCCTAATGTCACTTAATATTTTACACTATAATCTAGATTGGAAAACTTTTCTATGTTCCAATTCATGTGGTTGCTACACCGTGAATCTAGAAACCATACATCTCCTTATTTTTCTTGTGTTACATTACAAGCTAAAAACATGCTATCATTAGGGAAAATTTTAAGAATGAAATTTTATCTTAAACTTTAGAAAGCGAATCTTACTAGTCCCTAATATGAAAATTGTAAAAATTTGGTGACATTTTTGTATAAATATTTATATTTTCAATTATTTTATAGTATTAAATATAATATTTTGGTGATTTTAAGGTAAAATAATGGTGTACTATAGAATTTGGATGAATCATTTTATAAAAAAATGGGAATTAGTGAATCATTTTTTTGGAAAAAGCACGGAAAATTAGCCCAAGACCTTAACTTGGATTTTGATTGCTACACCTTCCACTTTTATTTGAAGGGTTTCTTCTTCAAAGTCCGCGTGGGATTCTACATCTGCCACCATAATTTGATCTTCCTCGACCTCTACCTTGACAAAATGAAAGTTGTGTTTTGAAGGCATGCTCCAATGAGGAGCTTCTTGCTATATTCGGTTTGTGTTCATGAGAAGATGCATGAACCTCATCGAGTGAAAATTGTGAGAAATCCTTTGTCTCTTCTATGGCCAAAACTATGGCATCAAATCTTGTTGGTAGACTTCCCAAAACCTTTTCAGCTATTATCCTTTCCTCAAGCTTCTCACCATGAACAACCAACTCAACTACAAATTTCATACAAATTGTGTCAAAATATCTTCTCAACATTTGTAGTTTTGTTGTCTTCATCTTTCCCTTGGCTTGGTCTAAGGTTTTCTAGAGGGTATCCCATGCTTTCTTGGACTTATTTGTTTCTACAATCCTTGGGAAGATACTTTCATGAACTCCTTGAAACGTGTAGAAGAGGGCTCTGGATTCCTTCTTCCTATTTTCCCTGTGTCAAAGAATCCTTCTTTGGTTGTGTCAAAGCATTGTATGTTATTTCATGTGCTAGTTATTGGAAACCAATTTCCATCAATTCCAAAATGTATTGGGAAGAAAATGGAGCCTCGATTTTAGTACCCCAATAACCTTAATTTTTTCCATTGAAGTGAGGTATTTGTGGACTAGTGAAGCTTGTTCTTTTCTTATTGTTTTCATTTTCACTTGTGCTTGTTGCTGTCATTTTGACCCTCACGAGAACAACCTTTTAACTACTAAGTAAAAACAATGTTTCATAATAGAAATTCAAAACCGCTCTCATACAATGTTAAAAAATTAAAGAGAGGGGAGATTTTTCAACACACAGAGTTAGTGAGTAACACACTCTAAAAACTGAGGAATAAATTCTTCCCAGTTCATTTTTCCCAACAATTCATAAGTTTCCATTTGACGTTGATTATTTAACCTATTCTGGAATAGATAATTGTTGTATTTAAAACTTCATTTAAATCATGTCAAACTCAATTGACAAAATATTTTTCATCTAATGGAATAGTTGAGATTAATTTTCAAAAGACAACATAGCTAGAATTTTTTAGCTACATCTCAATTGATATTTACTAAATTAAATATCATTCTATTATATTAATGTTTACTAAATTAAAAACCATTCTATTATATTTCCTTATTTATTTATCATAGCATTATCATCATAAAACCAACCATTTACTATTGATCATGTATGGAAAGAAACCACTAGCACTAACCAACATAATATACTTAAAATCTAAAAATAAATATAAAACATAAAAAACCTAACTTCAAATCTAAAAGTATATATAAAACTGGCAAAACCAATAGATATATTCTAAATATTTAGAAATCTCCTTTTAAAATAATTACATTACTTTATAGCAATTTATTATATTTTATTTTTCCAAATAATTTTAAATGAAGAGCAGAAAAATGTATTCAATTCTAATCAGGAAGTAATTACATTTTTAATTTATTACTATTTCTAATCTTTAGAAGAACCATTAAAAAAAATATTACACATTACATAAGAGATTCATATTATAATAAGTCACCATAAAAACCTATACATATTGAAAAGGTTGTCAGATCCAAACCCTTAAAATAAAACCATCTATATCTGGCTTTTAACAGATCTAGTTTCAGTTCAAGTACGAAAACACTCTCAAAGTAATGATCAAAGGGACTACATGGCGTGAAATTTAAAGACCAAAGACGCAGTTATCCCCATAAAAAGTTCAGCATATCTGGTCTCAATTAAAGTGCAAAAACACTACCAAAGTTACCATCAAAGGGACACTCCAGAAGCCAGGTCCATGACCTTTTACTTAAACTATAAGAAATCACCTTATTCCTTACTCTGATGCAGACATAATCCTCCACTCCTATAATCTTAGGCCAAGCAGGAGGCATAATCTTCCAAATACCCTCCCACATGGATGGTGGTATCCTTGTGATCTCCTTCCACGATAAGGAGGAAGACGCAGAAGGGGAAATTAAACCTAAAGCCGCACCCATTTTCTAAAGCTCCCGGATAATCACCTTTTATTCAGTTATAATATATGAGTATATGATCCCTGCTACAAGAATCCAGGACCCACATGCAATCAGGTAAGGCAATATTTCACGACCAGGCACATTCGACAATGGCGCAAAAATGAAAGTACCATCTTGGATGTTGAAACCCATAACGTCCTTTTTCTCTACCATCCCTTTTGTGATATAATAAAAGAAACCCTCACTGCAAACTATATTACGAGGGTTGACTGCCTTCAAATATTTTGGTAGATTGCCCCCAATCTTCCAAGACTTTTCCAAAACATCGTAGATTTCAACTATTGGGTATTCATTATTTTGACCTGATTTTCCCAATTACTTTATGTGTGTTCTCGTCTCCTCCGCCAATGTCGATGGCCATGAAGGTTCGTATGGACAACATGGTAGGAAGGTAAAATAACTTTTTGTTGGTGTACATGCACTTAGACTAGCTGTGTTGATCTTAGACTAGCTATGTTGGTGTACATGCACCTAGATTAGCTTTAGTTAACTTACTGCTTGCATGTGATGTGGAATTTCTTAGTTAAGTTAACTTACTGCTTGCATGTGGCACATGTACACATTAACATAAGATAAAGCACACTTAGCTTCAGTTAGCTTTAACTATCTATAGTTATTGCATGTACAACTAAGCTTAACTTAGTTGCTTTTTGTATTTATTCCAAAAACTAATATTGGAGAATCAATTTCATTCTTTTCTCAATTTCATTGTCTTGCAAGCTTGTTCATTGTTTCGCAGATCTCGATCTTTGTATCTCAAAAATATTACATGGTATCAGAGCATAGGGATTTGTAATCAGTGCACAAGCAATTTTATTTGCAGGTTCAGAGGATTGAAGCAACAAAAAAGAATGGAGTCTAAATTGGAGTTTCCACAATCAACAATTCTTACTCCATATAATTATTTCGAATGGAAGCCAAATATTCTACTTCATCTCAGAAGTAGAGGCTTATTTCGAATAACCATGGAAACGGAAGTTGAACCAACATCGACAATGGAGAAATAAAGATATTTAAATCGCATGGACGAGGCCTTCGGCATCCTATGTTTATCTATCTCTCCGGAATTTCTATTTCATGTTGAATCATGTTCAACTCCAAATGAAGTATGGAAAATTTTGGAAATATTGTTTAGAAAACAAGATGAAATGCAAGGTCACATTCTCAAAAATTAGTTAAACTCATTAGATCCGATAAATTTTGAGAACATTCAAGATTTTTTCACAAGGTAGAAAGCCTTGTTGCTTCAGCTGATAGGATGCGGGATCGACAAATCCAAGCAAGAAAATCAGTTGATTCTTTCCATTTTATCAAAACTTGGTCCAGAGTATGCAGTATTTGTCTCTACATTCCACACAGTCAGATCTGCAACTGGTGCAACTTGGAAGATGCCCTCACTGCATTCTTTTATTCAGTCTTTGATGCATCAGCAAGATAAGCTCATCAAAATGGGCACACTTAAAAATTCCAAAGCGCATGAAAATTCCAAAAACCATCAGAAAGGAAAAGGGAAGAAGGATCCTTATCCAAGAAAGGGAGGAAATCCTAAACCCCCTGATGGATCATCTGGCTCAAAGGAAAGCAAAGGAATGAAAGGGAAATCAATGTGCAATTATTGCCACCGTGGTTTTCATCCTGAATCTGCATGCATGAAGAAGACTATAGATCTTATGGCGCAGACACTCCAGCAACACAATCTTGGAGACCACATTCCTGAGAATGCCAAGAAGAAGTCTATAGAAAAAGCCTTAGATCCAAGAGGTAATGGGCATGCTTTGATTGCTCTTCATTCTGAACCGCAAGAATGGATCATCGATTCAGGAGCTTCACATCATATGGCTTCTTCAAAGGAATCCTTTTCTTCTCTACATGCATACTTAGGTCCTCCCATTCTCATGGGGGATAATTCTGGAGTTGCAGCAACTAGACAAGGGAGAGTGGAATTCGAATATGGAAGTTTTGAAAATGTCTTGCATATTCCAAGGCTTTCTGTGAATCTTCTCTCAGTCTATCAGATGACACACACAGGCAGAGGAAGGAAAGTCGAATTTACCCGAGATTCCATGAGCATTTATGACATGCAAACCAACTTGAAGATTGCATCTGGCAAGGTAAATGATCAATCTCGTCCGTATACATTTTCTGATTTTGTTCCTCAATCAGATTCTATTTTGCTACTTACGCATGCAAATGAAGAAAGTAGGATTTGGCACGAGAGATTTGGGCACTTCAATTTCAGATATATGAAACAACTTAGTAAGCAAGGGATGGTCAAAGGATTGCCGACCATTTACTTTTCAGATGGTGTTTGTAATGGATGTGCTCTTGGAAAGCATCCACAAGACAAATTCGAGAAGGGGCATGCATGGAGAGCCTCTTCACCTTTGGAACTTGTACACAATGATCTCATGGGTCCATTTCCAGTGCTTTCAATGAGCAAAGCAAGATATGTGTTATCATTTATAGATGATTACACGAGTTTCACTTGGGTTTACTTCTTGAAACTCAAGTCTGAAGTTTTTCAACATCTAAATATTTTCAAAGCACATGCGGAAAATCAGTCCGGAAAATGCATCAAGATACTCCGCACAGATAATGGGATGGAATATGTCAACAAAGATATCAAGAATCTTTGTAATAAAGCAGGCATACAGTTGCAGCATACGGTTCCTTACACTCCACAAAAAAATGGCATGGCTGAAAGGAAGAATTGATCTTTGAAAGAGATGGCTAATTGCATGTTGCATGCAAGATATCTTCCATCGAAATTGTGGGCTAAAGCTATCAATTGTGCCTCATACATCCAGAATAGATCTCCTCATAAATATGTTACTGGAAAAACACCTTTTCAGGCTTGGACTCGCATGCAACCTAAAATTAGTCATTTCCGCATTTTTGGATCTCGAGCATGGGCCCGCATTCCTACAGAGAAGAGAAAGGCTTTGGAGCCTCAAAGCAAAGCATGCATGTTTGTTGGATATTCTGATGAAGTCAAAGGATACAGATTGCTTGATATCCACACTGAAGAGCTGTTTATTGAAAGGAGTGTAAAGTTTGACGAAGATATTTTGCACGCACCAGCAGATGAACTTGTTACCAAGTTTCCATCACCACTCATTGATGAGTATGTAGATGAAACTTCAGATCAGAATTATGATGAAGATGAGTCTTTTCCCGTGACCCCTGTTGGACAAACAGTGGTTGAACATCGAGCTCATACTTCCACATGTAGTTCAGAAGACTCTCGACCACCTTCAACACAAAAATGGCGCAGCATGAGTGATATCCTTGATGATCCTACCTTTGTCCCTCTATTTGAGGAATATCTGCAAGCACTCTTAGCTATGGAGCCATCCATGCACATGCATGCTTATATGATGCATGGATCTGATCCACAAACTTATGCAGAAGAAAATGGGCATCCTGAATGGGAAGCCGCAATGGATGAGGAATATAACTCTCTCATTGAAAACCAGACTTGGGATTTGGTTTTGCTACCTTCCAATCACAAACCTGTAAGGTTCAAGTGGGTTTACCGGACCAAGAAAGCATCAAATGGCCAAGTTAGTCGATATAAGGCATGATTGGTAGCAAAAGTTTTTCAGCAAGTAGATGGTGTTGACTATGATGAGACTTTTGCTCCAGTGGAAAAAATGGATTCCATTCAGCTAGCTCTCTCCATTGCAGCAGCAAGAGGATGGGAGGTGCATCATATTGATGTGAAGAATGCCTTTCTTCATGGTGATATCAAGGAGGAATTCTACATGGAGCAGCCACCGGGATACATGCACAATTCATCTTTGGTATGCAAACTAAAGAAGTCTCTCTATGGCCTCAAGCAAACACCTAGAGCATGGTATGCAAAGATGGATTCTTATTTGTTATCTCAAAATTTTGTATGCTGCAAATCTGATTCCAATGTTTATTTTTTGAAGAAAATTGACTCCTTGTTGATCATAGTACTCTATGTAGATGATATTTTGATAAAAGGTAGTTCATCTTCTATCATTACTAACATTAACACTGCATTGCATAAGTGGTTTTCTATGACAGACATGGGCTTGCTAAATTTCTTCCTTGGACTAGAGATCCATCAGCGTGATTCCGGGATTACCATTTCTCAACCAAAATATGCTAGAGATCTTTTGGCACGATTTCACATGAGTGACTGCAAGCCAGCAGCCACACCTTTCTTATCAGGGATAAAGCTTGAGCATGGCAAATACACACCATTGGTTGATTGCACATTGTACCGCCAGCTTGTGGGAAGTCTACTTTATCTCACTCACTCTCATCTTGATCTCTCCTATGATGTCGGAGCAGTTTCCAGATACATGCAAGAGCCACATGATTTACACTGGAACGCTGCAAAGCGCATCCTTTGATATGTCCAGGGAACAATCACCTATGGGATTCATTATGCAGCCAATTGTTCTTTGAATCTCATTGGGTTCATAGATTCAGACTGGGTTGGCGACACCATTGATCGCAAGTCCACCTCTGGTTATGTACTTAGTTTGGGATCCGGTCCAATTTGTTGGTCAAGCAAGAAGCAGGTTGCCATTGCCTTATCATCAGCAGAGGCTAAGTACAGAGGAGCAGTCAATGCCACTATTCAAGAAATTTTGCTACAACATTTCCTATCTGAGCTTGGGATCAGTGTCCATCATCCAACAGTCATCTGGTGCGATAATCAAAGTACGCTAAAGTTTTGCAGAGATCCACTGCAGCGGCAGTGGACCAAACACATCGAGATCCACATGCACTTCATTAGAGAACTCATTCATGATGGGATCATCGATCTTTAGTACTGTCCTAGTTCCAAGCAGACTGCTCATATCTTCACCAAGACTTTCATTGAGCAGAAGTTTCGATTCCTATGATATTGTCTCGGGGTGGAGGACACTACTGCCTAACAGTTGTCTTTTCTCTACTTTTGCATTATATTTTGAGGGCGGGTTTTCTTCCAACTGGGTTTTCCCTCTTTCCTCCTTTTTATGCATTGTATATGGGTACCTAAAATGGCCGTGTTGCTGGGACTCATTCATTTTGCATCACACTCACCTAAGTTATGCTTAAGGGGGGGTGTTGATGTACATGCACTTAGACTAGCTGTGTTGATCTTAGACTAGCTGTGTTAGTGTTCATGCACCTAGATTAGCTTTAGTTAACTTACTGCTTGCATGTGATGTGCACTTGCTTAGTTAAGTTAACTTACTGCTTGCATGTGGCACATGTACACATTAACGTAAGATAAAGCACACTTAGGTTCAGTTAGCTTTAACTATCTATAGCTATTGCATGTACAACTAAGCTTAACTTAGTTGCTTTTATGTATTTATTCCTAAAACTAATATTGGAGAATCAATTTCATTCTTTTCTCAATTCTTTCTCGCTTCCTTCATTCTCTTGCAAGCTTGTTCATTGTTTTGCAGATCTAGATCTTTGTATCTCAAAAATCTTACACTTTTGTGCGAGGGGATTGCAGACAGCAAGACTGCCATATATTGATTCGTCTACAAAAATGTCCACAAATTTTTCCAACTTGACCAACAAGAGACCTCTAGTTGATCCCTGGCAAGTTAAACGATTAATTACAGGCTTTTCTTGTAGGAGGAAAAGTGAGGAGGTGCACTTCTTCCATGTTTGTGTGTAAAAGCAATAAGCCACACAATGATCTCGAACCTCTATGGGAATCAGAACCAGTAATGGGTTCTAGTTTGGCAGTGACTCAGCCCATTGAGTAGATATAAATTTACTGCATGAGAAGAGGGAATTCGATTGGCTGCACACTCTCCTACATTTACAGACACATTCAAATGACATCCATGCCAATATCTTCTCTTACAGTTCAGGTGGCAGGAAAGAGCATCTTGGGCACTCACTAGTTCCTTTTTCCTTTTCCATCACTGCTCAATCCTCCACAGTCACAGAGTAACCCTAGAAAGCAGTTCCACAGATTTTAAAGACAAATGAAACCCTTAATATCTTCTAACAAGGAAAACACAGATTTTAAACACAAATGAAACCCTTGATAACTAGGGTTTCCTAATATCTTCGAAGAAGGAACTATTCAAAGAAGGTGGGCTATTTCCTCAAATTCACCAATAGCGATATGAATAAATTGTGAGACAATTTATAGTGCATCGCAAGAAACAACAATATCTTTTAGTGATTAAAAAAAATCAATCTGAATGTTTTTTCATAAATCAAACCTAATAAGAGTTGATATTATAATAGCGCACTGCAATAATGTGAACGTTTTTCATAAATAAATTGTATTAACCGTTTTAGTTTTTTTTAAGAAGTTTCAATGTGAACATTTTTCCATAAATAAAAAGTAATCGATGTTGTTGTATTTTAAGGAGTATAGCTTTTATTAGTTTTTCTAATAAAATAATTTTATTTAATTTTAATTTTATTCAATATAACAGATTTTTCTATGGAATTATTTTCAAAAAAAAAATTAGGTTATGCCCGTTGACCATGAGCTGGCTGACCTTATTTATCCTTGGTTTAATATATTTTTTATTTTTTTTAATATTATTTTCTTGTAAAATGATTTATTTTAATTATAAATAATACATGTAAGATAATTTATTTTGACGATATCAAAAGTATTATATTATTTTATTTTAAAATATATTTTAATCTTTTAAATATTACTTTTATAAAATAGTTTATTTTAATTTTAAATAATTATGTAAGATAATTTATTTTCATAATATTAATATTTTTTATTAATTTAAATTATATTTATCAATTTATTATTTTTTGAGAGTGTAATCTTTTGTGATCCATATCATATTAAAATAAATCTTCGGGGATATTACATGAGAAATTTCAGAACCCACGCGTTTTAACTAGTTCATAATAATTTAATTTATTATTTTATTTTATTAAAAACAATTTTTTTTAAATATTATGTTTTATTAAAATAATGTATTTTAATAATAAATGATGATGATGATAATTAACCTCCATTAAGATCAATATTGTTTATAGAACTTTAAAGATATCAACTTTTTAAAATTATATTGCTATAGCTAAGATCAATATTGTCTATAAAACTTTAAAAATATTAACTCTTTAAAATTGTATTGCTAGGAGAAAAAAATCTAAGAATTTAAAAAAAAATTAACTTTTTAGAAATTTATTTGTATTAAAAAAAAAAACATACCAAAAAGGAACATACCCAAAAAAAAGGCTATAATTGTACTCGATACTAGATCAATAATGTTAGAATTTTATTTTTTTGGTTATTATTGTATTTCATTAAAAAAAAAACCTCATAAAATATAAAAGTTAATTGGTAAAAAATATTATATTAATATTATTTGAAACATTTCAAATTATTGATATATTGCTTTCTGACATGCATGTTGGTTTTACTGGGTTATTTTTTTAAACGAAAATCTCTTTATGTCTGTTGAGTATGAATTGGTTTGAAATGCATACGGGTTTCCCGGTTACTTTTTCAAAGTAAAATCTCTTGATGCCTATTGAGTATGAATTAGTCAAAGTAGATTTTTTTTTTTTTTTAATATGGATTTTAAAATTTTGTTTATCAATATCTTAATTTATTTCATTTTGATGAAAAGTAATTTTATAGTATATAAATGTTTTTTAAATAAAAGTTTATTAGTAGGTTAGGGTGTAACTTGTTTTGTTTTTCGGAATTAATATTGAGATATTAGGTTTTGTTATTTTAGGTGGTGTTGTATAATTTATATTTATATTTTTAATAATTTTTAACCAAATTTTGAATAAAATTAATGGGAAAATGTATCTAACATAAAATTAAAATTATAATTGTAGTTTATGTGTTTTATTTTTTGAAATATTTTATAGCTTTTTGAAATCACACGTAGTTTGAGTTGTAAATTCAACACAATCTAAGTTTTACATAAGTTTTTTTAGATGTTGAACTCATATATGTATAGAAAAATCTATTTTAAAGAAGAAAATATATTAGCAATTGCATCAGATGTTGCAAAAGAAAAGCTATAAGGAATACATTAAAATGATTGAAGATAAAAATTAGTAAACAAAATGTAATTCAATTATCTCAAATCATAAGCAATAGTTTGATGTGAACTATTAAATCCTTCAAAGTTTCCATTCCAAGTGACATATCTCTGAATTGATAATTCATTAAATAGTGATGAAACTAATGGAGGTCCTTGTGACCCAATAGAAATTTGATAATCCTTGGTAAGCGTTGGTATTGCGTCAAGACTGGTGCAACTCCCAGGGCTCTCCTAGGTTACATTATCAACCCTGGGTTCGTACAAACTTGGAGGTGACAGTGCTATACACACAGGAGATGTATTCTACTCATGGCATCCTCTTCCACTCTAAGAGAGGGTGCTACTTCTAGGGTTTCTTGGTGAAGTCTATCACACTTCAATGAAACTAAAATAAATTACACAAAGGAAATAACAGAAAGGAAAATAAATTAAACTACTGAAAAGAAATGAGAGAAATGAAACTGATTTAAGTTGCAAAAAGGAAATGATGGAAAGAAAGCTATTTTAATTTCCGAAAAGAAATGGAAAAAAGGAAATTAATTTAAATTCGAGAAAGGAAATGACAGAAAGGAAACTAATTTAACTTGCCAAAAATAAATGGAAGAAAGGAAAAAAATTCTAAGCCACACTTAACTTAGACAATCGGCTAAACACACCCTACTTATCTTATGCTTTATCTATAATGCTTCTATCTATAAATATTTTCATGACCTAATTCTAATTGAAAGAGTATTGATTACAGTTAGGAGGAGAAAAGGGGTTAAAGGTGTCAAGGGAAAGCTAAAGCACAATAATGTCTTAATATTAATAATTCTTTCACGAGTTAACATCTATATATATCTACGTAATACAATATTCAAGGATTAAGTATTTTTCATGCGCTAGCCTTTACAATATATTTAATATTTATGCTCATATCTTTCAGCGAGCCAAGGTGGCTACACAAAACAAGAAAATACATAGTGTATATATATATATCTATATATATACACACACTCTGTATTTTCTTCGTTTATGTAAACACCTTGGCTTACTGAAAGATATCAGCATAAATATTAAACTTTGGATTGTATATGTCATTCCCTATCTAAAGAAATTATGTTAACCTCCACTATTTTGATTGCAATTACATAGCGCAAGCCAAGTACATACTATATTTGATGAAAGGTTTAATAATAAAAGGGTTTGGCTTGAATTGATTTCTTATCTCATTGGGGTTTGTACTTCCAAGAATTGGTGGCTATACACTATCACATCCTTTTTTTTAGTTTTCGATCTTATCAAACCTAATTTGGATGACGTCGATCCTCGACAACAACCTTAGGGTAACTACTGACCCTATCGATGCATAGAATCATTTATTTTCTATGTCAACCTAGCGGCTCTCCCTTGTGTGGTATATGTAACAATTTTCATTCCTTTATCCCTCTTCCCATGGTTCTGTAACACGGGCTTCACACTCGGTCATGGTTTTGGTAGTCGGAGCAAGTGATAATCTTGGCAATGGAGAGGGTTTCCTGCCGGAGGTGTTTATGGGTATGTTCTAGTGTGGTGAGGTCGGCTACTTTTCCTTTTCTTCGCTCAAAAACCATCTTCCACTACTCGAGGGTAAGTTATGGAATGAAATTGTTTTGGGTATTTAACTAAATTTTTTAATGATTATTTTCCCTTCTTAAATAATTCCTATATTTACTTATGTGCTCGCAACAAGATTACCGAATTCAACTTCCTCATTTGAAATAT
Organism: Pinus albicaulis; assembly: GCA_034641835.2. Classification (NCBI taxonomy): domain Eukaryota; kingdom Viridiplantae; phylum Streptophyta; class Pinopsida; order Pinales; family Pinaceae; genus Pinus; species Pinus albicaulis. Next base: position 682,406,119 of record CM076576.1, read on the forward strand.
TCGAGCTCCTTGCTTAGTGTTCATGGCAGAATTCCTCTTCACAAAATATAAGTTTCAAGGTGAAGTTGGCCATATTTTCTGAGTCTCTCTTGTTTTCTTTAATTCTGTAATTTCACATTGTTTTATTGTAGGTTGATACTTTGATTAGCACTAATTTTTTTTCTCTTTTCCTTGATGTACAAGGCACCTCTGCACCTCAAGGTATCGTTGGTTTTTGTGCTTCCTTCCATGGTCCATATTATCTTCATATTGTTGCACATCTTATCACGCTTGCTTTTTGGATTTCATCATTCTCTTTTAGGTTAAATTCAGCCTGGGGGTTTGTTCTCTGAGGTGTCATTACTGTTTCATGTACAAGTTTACTTTGTTAAGACCCTAATCGGGTCATCTCATTTGCCGGCGAGGCCTCTCGCCCTATGCAAAGAGACTTATTATGTATTAACATAATTTGTATAGTTTATATTTAATCATGCAACTATTGAAGGGTTTCAAATCCTTGGGGATTTTTTTTCATATGGAATTTCAATTAATTTCTACGTTGTAAATTATGTCTCAATCTCACAAACTCATAAAATGGAGTTCTATTTTAGTCGATTTACTCCTGCACAACATTTATAATTTACTCATTCAAGTGAGAGGGTATTTCTTATGGATATATTTTGTTTATCTTTATGTTACCACTATAAATTATCATTGATATTATTTGGGACTCTCTTATATTCCGCATTATATTTTCTGTAATTATGGATCTGTCTTTTCTTGGAATAATTTTTTCCGTTATATTTAAGCTTGGAACCTTAACAACTAGAGGACCGAACCCATCACGGGTCTAAACCTCTGAGAAATTTGTAATCCTAAGCTCGGTAAGGGGTTAGAGTATTATTACAGGTTTTACATTAATTTAATGGAATATATTGTCTTTATTTACTATATGTTTCTAGTTCCTATTACACTATCTTTTCATTATCAAATATAACTCACATAGAATATATGAATGGACCAATATCTCTTTTCTAGATAGTTATTATTGTTATAAAATACTAGAAACAACTAATATTCCTTGAGATGTGATTTTCACGTTATGTAACCAATATTTTTCTAGAACGGAGTTTTAATAAACCATTAGAAAAATGTTGTTTGTTTTCCTATGCTAACATGTATAGTTTATCCAGTTTCTTAATCCAAAAAACTCTTCTGTAATAACTATTTATTCAGGAAAAATAGGAGATTTTGAGAGTAGTTTAACATCTATAAACATAAGAATTATATACTTATCTTATATTTTCCTTGGACTAACTGAAGGTTCCTCCCAGCCTTGAGAGAGGTTATTACATCCTCTGCTACCCCCAAGCTCTGTACTAGAGTCCTTTAGAGAGCAGTAATTCCCAAGATTTAAACCTCACGACAACCGTTCAGTCTAATCCCTTGTCAGCTTTCAGAGCTCAACTGGTTCTGGATGAGCTCCCAAAAACTCCTTTCCACCTTGTGGTTTTTAACCATTCTTCTTCTTTTTAAATAAAACCCACTTCTTTCTCCCAATATTTATTTTTATCCTCTTTGGGAAAAAGGGTAACTATGAGAAGAAATTGCCTCTCCCTCTTTACTTTGGGTCTTGAAATTCTTCTTACCTTTCAATTAAATCATTTTCTCAATATAAATTTATTCATAATTAAAATTCTAGTTTTCTTTTCACTAACTAATTCAAATGTATCTTTACTTAATAAAATTAAAAAGTCTTTTCAAACATCATGTAAAAATGAAACGGGGAGTTAAATATTCCCCCACTCGAGGCAAACACCCTCCTCGGTGCTTACTCCATTCCAACAAAAATTTTTGGGTAGACTTCCCGTATGGAGTTCCCATACTCCCCAATGGGGTCCTCCAGGGTGAAGTGCTTCAATTTCACTTTAAGCTGGGGGATGACTCGTCTCCGGAGAATTATTTCTCTTTGATTAAGAATGCGATATGGTTCTACCAGAAATTCGTCCTCCAATTCCACCTGCAGACACATAAATTTTTACAGTAGTTGATTTAAAATCCATAATTGTAAACGTTATAGCACAAACATAACTTACATGTACATTTTTCCAGTGTATCACATGCTTGGGGTCATGTATGTATATTTTCATTAGTGACACATGACACATTGTACACCAATATATGGCTAGGAAATGTTGGTTGATAGGCTACGGGTCCTATACTTTCTAGAATTGGGAAGGTTCCACAGTATCTGGGGGTCAATTTGGGACAAGTACTCCACCAGAAAGTAATTTTCTTGGGTTTAATCCACACATAGATGAGGTCACCAAATTTGAATTCTTGAAAGGTTCTCCTTCTGTCTGCATACATTTTTTCTGTGTATTGAGCTACCTTTAGATTTTGCCAGATTTTATTTACTTCATGTTCCATCTTTTCTAACATATCCGGTCTAAGCATTAATTTATTTTTTGGACTACTCTGATTCATATGAGTTTGCCATTGTCTTCCATTCAATGCTTCAAAAGGTTAAAACCTATGTTTTGTATCATATTACTTTTGGTTTCAATGGGAAACTTTTATGGCTAATGTGTTTTTCTCGATATGTGATACACCCCATTAAAATGCGAGAGATATCGAAATGATTCCTATGGTGTAATAAAATATAGATGCATAAATTCAATACGCATAGTTTTGAGATATAAAAGTCCAAAATGGAAGAGTTTTTTGTGAACAAATATCAACGCCACTATGGATCTATATCTGATTCATTAAAAGGGATTTTTATAGAATTGGAAATAAGGGAAAGTATCACAATTATATGTTAATGTGCATGTGTTTTACATTGAATATTTTCCATTTCATTAAAAATATATTTGAAACATTAACCATATAAGGTTAAAGCCTATGTTTTGTATCAAATTACTTTTGGTTTCAATGGGAAAATTTTATGGCTAATGTGTTTTTCTCAGAATGTGATACACCCCATTAAAATGGGAGATATATAGAAATGAATCCTATGGTGTAATAAAATAGTTTCAAGTAGTTTAAAAATATAGATGCATAAATTCAATGAGCATAGTTTTGAGATATAAAAGTCGAAAATGGAATAGTTGTCTCTGAACAAATATGAGTGGATCAATATGGATATATTTGCTTCATTAAAAGAGATTTTTCTAAAAGGATGTCAACTAAGTTTGGAAGAAGGGAAAGTATCAAAATTATATATGTTAATGAATGTGTTTTACATTGAATATTTTTCATTTTAAAGTAAGAATTTATTTGAAACAATTACCTATATAAGGTTAAAACCTATGTTTTGTATCAAATTGAACTTTTGGTTTCAATGGGAAACTTTTATGGCTAATGTGTTTTTTCTCGAAATGTGATACACCCCATTAAAATGGGAGACATATCGAAATGATTCCTATGGTGAAATAAAATAGTTTCAAGTAGTTTAATGATATAGATGCATAAATTCAGTGAGCATAGTTTTGAGGTATATAAGCCCAAAATGGAATATTTGTTGGTGAAAAAATATCAGTGGATCACTATGGATATATTTTCTTCATTAAAAGGGATATTTCTAGAAGGATGGACTAAGTTGGAAAGAAGGGGAAATATCACAATTATATGTTAATGTGCATGTGTTTTACATTGAATATTTTTCATTTTGTTAAGAATCTATTTTCAAAATAACTAACTATATACTTGGTTAAAACCTATGTTTTGTATCAAATTACATTTTGTTTCTAAATGTAATATGTTTTTTACATTGAATATTTTTCATTTTATTAAAAATATATTTGAAACAACTAAACTATATAAGGTTAAAACCTATGTTTTGTGTCAAATAACTTTTGGTTTCAATGGGAAATTTTTATGGCTAATTTTCATTTTTCTTGAAATATGATACACCCCATTAAAATGCGAGATAGATGGGAATGATTCCTATGGTGTAATAAAATATTTTCAAGTAAGTTGGAAAGAATGGAAAATATCACAATTATATTTTAATGCATGTGTTTTACATTAAATATAAAAGGTTTTTTCTCTCTCTCATTGTTTGAGACCATGGATATGAAAATGAAAAAATTCTATTTATATCTATTCCAGAGATTGATTGTAGGGGAATTTACTGGATATGTCACCTTTCATAAAAGATGAGATCCATAGCCTGTCTGGCCCTTTACAGACTCTACCTATAGAACTTGTAGAAGTTAACAATACTTGTCCCAATTATACCCTATGAAGGGTGTAGAGGACCCGTGGAATCACTCAAACTACTTTACATAGACATAAACGTGTATAAGAATGCATGTGCTTTACATTGAATATTTTTCATTTTAAATTAAGAATCTATTTGAAGAAATTATCTATATAAGGTTAAAACCTATGTTATGTATCAAATGACTTTTGGTTTCAATGGGAAACTCTTATGGCTAATGTGTTTTTCTCGAAATGTGAGACATTCAGTAAAATGGGAGATATATCAAAATGATTCCTATGGTGTTATAAAATAGTTTCAAGTAGTTTAAAAATATAGATGCATAAATTCAATGAGCATAGTTTTGAGATATAAAAGTCCAAAGTGGAATAGTTGTTTCTGAACAAATATCAGTGGATCACTATGGATATATCTGCTACATTAAAAGGGATTTTTTTGAAAGGATGTCCACTAAGTTTGGAAGAAGGGAAAGTATTCACAATTATATGTTAATGCATGTGTTTTAAATTGAATATTTTTCATTTTGAATTAAGAATCTATTTGAAACAATTACCTATATAAGGTTAAAACCTATGTTTTGTATCAAATTGAATTTTTTGTTTCAATAGGAAAATTTTATGGCTAATGTGTTTTTTCTTGAAATGTGATACACCCCATTAAAATGGGACACATATCGAAATGATTCCTATGGTAAAATAAAATAGTTTCAAGTAGTTTAAAGATATAGATGCATAAATTCAAAGAGCATAGTTTTGAGATATATAAGTCTAAAATGGAATATTTGTTGGCGAACAAATATCAGTGTATCACTATGGATATATTTACTTCATTAAAAGGGATATTTCTAGAAGGATGGACTAGTTGGAAAGAAGGGAACATATCACAATTATATGTTAATGTGCATGTGTTTTACATTGAATATTTTTCATTCTATTAAGAATCTATTTTCAAAACAATTAAATATATAAGGTTAAAACCTATGTTTTGTATCAAAATACATTTTGTTTCTAAATACTATGTGTTTTACATTGAATATTTTTCATTTTATTAAAAATCTATTTGAAACAATTAAAATATATAAAGTTAAAACCTATGTTTTGTATCAAATCACTTTTGGTTTCAATGGGAAACTTTTATGGCTAATGTGTTTTTCTCGAAATGTGATACACCCCATTAAAATGGGAGATATATTGAAATGCTTCCTATGGTGTAGTAAAATAGTTTCAAGTAGTTTAAAAATATAGATGCATAAATTCAATGAGCATAGTTTTGAGATGTTTCAAGACAAGACAAATATGTTAGGATATTCCGACACATAGGAAATAGTTAAGAATAACTTATTCTAGTGTAGAGTTAAGTAAAGTGTGTTTCTTTACCATGTACATTTGTAACTTATAATCCGAAGGTCACAAAATTCTGCCCCTTTGAACAAATGTAACTTATAATCTGAGATGGTGTTTGCCTCTTGGCATGCTTCAGCCCATTTGCAGCTTGTGCACAGTGATTTATGTGGTCCACTTCCTGTTGTTTCTTTCTCTGGTTGCAAGTACTTCTTAACCTTCATTGATGATTTTTCCAGACGCACTTGGGTATATTTCTTAAAACTCAAGAGTGAAGTTTTTAACATGTTCTTGGCCTTTAAGGCCTTTGTTGAGAAACAATCTGGACATCAAATTCTTAAGTTAAGATCAGACAATGGAGGAGAATATGTTAACAACAAATTTATCAAATTTTTCACTGAGCATGGCATTCAATTGCAACATATTGTTCCATATACTCCACAAAAAAATGGTGTAGTTGAAAGGAAGAATTGCACCTTAAAAGAAATGGCTAATTGTATGCTTCAATCTAAAGGACTTGGTCTCAATTTTTGGGCAGAAGCCATTAACTGTGCAAATTACATAGTAAATCGCACTCCTACTAAGGTTTTAAAGAATATAACTCCAGAAGAAGCTTGGAGCTCAATAAAACCAGATGTAAGTCACTTTCGTGTTTTTGGAAGTGATGCTTGGGCCCATATTCCAGATGCGAAACATAAAGCCTTAGAACCTAAGAGTGAAAAATGTATTTTTTTTGGATATTCTGAAGATGTCAAAGGATATAGACTTCTTCAACCCAAATCCAAAAATATAATCATTAGAAGAGATGTAAATTTTGATGAAAATATATCGGCCTGCGAGCCTAGTTCGGCGGGTGTGCCACCTTTGGCCTATGAGCCTGATTCGGCATATGTGCCACCTCTCTCTCTCTCTTCTATTTTTAATAGCATTCCTTCTAGTTCAGATGATGACAGCGAGGATGACAATCCTCCTCCAGCTCGTGAAATTGTTCCTTATACTCCATCGCTTCCAAGATGGGTCCGCTCTACTCGGGATGCAGCAGGTTCTCTTGCATGTGACCCTGCCGATCGACGACGTACACGTTCTCAATTCGAAAGAGCCTCTTTTTTATTGGCTCAAGTTCGAGAAAAAACTTGATCCAGAAACCTTTGAAGAAGCCTCCAGTCATCCAGATTGGGATGAAGCTATGAATGAAGAGTATCGTTCCTTATTGGCAAACAATACTTGGGATCTTGTTCCTCTTCCAAAAGGAAGAAAAATTGTGAGATGCAGATGGGTTTACAAAACAAAGTTTGGACTAGATGGAAAAATGGATAGACATAAAGCTCGTCTTGTCGCTAAAGGTTTTTCAGAAGTTGAAGGCATTGACTATACTGAAACCTTCTCCCTTGTTTCCAAAATGAATTCCATCCACCTTGCTCTTTCCCTTGCTGCCTCCTTTAAATGGGAAGTCCATCAGATGGATGTTAAATCTGCCTTCTTACATGGATATTTGCATGAAGAAATCTACATGGAACAACCCCCTGGCTTTATCCAAAAAGACTCCAGCCTTGTTTGTCGCCTTAGGAAGTCTCTCTATGGTCTCAAACAAGCTCCTTGGGCTTGGTATGCCAAAATGGATAGATTTCTATTAGATAATGGCTTTTCTAGGTGTCATTCTAACAACACTGTCTACACCAAGAAAGTGGGTAAGTCCTTCACCATCCTTGTTCTTTATGTTGATGATCTTATCCTTACTGGTAGTGATCGAAACCATATAAACCATGTGAAGTCTAGCCTTAAAAAGAAGTTTGAAATGACAGACTTAGGACACTTGCATTATTTCCTTGGTCTTCAAGTCTTGCAATCCAAGGAAGGCATTACCCTCTCTCAGTCCAAGTATGCCTGTGATCTTCTACACCACTTTCACATGGAAGACTGTAAGCCAGCCCCTTCTCCCTTTCAGTCTGGAGTCAAGCTTTCAGTCACTTGTACTACCCCTAAAGTTGATGCTACCTTATATCGTCAACTTGTTGGTAAACTTCTGTATCTAACCCATACCCGTCCTGACCTTTCCTTTGTCGTTGGTCTTGTTGCTTGGTTTATGCACCAACCTCATGAAAGTCACTGGAAAGAAACTAAAATAATACTTCGATATATTCGAGGTACAGTTTAGTTCGGGATTCATTACAGTGTAGGAGCATCTCCCTTGTTGATTGGTTTCACTGATTCTGATTGGGCTGGTGACCCTGATGATCAGAAGTCCACTGCAGGATATGTATTCACTCTTGGTTCAGGACCTATTACTTGGTCTTGTAAGAAAAAAAGTGCCAACTCCCTTTCTTCAACAGAGGTAGAGTATCGTGGTGCAGTTGAAGCCAGCAAGGAAGCCATGTGGCTTCATCAAATCCTGCTTGAATTTGGTCTTCATCAACAACATCCAACTACACTTTTGTGTGATAATCAGAGTGGCATTCAGCTATGTAAAGATCTAGTTTAGCATCAACATAATGAAACACATTCAAATCCACACACACTTCATTAGAAATCTCATTCATGATCATGTTCTTGAAGTGGATTATTGTCCGACCAATGATAAAGTAGCCTATATCTTTACGAAGGCTCTCGCAAAAGTGAAGTTTACCAAAATTTGATTCATGCTTGGAGTTCAGGAAAGTTGTCATTAAGGGGGGATAGGCTTTAATACCTCCTTCCTTCTCCTATTGTGTCAATTTTGTAAATCTTTCAATCCTATCCCAATTTGTTCTTAAGGGGGAATGTTAGGATATTTCGACACATGGGAAATAGGCTCCTTTTGTGTCACCTTTGTAAATCCTTCAATCCTATCCCAAGTTTTTCTTAAGGTGGGATGTTAGGATATTATGACACATAGAAAATAGTTAAGAATAACTTAGTCTATTGTAGAGTTAGGTAAAGTGCGTTTCTTTACATTTGTAACTTATAATCTGACGGTCACGATTTGTAGTGATTAATGGCCCTTGCTCCATGGCTTAGCACCCGATTAGTACATGATCTCTATTTAAAGAACATGGAGGGTCATTTGTCCGATAACAGTTTATGAAAGAAATATATGTAACTTTTCTTTTATATTAATAAATTCCCTGAAGTGGCCGCGTTGGCTCAGGGCGTGGAATGTTTCCCTCTTTGAGGGTTTTAACCACGTGAGTATACTGGTGTACTGATTTGTGATCCGTTTGTGAGCGGTGACCTTTGGTTCTTGATCTACGAAACATACCCTGTAAATTCCTACAAAATGTTTCTTCAATAATTCTTTTGTGATGTTTCAAGACAAGCCAAAATTTTCTTCAATAGGTTGTTCCATTAGGTATTCAAATAGGTCTTCTATATCTTTAATCATGACACACAAAGAATGATTACTAGTATCTCATGTTAAGTAGATACTATGATCACACTAGCTTAGAGAACCAAGGAGATTAGCATGTAATTGATTAGGGAAAATGGTACATATCAGTTAATCTCTATGGAAACCATTGTCTTTAGCTAGATATGTTCTTACATATACTGAAGATAGGCTATGTGTTCAAGCTATCAATACCTTATCAAGAGCTCGTTATGATGCTTACTTATTATGGAAACATCTATCCAATCTGTGTGCAATATGTGTCCAGTAATTAGTCATGTTCAACAAATCTGGATACATGATTTGTTATGGAATACGATACTGATACAAGTGAATATCACTTATATGTAAGCTTAATCTGATATAAGTGGTTAGGGAAAAATGAAAACATTGTTCATTGCTATACAGGTAATGTTCAATATTATGTAGAAGTGTGATGAGTACATGTAACTAATTATGGAAAAAATGTATACAACTAGTGTTACAATAGAACCAGTAAGCTTAATCATATAGGAAACATAGAACCATTACCATTGTTACTTAGATTAGGTGAATAACTCATATTACACAAAGGTATAACCTTAGTTATGATATATGTCCCATGTATTGAATATGAGAACACTGGTGATTAATGTACACAATAGATATGGGTTAGTAAGCTGTAATTAAGTCATGTTTTATTAGAGCTACAAGCTTATATCGTCATAACAAGAACAAGAAATTCATGTAAAATCTCATAAGAAGTGTATTACCACATATTATATAATACATCACTTACCATATTAGATCGAATGCCATTAATACGACTTATACTAGTATCGATATCACCATATTACACTATGTTGATCACTATTTCATTATGGATATCTCTTATTAGTAAGAACAGGATCTGATAGTTATGAGTGAAGACAGGAAGCATATATGTTGCGTAAGCTTAGACCCATATGTTATGAAAATAGTGATACTATACTAATATGAACATATTACTTGTATTCTCTATACTAATAAAGTAGGTTTTTAGTTATAAATATGCAATTTGTTTTATACGTTAATGAAACTAGTATGAACAAGTACAAGCATTACTATTTGCATACCATAATTGAGAAAATACGATAAGTAATCGTAGTAATTACAGTGTAACCGTTAGGATAATTCCTATATTGCTTTGTGACCTTGCTGATTTGGTCGATTGGAATAGTGGTTACTTTTATAATTTTGCAGAGAATAGAGATTCAAGGGATAACAAAGGGAAGACTCGAGCAGCAAAGGACCCTAAATCCAATCACATTTGAAATCTACTCTCTTCGGATCAAATCCTTCATAGTTTTTTTGACCAAGTAGCCAGTCTTCGTATTCTCAGCACGAGTGGAAGATATCCTTCTTTAGAGCTTGTGGGTAAAAAGACATTTTTAAGTATAAATGTAGAGCTTTTGGGACAGTTTAGGGAGGATTTTTTCGGTAAACTAATGTTGGCTGTGTTTTTTAAACTGTAATTTGATTGAAAATTAAGGCATGTTCATTGTGAAACATGCATTTAGTTTGGATAATATTTATAGTCATTGAACTAGACAAAATATTCCCCTAATAAATCACATTTAAACTAAATGCATACAAGGTAAAGTAAGCAGAACAATAGATCAATAATACAGACCTGTGCATACATATAACTCTAACCAATAATTAGACTCTATATTACCCACTAGAAGGGAAACTAGTGGATTAGTTACCTAGAAATTCGCTTAACTTTGTCACGGCGCAACTTCAGAGCATGAACAGAGCAAAAATTTAACAAAATGGACCACAGCACAACAGAGTAGAAGTGCCATAGAAAATGAGAACATAAATGTGTGAAAAAGAGTGCCACAGAAAATGAGAATAGAAACGTACAAAAGAGTATTCAAATCCATAATAGTTCGCGGGTGATATATTTATAAAATATGAGTTCGGCCGAACAGTTTTACAACTTCGGCCAAACTAAATTTCCGACTGAATTTTTTTTTTTTGGTTTTCCCATCTCTGGCTGAAAATATGTTTTCCCACGCCATCAATATGCCGTTAATCTAAACACTAGAACAAGTTTGGTCAAAATTTCTCAAAATTTCGGCTGAACTTTGGAGAAAGTTCGACCGAACTATTGTGGAAAAAAGTTTTCCACCCTCAATTCTCACAAAAGTGTAACATAACTTCACATTTTCACCTAATGTAATTGCTGGGTTGTTATCACAAAAAATTGTGGTTCCTTTGTCTCGTTCATGACATAAATCTCTCAACAACTTTCTCATCTAAATTGCTTGACATGTTGCTGCTATTGATAATGAAACTATTGGCTTCTTCTTGGAAGCCCATGAAATGGCTCCCGATCCAAAATGAAAAAAATATACTGATGTGGTTTTTCTGTCATCTACACATCGAGCCCAATCACTATTAGTGTAATCAAATAGCTTAAAATTACCAGTTTTGGAGTATAGAACACCATACTCTTTTGTTCCATTTACATATCTCAATATTCTTTTAGCTGCTTGCCAATGTGTCTCCTTGGGTGTCTCCATGAATCTGGATATCAAACTTACTACATACATTATGTTAGTGCTAGTTGCAGTCAAATACATTAGACTGCCAACTATGCTTTGGTACAATGTCGGATTGAAATTCTTGCTGCAATATTTCTTGCTCAACTTCAACCCCATGATAGTTGGAGTTGATGATGACTCGATGTTCTGCATATTGAACCTTTTTAAAACTTCTTCAACATAGTTTCCTTGGGAGATAAAAATTCCCTTTTCTGTTTGTTTTAATTCTATGCCCAAAAAGTATCTTAACAAACCCAAGTCATTCATTTCAAACTCACTTTCCATGAATTCTTTGAAATTAGCAATGAGAGAAACATCATATCTTGTAAAAATCAAATCAGCTATCAGGTAAGCATCAATCCTACTATACCATGCTTGTGGTGCTTGCTTCAGCCCATAAAGAGCTCTCTTCAACTTACACACCTTGTGTTATTAGCCTTCTATTTCATAGCGATAAGGTTGTTCAACATACACCTCCTCTTTCAACACTCCATTCCATAATGCTTACTTCATATCCATTTGATAAAATTTCCACTTTTGTTGTGCTTCTATAGACAACACTATCGGCACTGTGTCCATCCTTGCAACTGGTGCAAAGGTTTCATCATAGTCTCTTCCTTGCTACTTCTTGTAGCCTTTGACAGCTAGCATTTTTTTGTGCCTTTATATCTTTCCTTCAATGTTTCTTTTTCTCTTATAGACCCATTTCACTCCAATAACTTATTTTCCTTGTGGGAGGTCCACTAACTCCCATCTATCATTATTTCCAATTGCTCCTATATCTTCATTCATTGCTTCAATCCACTTTTATTATTTTACTACATATTCAAAATGAATTGGGTCATCAACATGAAAAAATAAAGCAAATAGAGAATTTAGACCATCATTATTATCATCCTCTTCTTTCTCATAAATTTCACTTAAAGCTTTGAATCTTGGTATTCTTGTATTTGTTGAATATGTGCTCGGAGTTGCACTTGAACTCGAGGGAGTTGTTGATCCCTATGGTTTGCTTGGAGAAACACTTTCCTGGTTTCTCAATGCTGTTCTTTTGCTTGCTTGTGGTGTTCTCTCTTGAGCTTGTGTAGGTGGAGGAGGAACCACTGTTGAGGAGTTGCTAGTTTTAGTCCCTTCCTCTTTTTGATCATGAGAAATACATGTCTTCACATTTATTGTCTTCTCTAAACTTCCATCCCAAGGTTCTTCTTCTATGAACTGAACATCTTTGCTAATTATTACTTTCTTGGTTGATGGATTATAGAGCTTGTAAGCCTTGGATACATCACTATTTCCAAGTAACATACATTTCTCCCCCTTGCTGTCTAACTTCTTCCTTAACTAATCGAGGACAAGGGCATATGCGACACATCCAAACACTCTCATTTGAGTGACAAATTTCTGTGTTCCACTCCATGCTTCTTCTAGAACTTTGTTCATAACACTTTTGGTTGGACATCTATTTAAGATATAAGCTGCACAAGAGGTAGCTTTTGCCCAATACTCATTTGGAAAATGCTTTTCCTTCAACATACTTCTTATCATGTCTATGAGGGTCCTATTCTTTCTTTCTACTACACCATTTTGCTGAGGTGTATACATTGTGATAAATTGATTGTGTATTCCATGGTCCCTCCAGAAACATAGGAAGTATTTGGAGATATATACTCCATCTCTATTAGTTCCCAACACTTTTATGTAGTGTCCACTTTGATTTTCAACAAGACATTTGTAGTGGTAAAACTATTCAAACACTTCACTTTTCTATTTTAGAAAATATACCCATGTATTCCTTGTGTAGTCATCTATAAATGTCAACATATAATGACTTCCAGCTAATGATGACATTTGTATTGGTCCACATAAATCTGAGTGGACAATCTCCAAAGGTGCCTTTTCCCTTATACTCTTTCCTACTAGAAAATATTCTCTCTGTTGTTTGCCCAAGATGCAACCTTCACATAGGCTGTTTGGTTTCTCTATGAGTGGTAATCCCTTTACCATGCCTTTTCTATCCAACAAGTTCAAACCTCCGAAATTGAGATTTCCAAATCTCAAATGCCATAACCAGTTCTCATATTTCACTTCTTTTTGAAATATTTCTTGTGTGATAGCTGTTACTACACCTCCTTCATTCAAGTCGGATCTAATATTGAGAGGAAACATTATATTGCTTGTCATATGCACTTTTTCAATGAGCTTCCTACTTGGAGGTATATCCATGATTGTGCACACATGATTTTAAAAAATGCATTGTAGCCCTTTTGCATGAGATGTGTAATGCTTAGAAGGTTACATTTCAAGCCATGGACATAATAGACATCTAGCATGAAATTATTCTCTCTCTTCTTTTTGAGTATGTTTACTCCTTTCCACATGACAGATACCTTGCTATTAGTCCCCATTGTCACTTTATATTTTACACTTTCATCTAGATAGAAAAACATTCCTATGTTTCTAGTGATATGGTTACTACACCCTGAATCGAAGAACCATACATATTCTTGCTTTTCTTGTGAATTGAAGAACCATACTTCTGATTTTATTAAATTTACACTTGGTTTACTACCCATGTCATTTTTCTTCTTTATACATTCATTTTCATAATGACCATACTTTTTTCAATAATTTCATTGGACTTGAGATTTATCATACCTTTCTCCTTCTACTTGATTATGGCTTGAGCCTTGGCTTGGATTTTGATTGCTGCCCTATTTGTTTGTGCTTGTAGGGATTCTTCTTCCACCTCTATGTGGGCTTTGTCCTCTTCCTTGGTAGTTTTATCTTCCTTGACCTCTACCTTGAACAAAATACATTTGTGTCTTAAATGCATTCTCCAATGAGGATTTTGTTGCTCTGTTCAGTATGTGCTCATGAGACATCAGTGATACATGAAGCTCATCCACTGAAAATTGTGAGCGATCCTTTGTCTCTTCTGTGGCCACTGCTATGGCATCAAACCTTGATGGTAGAATTCTTAATAATTTCTCAACTATTATCCTTTCTTCAAGTGTCTCTCCATGAAGCCCGATGTGGGTAACCAACTCAATCACATGTGTTAAGAATGAGTCTATATTATCAGGCTCTTTCATACAAATATTTTCAAAATCTCTTCTCAGCATTTGAATTATTGTTTTCTTCACCTTTTCCATGCCTTGATAGGTTGTTTGGAGGGTATCCCATGCCTCCTTAGACTTCATCGCTGCTGAAATCCTTGGGAAAATACTCTCATGTACTACATGGAAAATATAGAAGAGGGCTTTGGAGTCATTCTTTTTATTGTCTCTCAACAAATCTCTTTCTGCTTGTGTCAAAGTCTTATATGGTGTTGCATCTGCTATTTCTTGGAAACCATTTTCTTACAGCTCCCAAATATGTTGTGAAGAGAACATGGCCTTCATTGTAATATCCCAATAATCATAATTCTTCCTATTAAACTATTATATTTGGGGATTAGTCAGGCTTGTGCCCGCTGTTGCCATCTTGAATGTGTAAAAAAACCTGCTCACTGCTGGAGAATCTTCTTCTTGAAACAATCTTTCAGCTTCTTCAGTAAAGACTCATTATTTCACTAAGAGCCTAGAACTGCTTTAATACCATGTTTGAAATTATGAATAAACACATAGGGATGTTTTTCCCCCAAAAACACAGAGAATGCAATGCGGAAATAAGAATCCGCACACACACAGAGACTATGAGAGACATAGGTGAGGAGCTTTATTCAACTCTTCGCTATATTCATCTCTGCTCTCTCTGAAAACATATGAGATTACATTGGTTTATACAAAATTGCTAAAGCCTAAGGTTTTAATGCTATTCAATTCTAGATTGGACTTAAAACATCCAAATCCTCATTTGCTCTATTATGTTGTTTATACACGAAAACAACGTATAAAAACACATAACAACGGACTTGAAATATTATGGGTTCCAGCTCTAAAACCACATTGCATTCAGTGCTCCATCACAAATCACACATCGATGATTTTAACATTTAACTTGGGTGCTTACAAGAAAACTTAAAACTCTATGATTACGAGTGATGTGTCCAATATCGCATCGTAACATAAATTGTTTAACTTGCGGGTGTTATCCTCCTGAGCTTCACAAGTGCAATTGAGATTGCATCGCATCACAAATAAAATAATTTGTCGGCAGCTTCAAGGTAAGTCTTATATGTTGCGAAGCATGAAGTTGCAGTCAGTCAAAAAAGGGAAAGCATAAAAGTTGCGAAGTGTGAGCGCGCTTAAAAAGGTAAATGGAATAACCTACAAATCACGGGCTGCAACATGTTAAACAATGGTAAGTGCAATAAGGCAGAAAGGCAAGGAATAAGGTGAAACAAATGTTTTCATGTGGCTACATTGGTGGGTCCCACTAGATCGCCTTGGTGGGGAAATAAGTTTTGGCGAAGCGCTTTAAGAGTTAAACGCTAAAATTTTCAAAGTGCGGGTTGTGGAAGGTTAAGTGGTGGTAAGTGTGAAATATGAAAAATGTAAGAAATAAATGATAAAAAAAAGGTTTCTGTGAGTTTTGAAATGCGGCAAAGGTATAGTGGGTCCACTAGATATCGCATTGGAAAAAATATGACAGTCAGCAAAAGGCTTAAGGGTAAAAAAAAAAAATTACGGGCTGCGAACTGTAGGCAACGGCATGTCAATGACGGTGGTTTTAAGAAACTAAATGTAGAGTGGGCTAACGTAACCTATTTTCAGATTTTTGCGCGAAGTGAAAAAAACCTACGGATTTGAGTCATGAGCCTCATCCTTCCCTGCAAAAAAAAAAATCAATGAAGTTGTGGGCTGCTGCCACTTTATTCATGGCTGTGGTTGGGAGTATTTCCAACAGGAATAATTTCGTAACTTTGGTAATTATGATGGAAACCCAGATCATCACAAGAACAATGCAGGAGGCAATGGATCTGTGGAATAATCAAAATTTTCAAACCCATTCAGAAAAAATTTGTAACTTTGGTAACTATGAAGGAAACCCACATGATCACAAGAAAAATGCAGGAGGCAGTGAACACAAAAGCACAGTGATGCTGGAGGACAAAAATTCAACAACAAAAAACCACAATAATCTAAAATCTGTGTATGCCAAAACACACACCAAAATGGCTGACAACATACAATTGTTTAAAATTAAAAATTAAAAAAGTTGCGTAAAGAGGAGACAATACAATTATGGAAATTAAAAGATGTGAGACTTCATTTTAATACATAATGGCTAGTATTAAAAAATGTTGAATTTCCCAACTATATAATGGAGAAAAAATTTCAAACAAATTTAATCACGATAAAAGAGCGTACAATTTTGTTGCGGTAAAACTTATACATTAAATTTTCATAACCAAATCACAACGAACCAAACCCTATATTGTGCTTCCAAAACAAAAAAAATGAATTCATATGGAATTTACAGTTCCTTCACAATTAAAACAAGGCTACTTCACCATCAAAACAAGAGTTCTTCCCGATATTTACATTCAGGATGAGTTGAGGTGTATTACAAAGTAAAAGCTGTAACAATATGTTTCACGTGCCCACCAAAATTTACTCCATGATTTTCTCCGAAGTTGAGGAGTAATACAAAGTACAACCAATAAAAAAAAATTTAGGCGCCCACAAAAATTAATATACAACATTTTATCAACTTTGCTGAAGTAAATAATAGTTGCAGAGTAAATTCTTGCTTGTGCATTTCTACCAACCATTCATAAATTTCCATTTGACTTTGATTATTTAATGTCTTTCAGAATGGGTAATTTTCCTTGTGTTTAGAACTTCATTTAATCCATGTCATTCATTACAAAAACAAACTCAATTTGCAACGTTCAAAACATTTACTTAATATATGTTTGGTCAGTTCATTTAACACGGTGGTTAAGATTTATTTTCCAACACTCCCCCTTAATCACAACTGTTGTCATTGACCATTCACAAAATATTTGTGACATACACATAATTTCCATGTTCCAATGTTTTTGTGAAGATGTCTGAAAATTTTTATTCGGGCCTGCAATGTCATCATTCACCATTCTCAAACTATCTTTGACAAAAAAAAAAATCCACTTGCCAATGGCATTGTGAAGATGTCAAGAAATTGTTCTTCTGACATGTAGTGTTACAACACAGTCTCACTATTTTTAACTAATTCTCTTATAAAATGATATTTAGCATCAATGTGTTTTGTCCTCTTGTGAAAAATAGAATTCTTTGATAGTGAAATTGCTGAACTGTTGTCACAAAAAATAGTTGTTGTTCCATCTTGTTCATGGCATAATCCTTCAACATCCGTCTCATCCAAAATCCTTGACATGTTGTTGTTGTTGTGGCGACATATTCAACTTCTATTGTTGACAATGAAACTATAGGATTCTTCTTGGAAGCCCGTGAAATGGCTCATGAACCCAAATGAAAAACATATCGTGACATGATCTTTCTATCATCAACACTTCATGTTGAGTTAGTGTCGATATAACCAACCAAGCTAAAATTAGTTGTTCCGATGTACAAAACTCATTGACATAATTTAAAATCCTTTTAGCTCCTTCCCAATGTGTCTCCTTGGGTATCTCCATGAACCTTGACACCAAATTCATTGCCTACATTCTGTCAGGCCTAGTTGCTGTCAAATACATTAAGCTGCCCACCATACTTTTGTATAAGGTCAGATTGACATTGCTCCTACAATATTTTTTGCTCAAGCTCAACCCCATGACTATTGGAGTTGTTGTTGGCTTTTTCTTTTGCATATTAAACATATCTAAAATGTCTAAAACATAATTTGTTTGAGAGATAAAAATTCCATTTTCTATTTTCTTCACTTCTATGCCCAAGAAATATTTTAATAGCCCAATGTCAGTTATTTCAAACTCACTTGTCATGACTTCTTATAAATAAATGATGAGGAAATCATCACTCCCTATAAAATTCAAATAATCTACATACAAAACTACAATAAGACGCTTACTCCCACTTTCTTTGATGTAGAGAGTAGGCTCACCATCACATTTGTCGAACCCATTGTCCATCAAATAAGCGTCTATTCTACTATACCGTGAATGTGGTGCCTGCTTCTAGCTGTAAAGAGCTTTCATCAACCTACAAACCTTGTCTTCTTGGCCTTATACCTCATAACCAGGTGGTTGTGAAACATATACCTCCTCTTTCAGCACTCCATTCAAGAACGTTGAATTTATGACCATTTCATACACTTTCCATTTATGTCGTGCGGAAATCGACAACACTATATGTACTGTCTCCATTGTTGCGACTGTTGAAAATATTTTTGCATAATCTCTTCTATGCTGCTGCTTCTTTCCTTCAACAAATAGTATTTATTTATTCCTTTCAATATTTCCTTCAATGTTGCTCTAGGTCTTATAGACCCACTTCACTCAAATGACTTATTTTCCTTGCGAAGATTCACTAACTCGCATGTGTCATTATTTTCTATTGCTCTAGTTTCTTCATCCATTGTTGTAGCCCATTTTTCTTCTTTGACTACACCCTCAAAATGAATTGGTCATATACATGAATAAATAATGCAAATAAGAAGTTTATACCAATGCTGCTGTCAAATTCATTTTGCTTATATATTTCACTTAAATTTTTGAATTTGTGTCCTCTTATGCTTGCAAAAAATGGGCTTGACATGTCACTTGGTGTTGCGCTTGAAGTATATGGCACTGAGGATCTTTGTGGTGTGCTTGGAGAAGAACTTTCTTAACTATTCAACATTTTCCTATTATTTGTTTATGGTGTCACTTGGTGACTGCTTTGTTGATCTTGAATAGGTGTAGGAGGAGTCATCATTGAGGAATTACTTGTTGCGGTCAGTTCCTCTCTATCTTCATGTGTTTTACATGTTTTCACATTGACTGTCTTCTCTAAAATTCCATCCCATGCTTCCTCTTCTATGAACTCAACATTTCTTATGATTATGAGTTTCTTGGTTGATGGATTGTAGAGCTTGTATTCCTTCGATTCATCACTATATCCAAAAAATAAACTTTTCTCCCCCTTGTTGTCCAACTTCTTCCTCAGCTCATCTAGAACATGTGCAAACACCACACGTCCAAACACTCTCAAGTGAGTGACACTATGCTTGCTTTCTTCCATTCCATGCCTCTTTAGAAAATATATTAATAACACTTTTGGTTGGACACCTATCAATAATATATGTTGCGCAAGCGATACATTTATCACAATAATCATTTGGAAAATGTTTTGCCTTCAACATACTCCTTTCCATTTCCATAATGGTCCCATTCTTTCTTTCTATGACACCATTTTTTTGAAGTGGATACCTTGTTGTAAATTTCTTGTGAATTCCATCCTCCTTGCAAAAACGTAGGAAGTCATTTGTGATGTATTCGCCACCTCTGTGAGTCCTCAACACTTTTATGTAGTGTCCACTTTGCTTCTCAACAAGAGCTTTGCATTGGTGGAAGCGCTCAAACACTTCACTTTTCCATTTTATGAGGTAGACCAATGTCTTCCTTGTATAATCATATATATAAGTCAAAATATAATGGCTTCCCCCAATTGATGGTGTTTTCATTGGTAAAAATAAATTTGAATGGACAATCTCTCAAGGTCTCTTTTCCCTTATTGACTTTCCTGCTGGAAATGATTCTCTTTGTTTTTTTTCCCAAGATGCATCCTTCCCATTTGTTTTTCATTTATTCCATGAGTGGAAATCCTTTCACCATGCCTTTCCTATTCAACAAATTCAAACCTCCCAAGTTGAGATGACCAAATATCCAGTGCCATAACCTATTTCCATGTTTGACCTCTCCTTGAAAGTCTACTTGTCTCACAACTACAACCTTTCTTTCATTCTCTTTTGAATTCATTGATATTTTTGCTTGACCACCTTCTTCCTTCAAATTTTATTTTAGCTTGAGAGGAAACATTATATTTCTTTCATTTAAACTTTTGCAATCAAATCTCTCCTTCAAGACTTATCCAAAATCATGCAGATATAATTTTTGAAAAAGACATTGTAGCCCTTTTGCATGAGTTGTCCAATGCTTATGAGGTTATGCTTTAAACGAGGAAAAAATAGACATCTGAAATGTATTTTTTCTCTCCCTTGTTTGTTAGAATGTTGACTCTTCCTTTGCCCATAATTGAGAATTTTCTATGTGTCCCTAATGTCACCACATATTTTACACTATAATCTAGATTGGAAAACATTTCTATGTTCCAAGTCATCTGGTTGCTACACTCTGAATCTAGAAACCATACATCTCCTTATTTTTCTTGTGTTACATTACAAGATAAAAACATGCTATCATTCGAGAAAATTTTGAGGATGAAATTTTATCTTAAACTTTAGAAACCTTGGCGAATCTTACTAGTCCCTAATATGAAAACTTTCTTGGTGATTTTAAGGTAAAATAATGGTGTACTATAAAATCTGGATGAATCATTTTATACAAAAATGAGAATTAGCGAATCATTTTTTGGAAAAAGCATGGAAAATTAGCCCACCTGCCACGAAAATTTTCCATAGCTATAATGGTTATGATTTTCCCTTATCAAACTTGTGTTTGGTTTCTTATTATATCATATTACTTATTTCTACGTTCATTTGCATAATGACCATAATTCTTATAATAATGACATTGAACTTGATATCTATCATACCTCTGAGCTTGTGCTTGATTTTGGCTTGAGCCTTAACTTGGATTTTGATTGCTACAACTTCCACTTGTATTTAAAAGGTACATTTTTAATTGAGTTGGTTACTCATGGATTTTGATTGTTACACGTTCAGTGTATGGTACATTTTTACACATGTATTGAGCTACCTTTAAATTCTTCCGAGTTCATTTCTGCCAACCATTAATAGGTTTCCATTTGACTTTGATTATCTAATCTACTGAGGAATGGATAATTGTCTTATTTAGAACTTCATTTAATTCATGTCAAACTCAATCGAAAAAACATTTTTCATTTAATGGAATAGTTGAGATTAATTTTCAAAAGACAACATAGCTAGGATTTCATGGCTATCTTTCAATTGATATTTACTAAATTAAATATCATTCTATTATATTAATGTTTACTAAATTTTAAACCATTATATTATATTTCCTTATTTATTTATCATAGCATTATCATCATAAAATCAACCATTTACTATTGATCATGTATGGAAAGAGACCACTAACACTAACTAACATAATACACTTAAAATCTAAAAATAAATATAAAACATAAAAAAACCTAACTTCAAATTTAAAAGTAAATATTAAACTGACAAAATCAATAGATATATTCTAAATATTTAGAAATATCCTTTTGAAATAATTACATTACTTTATAGCAATTTATTATATTTTATTTTCCAAAATAATTTTAAATGAAGAGCAGAAAAATGTATTCAATTCTAATGAGGAAGTAATTACATTTTTAATTTATTACTATTTCTAATCTTTAGAAGAACCATTAAAAAAATTCTTACACATTACATAAAAGTAAAATATTCATATTATAATAAGTCACCATAAAAACCTATACATATTGAAAAGGTTGTCAAATCCAAACCCTAAAATAAAACCATCTATAGCTAGCTTTTAAGAGATCTAGTTCAAGTTCAAGTACCAAAACACTCTCAAATTGATGATCAAAGGGACGACAGGGCGTGAAATTTAAAGACCCGAGACACAGTTATCCCTATAAAACTTTTAGCATATCTGGTCTCAATTCAAGTGCAAAAACACCACCAAAGTTACCATCAAAGGGACACTTCGGAAGCCAAGTTTGTGACCTTTTACTTATATTTTTTGGTAGATGGCCCCCAATCTTCCATGACTTTTCCAAAACATCGTAGATTTCCACTATTAGGTATTCATTATTTTGAACTGATTTGCACACTGCCATTACTTTATGTATGTTCTCGTCTCCTCTGCTAATGTTGATGGCCATGACGGTTAATATGGAAGACACGGCAGGAAGGTAAAAGAACTTTTGTGTGAGGGGATTGCAGACAGCAAGACTGCCAGATATTGACTCCTCCACAAAAATGTCCACAAATTTTTCCAACTTGACCAACAAGAGACCTCTAGCTGATCCCTGGCAAGTTATACGATTAATTACAGGCTTTTCTTGTAGGAAGAAAAGTGAAGAGGTGCACTTCTTCCATGTTTGTGTGTAAAAACAATAAGCCACACAATGATCTCGAACCTCTATGGGAATCAGAACCAGTAATGGGTTCTGGTTGGGCAGTGACTCAGCCCATTGAGTAGATATAAATTTACTGCATGAAAAGAGGGCATTCCACTGGCTGCACACTCTCGTACATTTACAGACACATTCAAATGGCATCCATGCCAATATCTTCTCTTGCAGTTCCTTTGGCAGGAAAGAGCAGCCTGGGCACTCACTAGTCACTCTTTCCTATTCCATCACTGCTTAATCCTCCATAGTCATAGAGTAACCCTTAACCCTAGAAAGCAGTTCCACAGATTCTAAAGACAAATGAAACCCTTAATATATTCGAAAAATGAAAGCACAAATTTACAGAATAGGAGTTCGTATCGTGTCTTGGGGCATGTGGCTCTGGAGGAGGCTTTTTCTAGGAAGAAGCCTGATATGAAATTCATTTTCATATTTTTGGATGTATTACATACTCCTATGTATCCAAGGAGAAGCGGACCAAGCTAGAGCCCACTGCAAATAAGGCTATCTTTGTGAGCTATAGTGAGACCTCAAAATCCTTTTAGATTTATATTCCTACATAGAGGAGAGTTTTTGTGAGGCATGATGTGAATTTTGAGGATGAAAGGGCTCTCAGGAGGTCATGGGAGTTAAAGTATCTCGATCAGTGAGACCCTCAGGAGTAGTTGAGTCAGGCATAGGGATCCAGTGGGCAGGGATCAGAAGGTACATTGATTACGGTGTGAGGTCCATCAATGAGAATTGGTGTACAGAGTGAGAGTGGTGGTGCTTCAAGTAGCATGCAGAGCAGTCCATAGAGCAGTTCACTAGGTAGTCCACTAATGGACAATTCACATGGTACTTCGACATCTATAGTTTCAGGTTCACGGAGGAGGACGACAGTGACATTCAGGAGTTCAGGCTCCTAATGAGGATGAGGAGTTTCATTCTCCGATGGGAGAAGTGTGCTCAAGGAAGAGGAAGCCCAAGTGGCTTCAAGATACCTTGAGAGAGGCCACATCTATTGCTGGGCTGAAAAGACCAATAAGAGAGAGCAGACCACCTGAGAGGTTTTTTAGCTGTATGGAAATGGTTTCCAACATCCTTGACTCTGAGCCTTCTCACTATGAGGAGGCAGCTATCCAGCAGGCCTGGAGAGAGGCCACGTAGGAGGAGTATTCTTCTATCATGAAGAGTGATGTTTGGGAGGTAGTGCCGAGGCTTGAAGGAAATCCATCGCTACTTCTAGATGGCTTTACAAGGTAAATCATGTTGCAGATGTTTAGCATTGAGAAATTTAAGGCAATGTTTGTGGCTAGAGAGTTCTCCTAGGTAGAAGGAGTATATTATGAGGAGACCTTCGCTCCCGTGGCTCAATATACTTCCATTCAATCCATTATATCGATAGGAGCAAAGATGGGTTGGAAGATCCACCAGATGGATATGAAGATTGCATTTCAACTCGAGTCGCAATTTCAAAGGATTCAATTTTAAAAAAGGCATGATACTTTCAATTCTTTGAACCATCTAGATGATAATTCATTCATTTAAACAACTTCAAGTGCCGAAGTTGTTCCAGTTCAAATTTCTTCCAAGCCCATCATCAAGCCTTGGGAAGAAATTCAGAATAACAAGAATCAACGCGGCTTAGGATATGTCACTGATGACACTAACTTACATATCCCAGATTATTCCAAGCCAATTAAGTTTTTCAGTGCCAGATTTCTTGCACAACTCACCTCAACAGGTTCTGAGAAAGTTGCAGACAACCAGCAATGCACGCAACCCAAAGTTGCAGACAAACAGAATTGCACGTAATCTAAAGTTGATGTCCAACCGAAATGTTCTCATTGTCAAAGAACCGGTCATATGGAAGATCAATGTTTTGATCTCCATCCTTGTCACCATTGTGACAAGCCCAATCATTCATCAAAGAAATGTCACAAACAATGACAAACAACTAGATTGAAGATACATTATGAATGGATCGACCCTTGGAAATGGTCATCCACAGTCAAAATATTTTCTCAGTTTTACAACCAACTACAATCACACATAGTGCAGCCAATAGTGAAAATCTTATGCTACTCTCATGCAGTTGAATGAGGGAGTACAATAGTGTAAAACTCCTACACCTAAAGGGGGGGAGTTCAAGAATACTTTCCTAGAGAAGTGTCTCTCCTTTCAGCTGACAAAGGGGGGAAAATGTCAATGAGATTGACAGTGGTTGTTAGACTGAAAGTATCGACAAAACTAGCAAAAGTAGCCAATGGGTATTCTCAACAGTGAGTGGGCATCAACAAATTTTCCAGTGGGCATCAAAAAATTTTCTAGTGGCTAGTCGACATCAAAGAAGCAGTGAACAATTTTCAGCACAACAAAAGCAACAGTGAGTTGTTTTTAACATCATCAGCTAGTGGGCTTTGAACAAATTTTGTCAGTGGAAAAAGGATGTTGATTTCATGCAAAGGACAGATGGATCCTTTTGCAACTTGGCACTTGATGAAGTTGTCAAGAAAAATTCAGAGATGAATCATACATGCAGCTGACTCATGGTCTCTTCAGATTATAGTTTTTCAGCATTCATCTTTGGTGGTTTTTTAGGCAATTTTTTTTTAGGATCAATATGAGAACTTGGAAGATGGTTCCTTGTTCTTATTTTGGATTTTTCATTGAAGGGGGGGATGTTAGACTCTCTCAAATAACAATAATAAATCCAAAATAATAAATTAATTAATTAAATATTCCAAGTTAGGAATATGTGCCTAACTCTTGGGTTCTTCCTCGAATATTGGAGTTTGTTTAGTAACTCCTATCTTGGTGGGCTTTTGGTGAGAAATTATCTCAACCAAAGGAGTCTAAGATAGCACGGACTATATTAGACATTTTCTCTCATCTATTTAAATTGTAAACTAAATTCTTTTAATAAGAGAGAATGACAAGAAAGCCGTGAGGCTTCAGTCCTTTCCGCCAATATTTTGTGTATGATGTTTATATGTGTTTTCTATAATATGTTTATGAGTTATTTTATTTCTAATAGATGGCCTCAGATTACAGGAGTGGGGGAGTATGTGTGCCTCAAAGTAAAAATGGAGGTGATATTTTATCATTTAAGGAAAAAGTCATGGACTTGGCTTCCCAAATGTCCCTTTGATGATTCATTTGCAAGTGCTTCTGTGCTTGATTTGAGACCAGATATGAATAAGGTCATATGAAGATTTATATGGAGGGATGTCTCTCTCAGGTTCAAATTTCACACCTTCATCTATTGTAATATTTTTTTAAATTTATTTAATAATTTTCATCCCTTAAGAGTGAAAAAACTTGATCGACACTTTTCATGGGATGTTAGTGAATTGAGGACCTTATTCTGCAGCTTATTTTTAATTTGCTCAGAAAATGTATTATAATAAATTAATATGTATTTACATTTAAAGTAGAAAATATATTATAATAAATTAAGATGTTTTTGCATTAAAGTGGATTCTTTGTAAATATTAATAATGTATTATATATATAGCTTATTGTTATTTATTTAACCAATGATGATTTTATTTCATGGAAAAAAAATATATTTTCTATTCCAATAAGAATATAAAACAACTATGTTGGGTGCTTATTGTACCCTGCTTAGGATATGGATAAAATCCTTTTATTTCCATTAAGATTGAAATTTAAAACTTTAAAGACAATGCATTGAGTATAAGGGACTTACTAAGTTAACCTCAAAGATAATATATTCAAATTTTGTTGAAAGCAGTGTAAGATAGGCATAAGAGTTATGCAGATTGAAATAGTTTGTTTCAGGAGTTTCAGTTTGGGGAACAAGTGTACTTGCACATCAATCCCAAGAAGATCTCCTTGCGGATTGGATCATGTGCCAAGTTGGAACCCCTATTTTTGGACATTTAGGATTATTGAGAGGATCAGACGAGTAGCTTATTGAATTGCACTGCCTTCGAGAGTGAAATTCCATGATGTATTTCATATATTATTTCTTAAGATGTTAAAGATGTGGATCATGTGATTGAATAGTCTATATTGGAAGTGGATCCAGATGGAGAATTATAGCCGGAGTCTTAGTGTATATTGCAGAGAAAGGTGCTCATGCTCCAGAATCAAGCAATAGGGAAAGTTCAAGTGCAATGTAAGCACTTTGGGCCTAATGAAGCTACATGGGAGATGGCGGATTAGATACAGGTTATGTATCCTTCAATGTTTGCAGGTTGAGGAAAAGTAGTTTTGGTATGATGTTTGGTATATGTTTTGGCATATGTTTTGGTGTGATGTTTTGATATATGTACATATGTATATGTATGTAAATACCATGATGAACTATGTTATAAAGCTCCAATAAGAGGTAATGGTGTCATGTAATTATATTTGTCACGTAGTTATGTTGTTATGTTAGTTTTCTTTTTAGCATGGTGATCATTGTAAATACTACATCAAGTTATGTTATAAAGCTCAACGAGTAGTATGTTTTCTTTCCATCAATTTTGCTAAGGTATATGTGTGATTGAACACTCAAGAGGGTGTCCCCCAAGGGGCACGGTTCTGTAAAAACCCTTGTGAAAATTCTGTGTAATAAAATTTAATAAAGGAAAAAATAATAGCCACTGTTGATGGGACAATTATTCCAAGCTCAATGTTGGGAAAAAAACCCCTAGTGGGTGTTCATTTGGTTTATTATGGATAAGGAAATTGGAAAAGACAATGGAAAAGGCTTTGGAAAGAAAAAATGAAATTTTTGGAAAATTTATTGATGAAAATAATCGAAATTAGGGGAAAAGGGAGGTGAAAGGTCACAGGCTGCATGTGAGGAGGAAAATAATGGAAAATGAATAAAATAGAGGCCTAATTGATAAAAATACTTCTAAGGATTAGTTAGTACCATTTTTCCATTCAGTTTTGGATCTCTCTCATTATTTTCTCTCTCTCTCTCACTCTTCGACACTTTGAGTTTTCATGGAGCACTTTCGCATTGGATCAAGAAAGGCAAATAAGGAAAGAGGAAGTAAATAGAAAGCAAGAAAGAGAAGGATCAGGCAACTACAACATGATTCTTTGTAGGTATCTATTCGCATGTGTGATTTCCTTGCTAGGTTTTCCATGCATGGTATTGCATGTGGTTATTTTATGTCATAGCATGGGGTTTGGCACATGTGATAGTGTTTTTAGCCTAGCCTTTCCATTTTTAGATAGCCATCATGTGATGGGGTTCTCATGTTTTGGTTGTGCTGAATTTCCTGATGGATTTGAAGCTGAGTGGGGTGGATCTCTAAAATTATAGAGCATATGGCATAGTAAACCCTAAACTAGACTATGGGTTGTTGTAAATTTAGATAGTGTGTTGCCTCGTTTGGCCTAGGAATCCTTGACTGGTGAATGGGGGAATATATTGTAAAGCCTAGAGGTGGGTTTCTCTCCATCAGGCCTAGGTAAATGGTAAATCCCAGAGATTGTGTCTCAGTTTAGGGGCTAGTAATCTCTCGATTGGATTTTGGATTGCAGTAAAGCTTGAGAGACTAGGAGACACGGAAAATCCTCATGATGTAGGTGGATAAATCTAGTGGAATTCATGCTTGTTTTGGCCTAGTGATCGGGTGGAGATCACGGTAAATCCTATTATGACATGTTTATTATTTTTTCTCAGTGATTCCGTGTGGATTATGGTAAAACTTTATTTCTAATGATGAGGGTGAGGTGGTTTGGACTCAAGATTCCCTAGTTGGTTTTTTCATTTTGAGTCCCACATTCATGCTTGGAATATGGCATGGGGGTGATTGGATGAAGAGAGATTTTTCTTAGCCAATCTATGGTCGGGTGGAACGTGGAACTCCCATCCTGGGTTTATTTTTGCATTCATTAATAAAAGTTTCTCTCCTTGACATCTTATGTGTAAATTTTTTGGTTTATATGCAGATTATATGGCTGATGTATCCTTGATATTTCTGCTGTTATTATGCTAGTTATAAGCATATATTATGACATTGATGGTTTATGGCTCTCATGTTTTTATTTGTAAACAAAAAAATAAATTATCTATAACCTAATAGATGAGAATGTAGCTAATTATGTAAGGGAACAGTGCTTCTTAGTGATTCTCAGATAACTATGAGTCCCTTATGCTTAGATCTATTGTCAATGCCTTCAGATTACAAATTTGTGACATGTTTGATGAAATGTATGTCATGGCTAGTAGGGGTCCAATCTAGGCCTTGTTATTGTTTAATGTAAGTACATCATTGTTTCGTTGTTATATTTCATCTTTGAGCTTGTCATTCAATTATGGGTAGTTACATGGACTCTCTGCTTGAAAATGTTGCTCACATCTCAGGGACGCTGGCATAAGTCTGTGGGAATATTTCCCTCGACACACGCATGCATATGCTATGGGAGGGTTGAGAGTCTCCCACATCCATGCATGCTTATCTCTATTAAAAATTAATAGTGATAAGATATAAATAAATATATTTAATAGAAATTAATTTTCACCATTATTTATATTTTCTTAAATATACATTTTTAGGAAATTATACATATTTATGTAAAAGTGATATTTTAAAAATGTAAATAATATAGACCAAGGCCATTAATTTTCCAAATCACATTCTAATTTATTACTTGATTCCAAATCAACATTATAATATTCCATTGGCATAGAGACCAATGTAGATTAATTTTTAACTTAGACTAAGCTTTCGGCCACACTTATTTGAATATTGAAAATATTTTATTAAAAATTAACTAAAACAACAAACTCTAGAACTAATAAAACCTAGTTATAGATATAAAAAGTTATCACAAAAGGACAGATCACAACTTATTTTATAAAATAAATATTTTTTATAAAATAATGTCACTACACCAATTGACCTTCTCATTTATTATTTATTCGGTCACATCTTGAAGATTTAACTGGTGTGGAGCTTCTTTCTTCATCATTGTCATGGTGCATGATTGAGATTGGTGGAAATGGAGAGAGTGAGGAATAAGTGCCGAGACTGCGCTTTCTTGTCAGAGGAAATAGAGGAGAAGATATTGGAACTGATATCATTTGACTCTGTCTGTGCATGTCACACAGTGTGCAAGCAATGGGATGCAATCTTTTCATCGTCCAAATTTATAATTGTCGAGGAATAATTATTTAAATAATTATTTAATGATATTCCTTATTAAATTTTACTAAATAATTGAATAAGTCATTATGTATTTAATTATTCTTTAACCACATTCTTAAAATAATAAATAAATCATTTATTTATTTATTATTTCTATATAAATAGATTTGACCAAATTCAAATTTTGTTTCCCTCCAACAAAAATAATAAGATATTCCATAAAAGTTGGATTAGATTTGGTTAATAATATTTTAATTATGCACCAATATCTATAATAACTCAATATTTTTTTATAAATAGAAGGTTTTTCCATTCATTCACTACCTTTTGTTTCTTTTAGATCCCCTTTTGATCTATACATTTGGTCTAACTTTGATTCTCCATCATTTTCATAGTTTTTCTACTTTTCTTCTGAGCTCCCTTTGAGTTCCACTTTGTCTAGGTTTTCTGCCCCATCAAGAGAGAGAGACCTTGGATATGAAGCATCGAGTACATACAAGAACATGTCCCATTGAGGGGGATTGGAAAAATATTTCTATGTTCCCTTCCTAGGTGTCATAATACAAAAAAATATTAATAAATTCTTGTCTTGTCTGTTCGATGTATGGAGAAACTCTAGTTTATTTTTGTTGTTTAATTTCTTTAAATGCATAGATCTGGATTTTTATAACATTTATTCTTGTCACCCAATGCAGATCTAAGGAAATTGATAGCCACATTTGATGTTAGGGTTGTTTCTTTAAGTCCCTATATTAATAGTGTAGTCCCTTATTATGTTAGTGTAGCCCCCCTTATTGTTATTGTTGTACCCCTGTAACCCCCATATTGTTATTATTGTGCCCTTACATTATTATTGTTAGGTCGTCTAGGATTACATTGTGGCCCCACTAGGATTATATTGTGGCCCCATGGACTCCTATATATAGAAGGAGGTTTTGGTCATTTGTATCATCCAAGAATTGTTCATTCATGTAATGTATTATAGGTTTCCCCCTCGAAGTGGCCTATTTCTAAGGCGTTGATATCTCTTTTCTTCTCTTGTTGGAGTTGTTTTCACAACATTTGGTATCAGAGATTTGAGATTCTAGGGTTTCACTGCTCCAAATAGGTCATCGTGGAATTTTCGCTATAACATTTTTTCTACAAAGGTTCAGAATCTGAAATTTTTAGATTGCGAAGCCAAAATCCTGAGGAACATCTTCAAAAAATTTCAAAGCTTGGTTCATAATATTTTTGGAGATACGATCTATGGAAGTTTGGTATTTGTTCGAGGCTCTAAACGAGGTCATGTCGATGAGATTTGCGCTATAACTTTTTCTACTAAGGTTGAGAATCTGAAATTTTTATGGTGTGAATCAACATAGTATCATTAGCCCGTAAGAAAATTTCAGAGCTTGGTTCGCAATATTTTTGGAGATATGATCTGTGGAAGGTAGTGCTTTTGCAGGCTCCTGAATTTCATCTCAAATAGGTTATCGTGGGAAAAGTTTAATAACTCTCTCTCTGAAGATTGGATTGGAGTTCCGTCAAAATTGGTCACCAGTACACGGCATGTAGTTTCTTAGCTATCAATTTTAGAGACAAAGGACAAAAAAGTGACACGTGGCAAGTCGTACAAGTTCGCTCTACTGAACCAGTCCAGAATTAGGTCATTGTGGGAGATTGGACACAACTTTGTCTTGGAGAATCCAAATCAGGTCAGACCTGTGGCATTTGAAAGAAGCTTCAAAGGGCTACTACAGGGATGAATTTCAGATATTGAAGATTTTCATTTACAGAGATAATTCAATTTCAATATCGAGCTCCTCAAAGAAAGTAAAAGGTGTGTATTTTTTTTTTCCGATTTGCATAAGTCTTGTTGGAAGAATCAAGTTGAATTGATTCCAAGGGCCTATTGAGCATATATTTCGGTATTTCATTCTAGAATGCCTCTAACAATTCCACACCCATTAAGCCCTCAGAAAGCTATACTATGACGCATGAGGAGGAAGAATTGCAATATGAGATATCAAAATTACGGTACCAAGTGCAACAAATTTCGATCTTACGAAGAGCAACTGAAGATGACATAGATGGTTTAAAAGAAGAAATGGAGGCTAAGTTGGATGGTTTGAAGGATAAAATAATAGCTAATATGGATGATAAATTAGTGGAATATGACATCGAGCATCAACAACAAGTTCTCCAACTCTCAAAGGATAACCTAACTTTGGTGCAGAATCTAATGAAACAACGGGAATATCAACATCACATCGAAAGAAGTTCTGAAGCAGTCACAAAAACAAGAACTCGACAAGTACGATCAATTTCAGAGTATCTCAGCAAGTGGAAGAACTTTCCTGTAGAAGATTCCACATGGGAGGATGAGAATTTTATACAGAAGCATCAAGAAATAATCAAGCGTTGAGGACAACACTTGTTTGAAGGAGAGGGGTATGTTAAGTCCCTATATTAATAGTGTAGCCCCTTATTATGTTAGTGTAGCCCCCCTTATTGTTATTATTGTACCCCTGTAACCCCCATATTGTTATTATTGTGCCCTTACATTATTATTGTTGGGTCGGCTAGGATTACATTGTGGCCCACTAGGATTACATTATGGCCCCATGGACTCCTATATATAGAAAGGAGGTTTTGTAAATTGTATCATCCAAGAATTGTTCATTTATTTAATGTATTGGAGGTAGCCCCCTCGAAGTGGCTTATTTCTAAGGCGTTGATATCTCTTTTCTTCTATATTTGGAGCTGGTTACACAACATGTTTTTTATGTACAACTGAAGTGAGATTTTATTGTACGCTTGCAATTAAAATTCACACTAACACTAGCCAAATCTGAACTCCATGCAAGCAAAATGGCTGTCAGCAATCAGTGAGTTCCACTTCGAGATCGAGTAGATCAAAGGAATGGATAACAAGGCCATATATGCTCTTAGTAGGTGAATACAGGTAAATCACATAGAAGCTATGAGCTCTTATGGGACAGATTTATAGTATATGATCTTGCTGGCAATTCGGTAGGGTGATAGGTGTATGGAGATTCTGCAGAGTACATGTATAGGTACAGGTAGTGGTAAAATTCCAAGTAGTGGTACAGGTGCAGGTAGTGGTATAGGTACATGTACAGGTGTTGGTACATGTACAGGTACAAGTGCAGGTGTAGAGAATGGGGATTATCGTCTCACAACAAATGGCTTGCTCAGGTTTAGAGATGAGATATATGTGTTAGACAACAGTGAGATCAAGAAGGTGATATTGAGGTAGTTTCATGTGAAACCATATTTAGGTCACCCAGGTTATAAAAATACATTGACTATAGTCAATAGGTTATATTATTGGATTAATTTGAGGAGACACAAAGTAGATTTTGTGGCTATATGTTTGGATTGTCAAATTGTTAAGGTAGAGTGTAGGAATGTAGGTGGACTGCTACAATGGATTGCGATTCCATAGTGGGAATGGATATCATTTCCATGGATATCATCACAAGTTTTCCCAGGATAGCTATACAACATGATTCCATCATGGTTGTTGTGGACACGTTGACAAAGGTTTCACACTTCATTCTAGTGAAGACTGCATATTCAACTGGCGATGTGGCACTAATGTTCATAAGATATGTTGTAAGATTGCATGGTGCTCCAAATAATATTGTGTCAGACAAGGATGTGATGTTCACCTCCAAGTTTTGGAATGTGTTTTTTGTAGTTCTGGGCACCGAGTTTTCCTTTAGCACAACTTATCATCTATAGAAAAATGGAAAAACTAAGAGGGTCAATAGGATATTGCAGGACATGTTGAGGATGCATGTGATGTATCAACAATGGATGTGGGAGGAGTATCTTCCACTCATAGAATTCACCAACAACAACGAGTACCAGTAATCATTGAGGATGAGTCCATTTGAGGCATTGTATGGGTGGAGTTGCAATATTCCCATCCGTTGGAGTGATCTGGTTAACAACGTATTGATTGGACTAGACATGTTGGCATAAATGGAACAGGAGATGTAGATAACTAAGAAGAATTTGAAGGCAATGCAAGATAGGAAAAATAGTTATGCAGACTGGAATAGGTTGTTTCAGGAGTTTCATGTTGGGGAATAGGTGTACTTGCGCATCAAGCCCAAGAATATCTCCTTGCAGATTGAATCATGTGCCAAGTTGGAACCTTGGTTTCGTGGACATTTTAGGATTATTGAGAGGATTAGACGAGTAGCCTATTTACTTGCACTAACTTCCAAAGTGAAATTCCATGATATATTTCATATATTATTCCTTAAGAAGTATGTTAAATATGTTGATCATGTGATTGAATGGTTTGTATTGCAAGTGGATCCAAATGGAGAATTCTAGCCACAGTCATAGTGTATATTGCAGAGAAAGGTAATCATGCTCTAGAATCAAGAAATAGAGAAAGTTCAAGTGTAATGTAAAAACTTTGGAACTGATGAAGCTACATGGGAGATGGTAGATCAGATAGAGGTTATGTATCCTTCATTGTTTGTGGGTTGAGGAAAAGCAGTTTTGGTATGATTTTTGGTATATGTTTTGGCGTATGTTTTGGTGTGATGTTTTGGTATATGTACATATGCATATGTATGTAAATACCATGATGAGCTATGTTATAAAGCTCCAATAAGTAGTAATGGTGTCATGTAATTATAGCTATCACGTAGTTATATTGTCATGTTAGTTTTCTTTTCAGCATGGTGATCATTGTAAATACTACATCAAGTTATGTTATAAAGTTCCACGAGTAGTATGTTTTATTTCCTTTGGTTTTGCTAAGGTATATTTGTGATTTAACACTCAAGATGGTGCCCCCTAAGGAGGAGGGTTCTGTAACAACCCTTGTGAAAATTCCATGTAATAAAACTTAATAAAGGAAAAAATAATAGCCAAGGTTGATTGGACACTTATTCCAAGCTCAATGTTGGGAAAAAAACCCTAGTGGGTGTTCAATTGGTTTATTATGGCTAACGAAATTGGAAAATACAATGGAAAAGGCTTTGGAAAGACAAATTTATTTTTTTGGAAAATTTATTGATGAAAATAATCAAAATTAGGGGAAAATGGAGTTGAAAGGTCACAAGTTGCATGTGAGGAGGAAAATGAAGGAAAATAATGGAAAATGAAGAAAAGAGAGGTTTAATTGATAAAAATACTTCTCAGGATTAGTTAGTATGATTTGTTCGTCCAATTTTGGATCTCTCTCATTATTTTCTCTCTCTCTCTCACTCTTCAACACTTGGAGTTTTCATGGAGCACTTTCGCATTAGATCAATAAAGGAAAACAAGGCAAGAGGAAGGAGGTAGCAAGAAAGAAATAGAAGGATCAAGCAACTACAACAAAATTCTTTGCAGGTATCGTTTTGCATGTGTGGTTTCCTTGCTAGGTTTTCCATGCATGGTATTGCATGTGATTATTTTCTTTCATGGCATGGGTTTTGGCATGTGTGACAGTGTTTTTAGCCTAGCCTTTCCATTTTTAGATAACCATGGTGTGATGGGGTTCTCATGTTTTGGTTGAGCTATATTTCTTAATGGATTTGAATTCGAGTGAGGTGTGGTGGATCTTTGAAATTATAGAACACATTCCATAGTAAACCCTAAATAGGACTATGGTTTGTCCAAAAATCAGATAGTGTGTTGCCTCGATGGTCATAGGAATCCTTGGCTCGTGAATGGGGGAATATATTGTAAAGCCTAGAGGTGGGTTTCTCTCCATCAGGCCTAGGGATCTCGGGTTGGGATATATGGTAAATCCTCGAGAGTGTGTCTGAGTTTAGGGGCTAGTAATATCTCGATTGGATTTTGGATTATGGTACACCTTGAGAGACTAGGAGATAGGGAAAATCCTCACGATGTAGGTGGGTAAACATAGTGGAATCCATGCTTGTTTTGGCCTAGTGATCGGGTGGAGATCATAGTAAATCCTATTATGACATGTTTATTAGTTTTTCTTAGTGATTCCGTGTGGATTATTGTAAAGCTTGATTTATATTGATGAAGGTGAGGTGGTTTAGACTTAGGATTCCCTAGTTGGTTTTTTCAGTTTGAGCCCCACATTCATGCTTGGAATATGGTAGAGGGGTGATTGGGTGAAGAGATATTTGGTTCAACCAATCTATGGTCGGGTGGAACGTGGAAGTCCCATCCCGAGTTTATTTTTGCATTTATTAATAAAATATTCTCTCCTTGACATCTTATGTGTAAATGTGTTGGTTTATATGCAGCTTCTATGGCTAATGTATCCTTGATATTTATGTTGTTATTATGCTAGTTGTAAGAAGATATTGTGACACTGATGGTGTATGAATCTCCTCATGTTTTTATTTGTAAACGAATAAAAAATTTATCTATAACCTAATAGATGAGAATGTAGTCAATGATGTAAGGGAACAATGCTTCTTATTGATCATGAGATAAGTATGAGACCCCTATGCTTAGATCTGTTGTTTACACCTTTAGATTACAAATTTGTGACATGTTTGATGAAATGGGTGTCATGGCTAGTAGGGGTCCAGTCTAGGCCTTGTCATTTTTTAATGTAATTACATCATTATTTCGTTGTTATATTTCATCTTTGAGCCTGTCATTCAATTATGGGTAGTTACATGGCTCTCAGCTTGAAGAGGTTGCTCACATCTCAGGGATGTGTGGGAAAAATTCCCTCGAGAAAGGCATGCATATGCTATGGGAGCTTTGAGAATCTCCCACATGCATGCATGCCTATACTGTGGGAGTGACCAAGGGATTGAAGGTCTAAAACCTTAGTGGGAGTGTGGGGCTAGTTACCTAAGTGGTTGGGATGGTTCCTCGGAGTCATGTTGCTAATGTGGAATGTTTGTGTGATGTTGTTTCATTGATTCTACTTACTTAAGGTCACCTAGGAAGTCGAATGAGATCATAGTAACTCTTTGTCATATGTTTACCTCCATTGGCTAGTTACCTGGGTAGATATGGGATGAGGGTGTTACTTAATATCATAGACATCTGTAATGTTCTTGACCTATTTCATGTTAAATTAAGCACTTATATCTATGAAAATTTTCTTAGGTATCTCAAATCTATAAAATATTTATGTATGGATAAATTCTATGACCACTTGTTTTATACATACTAGTTTAAGTTACTAAAGAATTATTCTACAATATGGATCCACTTATCTACATTAAAAATTATACTTAAATAAAGTTATTTTATTAAAAAAATTAATGCATATTTAAAGTATTCTATGTTTGGGTTTTTAGTTTTTTCTTTTGGAAATCTTAAGAAATTCTTTTGGCAAGATTGTGGTTTTTTGTTATTTAAAATGTTTTTTTTTAATAAATAAATGAATTTAATGAACCAAAAAACCATTAAAAAATTAGACTATGAAAATCACACAACTCAAACTTTGGTTTTAATAAATGAGTACAAAATTTTGAGGAACATTGATAAAAAGAACATGTCAAAAAGAGACCCAAACATAAAAGAGTTGGATTTTTAATAAACCACCTAATCAAACAAAAGATAATTAATACATTAATTACTATGTGCATTATCAAGAAGAGAGCATCATAACATTGGCATCACTCACTTTCTTTCACAAAAGATTCCACAACAATATTCCATTCTTCTTAAGCATTAATTATTGTTTATACTTAAAATATTTAAAAAATAATGGCACTTCAAAATAAAATTTATATAATACAATTCATATTTTTATATTTGGTATTTCTAATTATATATAATTGTTTTATAATTAAAATGGATTAAAAACAATATTTCCACAACGACATCTTCTAACTAATTTATGTTCTGTACTTTTTGGAACTATTTTGTTAATAAGATTATATTTTTCTTTTTTAAAACTTAATTTTTTAATATATAAATGGATTCAACCCTCTCAAAAACCCTTAGGGAACTTAAATTTTGTAAAGTTAATAGATCAACCTTGTGACTTCAACAAGTTCATCCCATATTCCTTGTGAATTCAACTTAAAATATAAATTTAATAACCTTCAAAACCTAAATATTAGAATGAATATATTTAATAATAATTAAAAATTCACCCTTATTTATATGTTACTAAATATATTTATGTAAAAATGAAATTTTAAATGTGTAAATACTAGCCCCCAAGTGAATCTGTATTAACAAGCTATTAATTTTCCAATTCACATTT
Source organism: Pinus albicaulis (assembly GCA_034641835.2). Taxonomy (NCBI): domain Eukaryota; kingdom Viridiplantae; phylum Streptophyta; class Pinopsida; order Pinales; family Pinaceae; genus Pinus; species Pinus albicaulis. The sequence continues at coordinate 682,444,059 of CM076576.1, forward strand.
AATTTTATTTTATTTAAATTTTTTTTTTTTTTACAATACATAGCCAGATTCACAAGGTGGCACCCACGGTGTTTGAACAGGTGATCTTTACAAAGTAGTGTCTTAACCACCACCACCTTGGGTTCACATTTTAATTTATTACTTGATACCAAAGCAACATTATAATATTCCCCCGGATGCGGGTGTATCCCTGTGACGTGATGGATATCAATGGGCGGGTCGGTGCGTGGCGAGGCCATATGGCCGCCTGCAATCAAAATTTATGGTGCCCCGACTGCAATTATACCACAGGCCGTCAACTTCAATGGCATTTACGCCAGTGGGGAAGACGAGGCCGTGAGCGCTTCAATATGCCGTCCATCGGCTCCAGGAGTTCATTCATCACCCCGATGCTTAAGTTCTTGGCTTTGTTGCAGATCAATTCGCTCATTTCTATGAATAATCACACTCCTCTGGTCCGCTCTGGCTGCCCTCCGGAAGTGAAGCTTCCCAGCTCTCACACTGCGTTGGGCAAGCGCTGTCATCTGTATTGTTGTTTGGAGTTCCTCCCTGGTTTTCACCATTCTCACAGTCTATTTTGTTCTTCGCTTCTTGGCTTCTCATCTCAGTCTCTTTCGCCTATCACCTTGCATCCTTCTTTCGCCTCTCATAATTTTTCTCCCCGTTCGCACATTTCTGGTGGGACTATGCCCAGACTCAGGCACAGACTCAGGTGCCGCAGAGGCAGCACCCGAGCCAGGCCTTCCACTCGTCGCCGCTCTCCCTCCATCAACTCTTCAACCTCCGCCTCTGATAGCTCTCATGGCTGCACTCCTAGCACGAATAGCAGGCGCAGGCATGGGCGTGGGCCTGATAGGAATCTACCCTCCCCTTCGCGTGGCGACCACGTCCCTATGCCTTCACCCTGCCTTCGCATTGCGGACTCAGCTCATCTTGTCAACCCCTCCACGGCTCTATTTCATTTTCAATGTCATACCTCCCAGCCTCTAGTGGTGGCGACCGTCTCTGTTACATTTAAGGAAATCCCGCAAACTGGCTCTGACCCCCTGCCTCCTGCGCACCTTTCCAATCAGCAAATCCCCTCTGGATTCGATCAGGACACTCAAACAGGCAATCAGCAAATGTCTCAGAAAGATGGCGATGGCAGCTCTTGCAACACCCCGAAAGCAGGTGCCAACAGCTCTTGCCCACAACAGGTCAAAGACATGCAAACGAAGCGTGGCGAGGCAGGCGAAGTAGTAATTCCAAAAGAAATGGCAACACACAATGATCCCGCTTTGGACGACAATGATGAAGGCTACTGGTGCAAAATTGAAGAAGAGCCTCCCTCTGGCGACCATGGTATCTAAGGCAGGCAGCTACAATTTAGTCATTTTGTTCAGAATTTTTGTCTCGTTGGTGTTTTCAGGAGTCCTGGTCATTTGGCATGTCAAATTACTGTTACAGTCATATGTTTTTGTTCAAAGCTGGTTTCCTCATTCAAGGCAGCTCTCATACTTTTTTCAGGCTGGTTTCCCCTTGTGGGCAGCCCATTTTTGCTATTTTGCTGAACTCTTGACGCTTACTCACAAGGCACAAGGCTTGTATGTATTACCGTCAAAATTAGTAATAGAATCTAGACTTACTTAGAAAAAAAAAACATTATAATATTCCATTGGCTCAACCAATGTAGGTTAATTTTCAGCTCTCACTAAACTTCTCCCCCAACTTATTTGAATAGTGAAGCATCATTACAAACTAGTGACTTAACAGAACCCTCAATCAACAACAAACCACCAACAAACTTCCCCACCTTGGGTTCACATTTTAATTTATTACTTGATACCAAAGCAACATTATAATATTCCATTCACTCAGACCAATGTAGGTATTTTAATTTATTACTTGATACCAAAGCGACATTATAATATTCCATTGGGTCTGACCAATGTAGGTTAATTTTTAACTCTCACTAAGCGTCCAACCCAACTTATTTGAATACTCAAACATCATTACAAACTAGTGCCTTAATATAACACTCAATCACCAACAAACCACCAAGAAACTGCCACCACCATGGGTTCACATTTTAATTTATTACTTGATACCAAGGAAACATTATAATATTCCATTGGATCAGACCAATGTAGGTATTTTAATTTATTACTTGATACCAAAGAAACATTATAATATTCCATTGGCTCATACCAATGTAGGTATTCTAATTTATTACTTGATACCAAAGAAACATTATAATTTTCCATTGGCTCACACCAATGTAGGTTAATTTTTAACTCTCACTAAGCTTCCCCCCAACTTATTTCAGTATTGAAGCATCATTACAAAATAGTGCCTTAACATAACACTCAATCACCAACAAACCACCAACAAGCCGCCACAAATAACACTCAACCACCAACAAACATCCACCGCCATGGGTTCACATTTTAATTTATTACTTGATACCAAAGAAACATTACAATATTCCATTGGCTCACACCAATGTAGGTTAATTTTTAACTTTCACTAAGCTTCCCGCCCAACTTATTTGAATACTGAAGCATCATTACAAACTAGTGCCTTAACATAACACTCAATCTCCAACAAACCACCAACAAACCGCCACCACAGTGTGTTCACATTTTAATTTATTCCTTGATACCAAAGCAACATTATAATATTCCATTGGCTCAGACCAATGTAGGTTAATTTTTAACTCTAACTAAGCTTCTTGCCCAAATTATTTTAATAGTGAAGCATCATCGCGTGCAAGGTTCACAGGGTTACTACTGACAGACACGGTCACCTTTACAAAATATTTCCTTCAACATTGAACTACCAACAAAGATCCACCACTGTGGGTTCACATTTTAATTTATTAATTGATACCAAAGAAAAATTATAATATTCCATTGGCTCAGACCAATGTAGGTTAATTTTTAACTCTCACTAAACTCCCCCCCCAACTTATTTTGAATACTGAAGCATCATTACAAATTAGTGCCTTAACATAACACTCAATCACTAAAAAAACACCAACAAACAGCCACAATGGGTTCACATTTTAATTTATTAATTTACTTGATATCATATTTAATTTATTACTTGGTACCAAAGAAAAATTATAATATTTCATTGGCTCAAACCAATCTAGGTATTTTAATTTATTACTTGATACCAAAGCAACATTATAAAATTCCATTGACTCAGACCAATGTAGGTAAATTTTTAACTCTCACTAAGGCTGACAATACAGTGGAAGGTTCACAGGGTTACTACTGATGGGCACCCATTGGATTTGAACTTATGACCTTGACAAACTAGTGCCTTAAAAAAACACTCAACCACCATCAAACAGCCACAGCCACCACAGTGGCTTCAGATTTTAATTTATTACTTGATACCAAAGCAACATTATAATATTCCATTAGCTCAGACCAATGTAAGTTAATTTTTAACTCTCACTGAGCTTCCCCCAACCTATTTGAATACTAAAAATATTTTATTAAAAATTAACTAAAACATCTAACTCTAAAACCAATAAAACCTAATAATATATAAAAAATGATATTAAAAAAAACAAGTGACAACTTATTTTATCACTTCATACCAAAACAACATTATATAAAATAACACCAAAGCAACATTATAATATTCCATTGGCTCAGAAATCAATGTAGATTAATTTTTAATTTGGACAAAGCTTCATGCAGCACTTATTTGAATTTGAAATTATTTTTATTAAAAATAACTTAAACAACCAACTCTTGAACCAATAAAACCTAGTTATATATAGAAAAGGGTTATATATGGGACATATGATAACTTATTTTATAAAATAACTTTTATTTAAAAATAATGTGCCCCCCATTACCTAGCTCCATGCCTTTTGCCGTAGAACCGAGTTCCTTTTTATTCCTGTAGTTATTTTAAATAATTAATTAATTCAAATTTAAATGTCGCGCCCACACATCTCCACCGTCCAATTTTGGCTTTGAAGCGACGGCTGGGCTTGCAATCCTCTCTCCTGTCACACGGATCATAGCAACAATTGCAATGTTCTGCAATTTGAATAATTTAAATGAATAACTCCTGCGCTTTGTATTAAATGTAAAATGAAAAAAATATGAATAATTTAAATGAATAACTCTTTTCATTTTAATTAGTTTTAAGATCAAGTAATATTTATAATAAATTTGAATATATTTTTTTAGTTAAAGAAATTGATAAAATTTGAATATATTTTTTTAGTTAAAGAAATTGATAATTAGGCGAGTGTTATAAATTTTAATTAAAAAGTAATGAAGTTAATAAATTACTATTTTGTTTTTATTAGAATATTATTAAATTGAATTGTTTTATAAGCTTGATGGTTTCAATAAGTTAAGATGTTATTTTTTTTCTTCCTAATTCAACATATTAATATTTTTTTTTCCCACGTTTGAAATGTGGTTTATCTTAAGGAGATGAATAATATGTATTTATCACAATTTTTTTTAATGAAATTCAATAGGATGAGTTGACACATGTCATGTTAAGTGATGGATAGTTAATATTTATAAATTAAAAGAATAAGAAAATATTTTAATAATTAATTTTTCAAAAAAATTTAAAAATTATAAATATGTAAATTTATTAATTATAAATAGATATAAATGTAAATTATTAATATTTAAAAAGATAATAATCTTCTAATTAAATTTTATAAATTTATAATATTAAGAAGAATATATAATTCATTATAGTTTTTTTAGAAGAATCCACCTTCTTTTTGGTAATTCAAAGAATGAAGAATCTTCTCATTCAAGTTATAAAAGACTAATGACCATACATTTTGTTGGAGTATCTTTTATAACATGTAACTTATTATAAGATTAAGCATTTTGGTAATTCAAAAACATAAAAGAATAAATAATTTTCTCATTTTAATGTTATAAAAGATTAATAATAACTAGAAAATAATTTAGAAGAATTTTTTTGGAGTTTTTTTTATAGTATGTAAGTTCAAATGTAAGATGATTTTCATACATAAGACTTGGAAGGCCTTAGAAGATGCCCACTTTATTATGATAATCAAAAGTCAATGACACACTTGTTCGTCGATTATGTTTTTTTTTAGGCAATGTGGAAATCGATCTTGTTTGACAAGGCCTGCGTGGAAATATGATCGTTTACATCGTTAGGAAATGCCTCGGAGAGTGGACAAAAACCCCAACCTTGGAGCATTTTTCCAATCTTCCAAGATTGGTCCTTTGACATATATTGTTACACCGGAATAGAATCATCTTTGACAATGATATCTCAAATATTTGACATGTGGTACATAAAACAAAAATAACAATGAAGGAACTCAACACACAAGGTTTAAAAAAGAAGATTGGATTCCAATTGGGCCCAGGATAGATACTTCGAAGGCTTGGGCTTCATTTTATGGAGCCAAAAGTCATGTCATGGATGTATGCAGAGTGGGAGAAACACTTCACCTAAAGAATCATCATTATTTCCTTCTTAGCCTAGGTCTGGGGCCCAAACATATAATAAAGCATAATTAATTGGGTTTTGGCTCGTCCTTGACTTTTCAATGTCCAAGGAGGAGAAGTGCTTACAATTTTTTGGTGATTCTTGAGTAGTTATTGATCGGTTCTTTGGGATCGATATATTACACAACCTGGCCCTATATCCTTGGCAACAAAGAATTTTCCAACTACGAGAATTTCTTAAGGAACTAGAGGTATCACATATCCAGAGGGAACAAAATTTTGATGTGGACAGAAGATTGAAGGAATCTTTACTCCAACCTGTAGGACATTTAGTGATTTCATAATTTTTTGTTGATTTCCTTAGGGTGGATGCCAACAAAATTTTATGAATTGAAGTTGTTGTATTCGTTGGGACCTTAATTTTTTGTCTGTTTAACTATTTTGTGTTCGTAGAATGCCTTAGCTTTCTTGATAGACATATCCAAGAGGTTGTAATTGAATAGTAATTTGTATATTTTGATTTCAATGAAATAACATGTTATTTTTCCATGGGAAAAATATTGATAATTTTTATATTAAAGATTTTGAAGTAGTTAAATATATATTATTAATTTAAAAAAATCAATAAAATTTAAAATAATGATCCTAGTAATGAAATAAAAAATATGTGATTTTTTCCATGGGAAAAATATTGATAATTTTTATATTAAAGATTTAGATGTAGTTAAATATATATTATTAATTTCAAAAAATCAATAAAAATTAAAATAATGATCCTAACTATGATAAATAAGTTTGGATGAAAAAAAGGAAAACATTTTTTAAATTGTATTTTAGGTTTATTCATTATAAATTTACTTAAATTTTAAATATAAGTATTGGTTGTTGCATACTTTTAATAAATTTACAATGAAATATTGATTTGAATGGGAATATTAGTTATGCTATGCTAAGATCTTATTGAGAATAAAAGGATTTGTGACTAAGGTTTGTCCTCCAAATGGCAAATAGAAATAGGTGGTTTTATGTATTTTTGTAATTTATGTTCGTGAATTCTTTTATATGAAATCAAACATAAAATGGAAGCATGTAATCAATAGTCTTACACCAGTCACTGTTTAAGGATTTCACCCATCTTGGGCTACATCTCCTTGGATAAACTCTAATGGCATGATCCCTTCTCATTATGCTCAATGATTTGTATAGAAGAGTACAACAAATGCTGAACAAATGAATGATTAGTTTCTCCTACATAGAAACCTATTGTTGCAAGAACATCATCCCATGAGCATGCTAACCTTCAGTTAAGCATGTAAACAATCAACAAAAATAGGCAACTACATCAAGATCCTAAACTACAACTTCAAAGAGCTACAATTGCACTACAAAACATCATGTAGTACATGAATAAATCTCTCCTTCAAAGACATAAAGAGGAAAGAAGAATGATAAGTTACAGCTATGATGCAATTATTGTTTCAGAAAGAATATGGAGAAAAGACAACCCCTGCAAGGCCATCTTCATCATCAAAATTTTCCATAAGTTGTTTCAACACCATGGTTGATCTCCCCGGATGCGGGTGGCCAGCATGTCTGATAGGTGGCAAGGGTGGTGGGTTGGCGCGTGGGGTTCTACCACTGCCACCATACTCTGCGTCCTCCTTGCAATTAATAGCATTAACACAATGTCATCCGGGGCATTTACGTTGCACATTCGCCCAGAATCGCGCTCGCTCCATAGAGATATGGCTTCTCCGGGACGCTTCAGACCGACTATGTTGCCCATTCGTTCCTGCTGCTCCTCGGCGGTCTCTGAGCCAAGCTCTCGGACCAATACTGGGCGCAGGTGCTCGCTTTCCTGTTGTATAAACCTTGCTCCTGGTATGCACTTCTCGCAAAGCTCCTTTTGCACTCAGAGTTTCGGCATTCGCTCTGTTTCTATCCCTGTGGAGAACGATTCTTATCCGCCTTCGATCCTCATTTTTGGCCCGCCTACCCTGACCCTACCCTCGACTTCCTGTTCTTTCAAGCTCAGCTCCACTCACTTTCATTCCATGCCTCGTTTGCGCCATAGGATGAGAAGAAGACGAGGCTCGAGCCATGGTGGCCCTTCTCGTCGCCCTCCTCCCTCCTCGCCTAGCTCCTCTTCTCCGCCGTTTGATTCCATGCGAGGTCGTTATCCTGTGACTCGCAGCGGGTGGAGCTCTCTAGCGGGGCGTGCAAGAGGCCTCTCCAGTCTCCTCCCGGGTCAGCAGCACAGAGCTCAGTTCCGCTTCCCCTGCTTGCTTAACATGCCCACTGTCACGGCCACCATCACCATTGATTTCAAAGAAGAGCTGCCTGATTCGACTGCCGAGCTCACCGACTCTCCTCCGGCACAATTGACGACTGATAAGCCCTGTTCTCCTCCTAAAGAAGGTCAGAAGCGGAAGATGGTTGAGGGAAGCTCCTTGTAGGACCCCTTCATGGATTCTAGAGCGGGCGACTTCAAGAGAGGTTGTTTTACTGCTCCTGTGGTCAAGTAGGGGGCGGAAGCTACCAAGCAGGATGCTCCGGGTATTAATGTTGATATGCGGGCTGAGGATGAACCCGACGCCTACGCTTGCCATGTGGTCGAGTCTCCTCCTTCCTCTCAAGGTAATTAATGGCCTTTCTGCTTTCTGGCTTGTTTTTGGCTGCTCGTTGTGCCAGGCTCAGCTCTGGTAATCGTATGCTGACTCAGTTTAGATGTTTTTACTTCCACTGCTCTTTTGATTGTCGGTTTCCCCTTCGTGGGCAGAAGATTATCCTGTATAAGCACGAACATGTTTACAATTCCAGAGCTGAATGTTGTAGGTTGTTTTGATGTTGGGGTTCTTCGGCCGGTTTCCCCTATGAGGGCGGCTTTTTTTTGCTGAGATGTCTGTATGTGCTTCATTGTTGTAATTATCTCTCAGCACTATGTGTTGTTATTTTGGCAAAATTTCATGGCTATACTAGAATGCCCATCTCTCGGGCCAAAATTTATGAGGCCTCGGCCTCCATGTAATGGTATTTTGTATATAAATAGATTAAGCTTATTCAAAAAAAAAAAAAAAAAAAAACCACCATGGTTGATCATGTTGAACACCTAATGCTCTATGGGTAGGTGTGGAAGGCGAAGAGTCACAAAGGAGTCTAAGTGACCTTGGAAGATGAATCCAAGAGTCACATTATTGTATTATAAATGTACATCTATGTGTAATAGAGATGCAACGAACGTCTATCTTTCTATGTGTGTGTTTATCTTTCCTCATACACCATGTGTGTGTTTAACAGATCATGGCACCCTTAGGCTTCAACCTGCAAGAAAATCCTATCTAGAGTGTTCTATGGATCCGGAGACATATTCCATTGAGTCCAAAATAATAAAATGGTACCTTAGCCTCTTTTTGTATCCAATTTGGTCGAAAATTAGAGGAGTTATGACCTCTCCTAGTTTTCCCACTATCTGCTCCACAAATTGCACAAAATCTGAGACACTCCTACAAATTCGCCCGGAATTTAGAAAATTGTCCTACAATTCGGCGACCAGTGGCGCAAATTGTGGGATGGTCAATTTTTTTAATAACGCCCATAATCCGAATTAGGCATTAATCCTCCTGCGCTCCACCCTAGGTCCTGGGTTATGGTTATATGCAAATTTGTATTAGGGGATGGCCCACGGGACTGGCCCCCACTCCACCCAATGATGAAAACAACAAAATTTAAATACATGTGGCATTGTATACGGTTAAGTAACAATGTGTAGGTGAGTTGGTAGTGGCGCAGGTTTGTTCGGCGGGGGTCTTCAGTTCAACCCCCGCCCGGTCCATTTGATCCATAAACCCAAAATCAGTGAATAAAACTATCCTGAGAATGAAATCTATTGTGTTCAATTCCTTATTCATTGTCATTATCATTGTACTTTTTTGGTTCAATGTCATGTAGATCAAAGTTGATGTTGAGTTCTGGGAATGAAGGTTTTTGAAATAACAATGTTAATCATATGGATTATGTTTATAACTAAAGCATGGTGGAAGAAGTTCAAAAGATGGTGGAAGAATTTGAGAAAGCCTTGTTGGTGAAATATGTAATACATTGAATCCATGATAGAAAGAAAATCCCAATGCAAAAAACTCATCCTGTCTCTCCCTGCAAGATTTTGGGCTCAGGTATGGGATTCACTTCACTAGTCCTACTTCTTCACCCCCTAAGTGGACTATTCAAAGTTTCAATCCCACTTCTTCACCCCCTTAGTGGACTATTCAAAAATCATGATCATAGATGAATGACTTACTTAACGTTGTTGAATCCCAAAAAATGATATCTAATATAATGCACTGCAGAAACCCCTCATACTTAAATACAAAGAATAAAGGGAGCTCTACTTGAACGATTCACGAGGCACAATACTTGCTAAGGTTTTACAAATGGGGTAGCAAGTTAAGTAGGCTTGATTGTGGAGAAAAACTCCATACCCAAAGTATGCGGGTACAAAAGAACTTGTGCAACATAGCAATAAGAAATTCAGCAATAATAGAAATATAAAAGCCTAGGAGACCATTTATACCATTTATAGCTAACGAATCCAATTGCGTTTATTTATCTTCCAAATAAAAGATAAATCGATTTGCATGGTAAACTTTTACAATGCTTTTAGAAACATGTTTCGGCTCTTCCAACATAATATCAGGTCCCTAATTTACTTTTATTGCTTATTGGACATTTCTTCTCAGACATTCCTTTATCATAAACTTTAGCGTTTGATACTAAACTTTATGTAATCACAGCTCTTTCAATATAGCCTTCGGTCCCTAATTCGTTTTTGTTGATTATTGGTCATTTCTTCTCAACATGTAATTCATTTTTGTTGGTTATTGGTCATTTCTTCTCAGCAAGTAGAAGACATTCTAGTTTCTCAAAGCATTGTAATAAAAGCATGTATGGGACATTTTCATGGTTAATGCTTTCTCCCTCTTTTGTTGGAAAAAATAATTGTAAGTTCCTTATTTTTTAAAATTAAAAAATTATATTTTTTATAAGCTTTTCAAGTATGAATATTTTAATGGCAGAGATATAATTTTAATATTTAGAAACAAAATATATATAATGTAATTAAAAGTATTAAAATTTAGCTTTATATTAAAAAAATAAAAATAAATAAAATAAATAAATAAAAATAAAAATTAAACATGAATATTTATTATTATTGATTATTAATTATCAATAATAATAGTAGATTTGAATATTGGCCATGAAATATATGAGTTGATTTAGTTAAATGATAAATTATTAATTCTCAAGTATATTACTTGCGGTTAAAATAGATATTAAATTACTTACTAAAATGGTTGATAACCAGGTTTTAAGTGCACTAAGATATCAACTTTTACTAAATTGCATATAGCTTCATGGGATGGAGTTGCAAATAAATTCATAAGAAGGAAAATCGTTCAAAACAATAGCATTATTAGCCCAATATTCCATGAAATGATTGTTCAAAGAATTGTAATTATGTACAATATGATTATTAACCCAATCTATATCAGTAAAACCCTTTACAATCTGCAGGGGTTTTATCAAAAATATATTAAATACCTCCGAGTTATTAGTTGCCCAGACTTTGTCAATACTCAGCAACAAAATCAGGGCACTCATGGTTACACAGTCTTCATTTCGCTTTTGATAGCTTCAGCCAATTGGGTATAGGCTTCATCCCAGGCTGTTTTCATTTCTAGAGACCACATGTCTGGAACAGCATCCTTAATAGTCTCGAGCAAGCAGAATTTAACGACCTGCAAAAGATTGAGATCAAAACAAATCATCAACATTTAGAGGCCATTTAAAGTGAGTCCAGATGCACTTCCAAAATTTTTCCATTTCATGTAGAGTTGAAGACTAAATTCATTAAAATTCACAAGATCTTGCAGATTTCAGTGTGTTCTTATCATTCTAGGGAGGTACTTTACGAAACACGTTTGTTGTTATAGATTCAAAGAAGACATCAAGGATCGGTTCTCAAGAAGACATCAAGGCTAAAATAAGGATCTAATTGATCTCTAGATCTAAGAAGATCTCCATTCATTCAAGAAGGAGTATTCTGCAAGAAGTTAGGAAAAAATTCAAGCCATTGCAAGAATATCAAAGACCTTACTCAAAGGACTTATACATCAAGGTCTTCTCAAGAGGGAAAACAAGCTCAAGAAGGTGATATTTTTCTTCAAGGAATCTAAAGCTATCTCATGATTGAATCCAAGTCAACATTATTGTAGACATCATCAAATCATCATTTTTCTGAAGTCATCATCAAGCCATCCTTGATCATCATCGTCATCATCATCAAGGATCCAAGGTGATCTACCGCTTTACACCACTCTTCAAGAAGTCTATCTAAGAGGAAGCTTCCAGTACTTTCTACATCATCAACAAGGAAAGGAAGAAAAATGTATTCAAGTAGGTATATTTATGACTTCATTTGAATCTATCAAAATACCTTTTTGTAAGGAAGGCAACAAATTGGTTGGGTTTTCAAACTTTCTTGCATGGAAGAAAAGGAAATATCTAAATCTTATTGAGAATAAAGTCATGGACTATATCAAAGGGTCAACAACTAGAACTTCAAAGGAAGATACTCAAGCACATGTCAAATACATTAAGGGAGACATAAGAGCCCATAGGATTCTCATAGAAACCATAAAGGACTCTCTCATCCCCTATGTATCAAAAATAGAATCTTCAAAAGAAGTATATGACAAATTGGTGGAGATATTCTCGATGAGTACTACAGGGGAAGTAATATCTCCGAGACAAGAACTAAACAAGTTGAATTTTTCAAGAGAAGAAAGAATCATTTCATATTTTATGAAGACTGATGAAATACAAGATCAACTACATAAATTGGGAGAAGTAATGTCTGATAGAGAAATGACTACAATGGTACTGAATGCTCTACCTGAGGGATAGGGAAACTTCACTTCAAGTATCTATGGGAAGAAAGAAGCAACACCATTCTAGGATCTATGGTCTCTGTGTAAGATAGAAGAGACTAGATTGAAAGCTAAAATTGATACAAGATCAAATGAAGAAAATAAAGCCTATGTTTCCATGTACAGAAGAAAGGGAAGATTTGGTAAGTTTGGTCCTCAAAAGAAAAGAATAAACATGGATAAGATACAATGCTATGGATGTAATGAAATTGGGCACTATAAGAAAGATTTTCCCAAATCTAAGTACAAGAGGAAGAAAGAAGAAGGAAGAAGCCCATATCACCAAAGAAATGGAAGAATTTGATTCAAAGAAACCTAAGAAAGAAGAAGTGAAAGATGTCTACTATGATTGAGATCATCTTCCTCTTTAAGAGGTATCTATCGGTTGTAAAATAGTATGTTATGAAGCATTGTATAATAGATATATAAATCACTTTAGAATTGGCATCATGATGGAAGCATTGAAGAAGGAGCACTCGTCATAGAAGGATGTTTGTAGCACATTGATGTGACTACCATGCTATGAAAAATAATGGCTCTTGGGAACCTCACTAAAAACAACATTCACAGAAGGAAGTCATCAAGATCAGGGGTCATCATTCAATAATCAATATGGAAACCGGTGTTGACATTTTTATAATGAAGTCCTATTTGGACTTAATGATTAGAGAGTAAGAAAAAGGTTTCATCACGAATTATAATAATTTTGGGATTAGGATATGATGACATATTGACGAAGCAGGTCAAGGGAATGAAACTCTTCGTTCTAAGGAAAATTGTTGCAGGATGACTCAACGGGAAAATGTGTGTGTGTATATATACATGTGTGTGTGTGTGTGTGTGTGTGTGTGTGTGTGTGTGTGTGTGTTGACATTGGATGTTGTGAAGGCATGTCATACGGTTGCAGGTAGTATACTCCTATCATTAGAAGTATGATCAAAATAGAAAGTAGAAACTTTTCTGATGCATAGGTTTCCAAAAGGAATGATATGCACTAGATGAAATCGACATAATATGTCCTCATATGGAATATGAGTTGTTTGTACATGATCAAGGAACTGCATAGTGGAAGTTCCTTGGAGTGAAATAAAACTGTGTGGAGAAACAAAAAGGAAGAGATTGTGAGAAGTACAACCATGGAAAGAAGCAATCAACATCCAAGGAAGCCAAGAAGACTTGACTAGAAAATCTCCTGGGAAGATATGTAGACTCTGATAGAAGTCTCGAAAAGATGAGGACCCTCGACAATACATATCTTTAGGATATGTTTGAATCTGTAAACAAAGGATGTTGATGTCTACAAAAAGATGTCATGATGAAATTTCATCACTAAGGTAACTTTTGATTTAAAAGTTCATATTTATAATTAATTAATATTTGATGAGCTTATGCAGAGCTGCCAAAAGTAAGTATATGTATTCCACAAGTTTACAACCTTATGGTAGGATGAAAGATCCTGCCAAAAGTAAGTATATGTATTCCAAAAGTTTACAACCTTATGGTAGGATGAAAGATCCTACCATAAGAATTATGGTTCAAAGCAAAGCAGCATGACATAAAGCTAGACTAGATGAGATGTGCATGACAACATGTAGAGCCCTTTGGAGACTTTTAAAATACATGAGATTAGATTAGTGGTATTACCTTTATATTGCAAATTTCCTTTGTAGTGGAGAATGGAAAGAATGATTAGTCCCATGGATGTGGTCCAAATGATGTGTGCGTTCATTTATTTGATTCATTAAAATTACAATTACAAGTTTTGCGGTCTATGACTATGTAGACGCTATTTATTTCAGCTTTATTTTTCATGCGGGTTTAAGGTTGTACAAATTGTGCACTCTATTCTTGAGAGGCTATTAATATTTTTGGAATTATAGCTTTATTAATGTATTGGGTAGTATATATCAATGTCTCTCAATATTTTAGAATTATAGATGTATTAATGTACTGGGTAGTATATACTAATTTATTTGGATTTAGGTAAGTACGAAATTAATGGATTGGTATATATTGTATTAGTGTATTTTTGGAATTATAGTTTTATTAATGTACTGGGTAGTATATACCAATATCTCTCAATATTTTTGAAATTATAAATTTATTAATTTACTAGGTAGTATATACTGATTTAGGTAAGTACAAAATTTAAGGATTAGTATATATTGTATTAGTGTGGGCATTAATAAAACTATAGTTTCAGAAATATTGGTTTTCTTTTTTAGAACAACTATGCAAACTGTCTATTTATTTCAGACACAATTTTTTTAATTTTCTTATTCTAAAAAATATAAATTGAAAAAAAGATTGCCTTCCTTAGTAGTAGACACAGAGAAACTCTCCACAAAATCTAAAAATAAATATATTGTACCAATACGTTAATAAAACTATACTATAAAACTATAACTCCATAAATATTACTTTTTTGTCGATTTACATTTCAAACACAATTTTCAGTGTTCTGAAAAAAAAATTAATTAACTCACCTGTAGCAAAGAGAAATCCCTACAATATGTATGAAAATATCATACCAGCTGCTGAAGGCAATCTTTGATTTTCTTTTTTTTGAAATTCACAATCACAAGGCAGCCACAAATGTTGCTTCTTAAAAATAACAGTCACGGGGCACATGAGAGATTGTGGCTCCAACTTTCACGCGGACGAAACGCATTTCATTGGAAATTCTTTAGTGTACAGGTTGAACTTTGTGCTGGTCTCAATTTTCCATATTTACATATTTTCCATGACTACAATGAGAGGGTCTTAGCATCCATTAAAACTAGTTTTTAGTAAAGGTTTTAAGTTTATTTTCTATCTATTCTATCTAAGTAAACGCAACTTTGTTACGGTTAAGGATACAATTTTATTAATACCAATATGATCTATATCAATTAGGGATTTCATTAATACCAATATGATCTATATAAATTAGGAATTTATATCTAGTCACTTTACCAATAGAGATTTATATCTAGTCACTTTACCAATATCCATCAGCTGTGAAATTTAAATTTTGATCTTTGTCTCACTTTACCAATATCCATCGGCTGTGAAATTTAAATTTTGATGTTTGTCTCCCTTTTATACAGAAAGCTTTGTCTTTAGAAATATCCCTTTTATATAGAAATCTTTGTCTTTAGAAAGGCTACTCAGCCTGAAAGCTGTCTTTAGAAAGGTTACTAAGCCTATATTCTTGATTAAAACTTGAGTGCAAGTTCACTAATCCTTGTTGGAAAGATGGTTTGTTAGTTGACTTTATAAGACTCCAGAGGAATTTGTGCCTACTGTAACCTGAATACAAGTAGTCAAATATCAATAATCAAGAGTTTGAGTTTAGGATTCCTCATTTTTAATCACAAAGTAGGAATGCACAGATGAACATGCTTTGTCGCTTCTACTAATTTACCAAATATATTGATGATATGAACCGCATAATAAATTTAATGGAGAGTTTCAAATATACCGAGCTCCATTTGCATCATCCAATGTACAACAAATTGACAAGAGCAATAGAATAGACCAACAAATTGACCCAAGCAATAGAATAGACCAAGCTGGAGGGAACTTGACTAGGCTATAAGAAAATCGACTAAGAAGAAATCCAATCGAAGAAATTCCCTTTACTAATATCATATATATAACATTGTGAAGGAACAACCCTACAACTCCAAAAATGAAGAATCGCCTGTAATCAAAACCTATTGAATAAAGAATTTTTCTGTAAAAAAAAATTTTGAGAGGGCAAAGCCCTACACCACCAATAATTAAGAATTACCTGTAATCAACACCTATTGAATAAAGAATTCCATATGCAAAACCTAAACCAAAAATAGCTTCAGATGCAAAAGCGGCAAACCCAACCCAGTGATATACATCCCCGTCTTAATACAATTTGGACTGAAAGGAGATTCTGGCAATGAACTCATACACTAAGAAAAGCATCCAAAAAATATAAGCCATACAGAGCTTTCAAATTTATTTTAAAACTTTGGCCAGAATCAATCAATCAAGCCCAGGATATATATACCGTCGAATCTTTTATTCAAATCTGGTCAGGCCAGAGGAAAGTCCCCATGGCATAGCTCCACTTGAAAGCCACATCTCCTCTGATCGGCAAACCGTATTCATGAAATAGATTATCGAGCTTCCACTCAGGCATCGATCCGTAATCAGCCTTGGAATAACGAGGATAATGAAGGGGAATCTAAAACACGCAGGGGTCGTCTCCCCCTCCATTTCTCGAAGAAAAACCCTCATTTTCATCGCCAGTTAAGGACCCTGAAAAGGGATTTTCCAATTCCAGGGTAGCCTTGGCCTCGGCCTCCAGGGCCGTTGGACTCCTTTCCCATCGCAGCAACATTTTGCGTATATCTTCCAGCGAACAGACGCGCCAGAGACCGCTGCCATTATGCTCTTGCTTTTCATTTTCAGCGCATTGTGACAGAGGAGTCTTTCGAGAAAGACTGCCGTGCAAGAAGAAGCAGAGTAAAGAATCTGTCTGGTAGCAAGAAAAGAGTCTGTTTGGTTGATGCTCCTCCCTGGCAACTGAGGCGCGACCGACGAACGACTGAAACGCGCGAAACTGAAAATGAAAATTCTCTCCCGCGGAATTCTTCCTTCAAATTTGTGGAGCTTTGATGGAGGTAGGTGGTCGGGGTCGTGGGGAGGAGCGGTGCCGTGCCAGGGGACGGGTGGTGGAGGAGGCGCTCGGAGCCATCGTCGTTTGCCATTCGCTGCCGTCGGAAGCTGGAGAGGCGGGGTCTAATCAGGCCGGAGAAGAGAGGACGCAGAGGGCAGATCGGGAGGTTTGGCTGCAGCCCTCGATCTGCCGAACGAGCAGGAATAAGTGCCTGTGACTGCGCTTTCTACGTAGAATCCAGAGGATTAGATATTAGGTGATGCCATTTGACTCCGTCTGCATGTCTGCAGAGCAGGCAGCAATGGGATGCGATCTTTCTATCCTCCAAATTTATGCCCAGCAATGGTGAGCCACCTCCTAATCTAAAAGCCATTGAATATGACTGATTCCCATTTAGTTCAAGACTAACATGCATTTTTTTACACAACACATGGGAAGAAGTACCATCTATTCTTCTTACAAGAACAAAGGGATTTTATAACAGGTAAAGTATAACTATGATCTAAGCATAGACATTCTTTTTGGTACATTTACCATGTTCGAGCCTGACAGAAAACCAAGAGAATAGTGAGCCATGTTGTCTCGAGTTGGAACAGCCTAGACTCTAAAAATAATAAAAGTCCCTTCCTTAACACAGAGAAATATTCAAAATTGCATCCACAGTGACAGAGTTTTCACATAAAAAAAAATTATATTCCATAAAAAAAAACTTACAAATTCTTCCTCAAGAGAGGGATTACAATTGCTGGACTATTACCAGACACAGTGCCAAACAAAAACTGTTCTCTGTCTCACACAGAAAAATACTCTATCTTTCTAAAACAACATACACTGTTGTGTATACTCTGTTTTTCCTAAAACACTCTCTGTCTTTTTCAAACGCACTGATGTGCATAAAAAGAACATTTACACTCTGATGTATGTGTATAAACAAAATATCTCTAAAAATTTAATGTCATTCGTTGAAAAAAAATCACCGCTTAAAAATTCATTTATGGCATCATTACTATGCCGGCACCGCTTGAAAAATGCATTGATGACATATTTGGCTTGATGGCACTGTTTGTCAAATTTTCTTCCCGCACTGCTGTGCTTTCATAAACTGTTCTGTGTAATGTAAACAATTCTGCTGTCTTTTCCCTTTTTATACACTGTAGTGTAATAAAAATTACATACTGTGTATTACAATAATATATTCACCTTACGGGCCTTTTAATATATATGTATTGCATTTATTAAAAATAAAAATAATAAATTTAAAACGTTAAACCAACCATTGATTTAAGATAGTAAGTAAGGGAAAATTATATTAAACCCCAAACCATTTTATGTAAGATTGTGGACCTGATCATTGATGACGCCGCCAGGGCCCGGGGTTTCTCTGCTCCTCCAACCACAACACTTCATCGACTCCCCGCGAATTGGGATTCGTCGTACGGTCTCGCTGCTGTATCTCAACTGTTGTTGACCTGCTCAATGTGCCGCCGCCTTGTCTCTTCGCTGCCATCTTTTGGGCAGTTGGAAATTAATTCCAACACTCCTCCTTAATTTCCACTGCTGGGTTTTCCTGCATACCCAAGCATTTCCTGAAATATTCAAAGTTGTTCTGAGCTAATGGTTTTGTAAGGATATCAGCAAATTGATCCTCTATTCTGCAATGCTGCAAAACGATTTCTCCATTGGTAACCAATTCACGTATGAAGTGAAACTTGGTGTCAATGTGTTTTGTCCTTTTATGAAAAACAGAATTTTTAGACAATGCAATCGCTGAGCTATTGTCATAAATCACTCGTTCCATTCATTCTGCCCAGACTTTCAACATTTTTCTATCCAACCGTTTGACACGCCATCGCTATAGCCGCCACATATTCTGCTCATCGTAGATAATGCCACAATGGCCGCTTTAGCCCATGAAATGGCTCATGAACCCATGTGAAAAACATAACCGGAAGTACTCTTCCGATCATCTACACTTCCAGCCCAATCATTGTCAGTGTATCCAACTAAATCTGAACATTCTGAAGCAGTATAAAAAATACTAAAGCTTTTAGTACCTTTAACATACCTCAGAATTCTTTTTGTTGCCTGCCAATGTACATCCTTTGGCTTTTCCATGAATCTGGAAATCAAACTAACAACATGCATTATGTTCGGCCTAGTTGCAGTCAAATACATAAGGCTTCCAACTATGCTTTTGTATAAAATAGGATCAAAATCCTTGCTGTTGTCCTCTCTGCTAAGTTTTAATCCCATCACTATGGGAGTGATTGCTTCTTTGCATTCCTGCATGTTAAATCTTTCAAGCACCTCATTAACATACTTTTGTTGTGAGATAAAAATCCCATTTTCATCTTGTTCTACTTCTATTCCCAAGAAGTATCTCAACAAACCCATGTCAGTCATCTCAAATTCTTCTTTCATGACTGTTTTAAAATTTTCAATAAGGCAATCATCATTACCTGTAAAAATAACATCATCAACATATAAAACTACAATCAAGATTTTACCATCTTTTTCTTTGATGTAGAGGGTGGGTTCTCCCTCACACTTTTCAAATCCATTTTCTAGTAGATAGGAATCTATCCTACTGTACCACGCTCTTGGCACTTGCTTCAGCCCATAAAGAGCTTTCTTCAACTTGCATACTTTGTGCTCTTGGCCTTTCTTTTCATAGCCGAGAGGTTGATCAATGTAAACCTCTTCCATTAACACTCCATTCAGAAATGCTGACTTCACGTCCATTTGGTAAACTTTCCACTTGTTTTGTGCTGCTATGGACAACACTGCTCTCACGGTTTCCATTCTAGCAACCGGTGCGAAAGTTTCCTCATAATCTATCCCATGCTTCTACTTATAACCTTTGACAACAAGTCTAGCCTTGTGTCTCTCTATTTTGCCTTCAGCATTACTTTTGGTATTGTAGACCCATTTAACTCCAATAACATCTTTACATTTTGGGAGTTCAGCCAAATCCCAAGTTTTGTTTCTTTCTCTGGCATTTATTTCCTCATCCATAGCTTCTATCCATTTCCCATCCTGATAGCCTCTTCAAATGAACAATGTCATTTCTGAAATAATGTAACCTCACTGTTAATGCATGATACCTTCATTTGTTATATCTTGTTCATAAATATCTTTCAAACTTCTGAATTTCTTACCTCTTTCAGTAGGTGTACAAATGCTTGAAGAAGCACTTGAATTTCCTCCTTGTGGTGTGCTTGGAGAAGCACTGTCATTTCTCCTCAAGGGTGTGCTTTGCTGCTCTCTTGTTGGTGTTGTTGTTTGGGGATGTATTTCAGCCAACTCATCATCATTCTCATCATGAGATAAACAGTGTTTAACATTCACTGTTTTCTCTATGCTTCCATCCCAAGCTTCCTCTTCAATGAAGTGAACATCTCTGCTCACAAGAAACTTCTTGCTGGATGGGTTGTATAACCTGTATGCCTTGGATTCCTCACTGTATCCAATGAAAATACATTTCTCCCCCTTGCTGTCCAACTTCTTCCTTAGCTGATCCGGAATGTGTGCATAAGCCACACATCCGAAAACCTTCATGTGTGTGACACTTTGCTTTGCGCCACTCCATGCCTCTTCCGGCACTTTGTTCATAACAGCTTTTGTAGGACACCTGTTTAAAATATATGTTGCACAATGTACAGCTTCTGCCCAATAATCATTAGGCAAATGCTTTGCCTTAAGCATACTCCTCGCCATGTCCATTATGGTTCGGTTCTTCCTTTCGGCTACTCCATTTTGCTGCGGTGTATATCTAGTTGTAAACTTCTTATGAATACCATTTTCTCTACAAAAACGTAGAAAATCTTTAGATATATACTCACCTCCTCTATCAGTCCTTAAGACCTTTATATGCAGCCCACTTTGATTCTCAACAAGTGCTTTGAAATTGCGGAATTTTTCAAACACTTCACTTTTCTTTTTCAAAAAGTAAACCCAAGTTTTTCTTGTAAAATCATCTATAAATGTTAAGACATAGTGGCTGCTAGCAAGTGATGGAGTTTGCATCGGTCCACACACATCTGAGTGGACAATCTCTAAGGGTGCTTTCGCCCTTATGCTTTTCCCGGAAGGAAAAATTTCTCTGTGTTGTTTCCCAAGAATACAACCTTCACAAAGGCTGTCCGGTTTCTCTATCAATGGTAAACCACTTACCATTCCTTTTCTGTTCAACAAATTAAGACCTCCAAAGTTGAGATGTCCAAATCTCGAGTGCCATAACCAATTATCATCCTTTGGTTCGCTTTGGAAAGTCTCCTGTGCAACTGCTTCTTTCTCTTCACCATTCTTCAAATCTGCTCTCATTCTGAGAGGGAACATCCTGTTCCTTGTCATCTTCACTTCAACAATACACTGTTTGCTGGGTGGAGCTACAAACAGTGCGACCTTGTCATTATCAAAGAAAACATTATACCCCTTATGGACAAGCTATCCAACACTTAAGAGGTTACACTTCATTCCTGGAACATAATAAACATCTGCTATGGTTTTCCTTGCACCTAATCTTGTTAAAACATTTACATCTCCTTTTCCCATAACAGAAACTTTGCTATCAGTTCCTAGTGTGACTTGTGACTGCACACTTTCATCTAACATGGAAAACATTGCTAAGTTTCCTGTCATATGGTTACTACAACCGGAGTCTAGAAACCATAAATCCTCATTCTTTTCTTCAGCCATATTACAAGCTAAAAACAAATTATTTTGGCTGCTATTTTCCTTAGTGAAATTTGCACTAGTTCTACTTGCCATTTCTTGCTACTTCTTTCTACATTCATTAGCATAATGACCATATTTTTTACAATGGTAACATTGGACATTGGATTTATCATACCTTTGTCCTTGAGCATTCTGCTGACCACTCTGTTGGCTGCTGCCTTGGTCGTGGCTGTGACTTTGACTGTTGCACCTTCCATGTGAATGTGAAGGGTTGTTCCTTCCACCTCTGTTTTGGCTTCTGCCTCTTCCTCTTTTGTTTCCTCTGCCTTGCCCTCTTCCTCTTCCGAAAGACATCTGGGTCTTAAAAGCATGTTCAAGAGATGAGTTTTCACTCCTACCCAATCTCTGTTCATGGGTCATCAGTGATGCATGAAGTTCATCCACTGAAAACTTTGTGAGATCTTTAGTCTCCTCTATGGTGGTGACAATCACATCAAATCTTGAGGGTAAACTTCTCAAGAGTTTTTCTACAATCCTCTTGTCCTCAAGAGTCTCTCCATGAGATCTTATTTGTGTGACCATTCCAATCACATGAGTGAAGAATGAGTCAATAGTGTTTGACTCTTTCATACAGAGAGTCTCAAAGTCTCTCCTCAGCAACTGAAGTTTTGCTGTCTTCACCTTCTCCATACCCTGATAAGCTGTCTTGAGAGTTTCCCATGCTTCTTTGGATCTGTTAGCTGCTGCTATCCTCGGAAACACACTCTCATGCACTGCTTGATACAAAAAGAAAAGAGCCTTGGCATCTTTCTTCTTATTGCTCTTCAGAATCTCTCTTTCTGCTTGAGTTAAAACATAAAACTCTGCTTCATTTGCTGGCTCTTCAAAGCCATCCTCAACAAATTCCCATAAGTCTTGGGAGACAAATAATGCCCTCATAGTTATTGACCAGTAGTCATAATTTTTCCCATTAAATTGTGGGAGATGGATATTTCCCATACCCATACCAGTGCTGGCTCCAGCCATTCTGCACTCTTAACTATGATTCAAAAACACTTGAATGTGTGTTTAAGATTAACTAACTGTACTGCAACAGTAACACAAAAACTGTATAGATAAATACCTTTGGATTCTTTTTGACTGAGTCTTCACACTGCTAGAGAAGTTGCTGCAACAAAGAACTCCTTTCCTTCAGCTTATTTGACCTTCAAATAGCCTGGACTAGCTCCGATACCATGTTGGAATGTTTCAAAATTCCAAAATAATAAAAGTCCCTTCTTTAACACAGAGAAATTTTCAAAATTGCATCCAAAGTGAGAGTTTTCACATAAAAAAATTATATTCCATAAAAAAAACTTGTTACAAATTCTTCCTCAACCAGAGGGCTTACAATTGCTGGACTGTTACAAGACACAGTACCAAACAAACAAAAACTGTTCTCTGTCTCACACAGAAAAATACTCTGTCTTTCTAAAACAACATACATTGATGTGTATACTCTGTTTTTTCAAAAAAAACATACACTGCTGTGTATTTCTTAACTCTGCACTCTCTGTCTTTTACAAACGCACTGTTGTGCATAAAAGAACATGACATAAAAATGACTATGTTTTTGTATATTAACAAAAATATCCCAGATTGAATTTAATGTCATTCGTTGACAAAAATCACCGCTTGAAGATTTCATTAATGGCATCATAAATATGCCGGCACCGCTTGAAAATGCATTGATGTCGAATTTGCGCAGTGGCACTTAGATTTTTCTTCCCGCACTGCTGTGTTTACATTTCTGTGTAATAAAAATTACATCTCCATTTTACAATGTGCTGAGCACATATATATATATATATATATATAAATATGTTATAACATAACATATATTATAATCAAAGTAAAAATAAACTTTACTTATGTAATAAACCTTTAACTCACGGTTAAAACTAAAATGAATTTGTCAAGTAAATAAAAACAAAAACATTAAACATATGCGATGGGAAAATAAAATTAAACCCAAAGTCTTTTGTTAAACGTGAAGTGTGGACCCCGCTTACGTCAGCAGTTCTGGGGTGTCCACAACTCCACCTGTTCGACTTGCCAGACCCGCTGAATTTGTTTGCCGCTCAACTCTTCGTTGCTCGGCGTTGGAAATTAATTCCAATGTGCTCATTTATGAGGCATATTAATAGGTAGAGGGATTGATTCAATTTTCAAGTGTCAAATACAAGAATACACTTATATAATTTCTGGCACTAGTGCTTTCGATTATGCCCTATTACTAACTGTATTTTAAATATATCCATAGATATTACTATTTTTTCTTGTTTTACTCGAAAAGGTAATTGAATCTTCACACAAGTTGGATAATGATAGGTTTTTACATTAATTCCATATATGATTAGTGCCATGTAAGATTTGTATGTGGTTCTAACCTTTATATACAAGTTATGTCAATATGCAATTTTAGTCATACATTACAATGATATTACTTCCTTGTTAGGATACCCATTTTAAACATATCATCCTAGATTGTTATAATATCATAATAATTAATCAAAATCTTCTTCCTTCCTAATGGAGTTTTTTTTTAAAATCTATATGTTATCATTTTTTTCATACATTAACTATTATAAATGTAGATCCTTATTCTATTTCACTAAAACTTTGCAAACAAATTTTGTTATGAATTTATACAAATCTTAGTAATTGGTAATAAAAATCGTGCATTAAATAGGAAATTTATGTTATTTAAACATAACAATCATAATGTTTAATTTGAAATGTATTGTCAAACAAGATACTAAGATGCTCAATTAGTATATGAGACCCTTTTATGTGTGGGATAAGGGACCCCTCCATATAGATATTTGATTATTAGCCTAGGAAGGTGCTCTACAACTCACTATATGTGACAATAAATTGAACCAAATTTAATTCATTTTAAACTATGATATATCAAGCAATTAAATGAATTGAATTTCACAAGGTATAGTTTCATGTGTTTTTCGACCGGAAAACTATATATAAAAATAAAACTAAATACAAAACTATTTATGTAAGATACATGACAACACCTAACAAATTCCCTAACAAATTAAATCAGGTAAATCCTATTAGAAGTGGATTTATTAACCTCAATGATGAAATTTCTTAAGGTGTTCCTTTTTTAATTATTTAATATGAAGGAATTGATGCATGACATGGAATTCAATAAAGAAATTTACACACTAAGAAATTTGACCCCTCAAGATGGATTTATTAAGCTCAAGGATCGAATTTATTAAGGTGTATTTTTTTTAATTATTTAATATGAAGGAATTGATACATGACATGGAAGTCAATGTTAAAGAAATTTACACACTAAGAAATTTGATCCCTCTTGGTGTTGGATAGATTTTAGTTTAAAATGGATGTACATCAGTGACTACCACAAATAAATATGACATCAAAGAAATTTTTTTATATTTAAAATTATATCCATTTTTTACAATATATCTATCCAAGTTTCGTGCTAATAAGTTCTCTTGGATCCCTTAGTTTAGGTTCACTAGTCTATGTTGATGAGTTTATTAGAAATGACATCTACAAATGTGAATGAACATATCTTAGACTTCCCCATGACACTTGTTTAAACAAATATCAACAATGTTCACGGCAATTGGAAAATCACATAAATAAATAAAAAATGCCTCATGTAATTCTTGTGTACTTACAATTAACCTAGAAGTAACCCTAATGATTCAAATCTATGTACACATTTAATTTTTTCTTAAGTCTCATAACATATGATATGAATGCCCTAAAAGTGACTAACATCATAAAGTTTCAAGCATTACACATCCCATCTTTGTTTATAATATACAAGTCAACAATTATTGTCATTACCCTTTCTAACAACTTTTTAATACTAACATATAGCAAGAGACTAAGCTTTATTTGATCTCATTGTACAACAAGAGACTAAACCGTATTTGATCTCATTGACGTTTTTAATAAGAATCTTGTCGAAAGGGCCATCTTTGGGAAGCATGAATTGAAACACAAAAGCTCTAAAGATTGAGGAAATTCCAGCTTCATCTACTGTGAAACCATGAAAAGAAATGCCTTGCTTAACATTTAATTTTTAGGTGAACACTAGGAAATCCACGTCATTACCGGGTTCACCACCATCATCATGAAAATCATAAATCCTATGCCACATGGAAGAAAATAGATTGATATCAAAAAGCTCTTGTTTATTCTAGAAAGAGCTACGACGAGGGCTAGAAGAACCCATGCAATCATGTCATTGACAAAAGCTGCAACCATGGCCAACTATCGTACATTAGTGGTGAGAAGCTTGAACTCTGCATGTATCCTAACAAGCAGCGATGATAGACAACGATATATCCATGAAGACGAGGAACTGTTAATAGACCACACTCTTAGAAACCATTTCTTTGAGAACATAAACAACCCCTATCTAGCTACAAAGGTTAAGCTACTTCGAGCTACTAGTTTCCCAGTTTCCCAATTTGAGAAATGAATACGCATTATATATCATAACACTAAATTATATAAAATACCTTCCCATCGACACACGTTTTTTTTTTGCTAAATTACGCTATTTCTATTATGAACATAAAGTTACAAAACTGCCACGGCTCAGCTGAGTAAGCCTGAGGCCGGGCTTGAGTGCTACTGTCAGACTAGTTATTGAACTGCCCATTAACGGGAAACCAGTTCGTTCATAAGTAGATACACCGCCCAATAATTGGGAAACCGGCGAAGAGTTAACTGTTCTGTGCATATGAAAGCTGTAAAGATACAAAAATACATGCAGCTATATCTGCTATGCGCATTCATTGAAACACCTGAAACTAGCAAAACTTTTAAAGCAGAGTCCATACTGGAAATTTGTCATGGAGGTGAGAGAGCATTTAATCTGAAGCAGAGTGTTCCTCCATAATTCTGCAGCCATACTGGTCATCCTGGTCCCCGTCAGCAGCCTTGTTCTCTTCGTCTTCATTCAATCCTGCGTCCACCTGCAAATTGAAATGTCCCGAGGAGGAAGGGAAGGGGACAGAGGGCGCGCAGGAGGAAGGGGTGAAAGGAGCCGGGTTGGGGACAGAAGGGGGAGCAAAAGCAGGAGCTGAGGGAGGCTGCAAGAGACTGGGGTGAGAGGCAGGAGGGAAGGGGAGCTCCTCGCTCAACGTAACAGTAAGGAAAACAGAAAAAGGGTGGTCAAAAGCACGGTCAAAGCGCAATTCAGTGTGTTGCGTGGGCTGTCTGAGGAAACTACCGCTCGGAGTAGGGGAGGAGG
The DNA here is from genome assembly GCA_034641835.2 of Pinus albicaulis. Classification (NCBI taxonomy): domain Eukaryota; kingdom Viridiplantae; phylum Streptophyta; class Pinopsida; order Pinales; family Pinaceae; genus Pinus; species Pinus albicaulis. The sequence continues at coordinate 682,471,119 of CM076576.1, forward strand.
CGGCGACGAAGGGCTGGGGAGGGAACGAAGGAGGAACAAGGGGCGGAGGGTCAGAACGGGGGGGCGCCATGTCAAGAAAATCAGGGCGAGGACCAGGAGGGCCCGAAGATGAAAGAGCAGGACGTCTAGCAGTAGGCTCCAGAGGCCTATCGACATGGTGGCTGAGGGGAGGGCGCTCGCCCAGGGATCTCCCCCGAGAAGCCCCCTTTCTACAAGCCATTCGCTGCCTCAATCTGGGCATGGTGAAAACCTCGGATGAGTTCGCCCAGCCTCTGGAGGGAGCAGCAGCTATAACAGAAGAATTATCAAACGAAACCGGAAAACCATGAGAATTAAAATGAATCGGGCAGAAGTTACTGTGGGAGTGATGGAGTCCTGGAGCGATTTCCAAACAGCTATGCAGTGCACACCGTCGCCCCGTATTTGTTCTCTCTCCGCCTGTAGCAGCACCTCCGGGGCAGAGCGAGTTCAGAGGCAACAGAGGGCGGTGGCCATCAATGGAGCAAACGGGAGAAGTTGAGCGATCCTGCGCCATTTGAAGAAGAGTGCACAGACCAATGCACAGGCAATGGCGGCGAACCGGAGTGAATGCACAACGCAGATGGGCAATTAACGTTGCATTTAAGTTGCCATGGGGGGCCATGTGGCCACCCCAAGTGGGTTGCGTTGGGATTGTAACCGGGCCCGTTGGCCTCTTCTCTCTGCTAGACATCCGCATCCCCCGTGAGCCCATCGACACACGTTATAACAAATTCAATTTAAAATTTTAATTTGAAGTATCTAATATAGTAAAGAAGTATATAAAAAATTATTGTATGGATATACATTTAAAATACCAATTATTTAAATAAATAATTCATTATAAATTTATTTAAATAAATAATTAATGATAAATTAAGTATGTCTATTTAAATAAATAAATAATTACTAATTAGATTTATTTTAGGTTATTGAGGGGAATGATTGTTATCTTTACATTGATTTTTTACAAAGTAAACTTTATTGTAAATATATGAAGAAAAGATAAATTTCTTTAAAATATAAATATATGTTTATTTTTCTTAATTTAAAAAAAAAAATCACTTTAAAATTTTGTTTTCTAAATATGTGATAAATCAAAATTTGAATAGCTTTAAGTTGAACATATATAATTTGTGAATTCCATTTTAAGTTGAATATATATAATTTGTGAATTCCATATTAAATATAAAAATAAATAAAGAGAATATTGTAAATAAACAAAAATATATAATCGTTATAATTTATTTCACTTCAAAATAATATGAAAATGTAAAAGTAACTTAGTTCAAGTGGTAGGTTTAAAATAATAATAATATCAAAATATTTTATTTATAATTAAAATTGAAATATTTTTTTGGGATATTACATCCTAGTTTATATATATATATATATATATATGAAAAGGGTAAGATTATCTTTTAAGAAAATTATTTTATTATAATTTTTTTTTTAAATATATTTGTGAAAGTTTTTTTTTTCCTAGGAAAAAAGCTAACTTTCTATCTCGTGTAATAAAAATTTTCGCAGTGTATGCTCACATTTAGTGAAATTCGCATGTTTTTTCTCCGAGATTAACAGGATCTACAGCTTAACAAGTTGGGAGTGAAAAATACAAACTCCCTTCAACCCCAAATAGAAATTCAAAGTATCAATTCATATCGATTCTCTCGGCTTCCTATAAGAGGAAAAGAACTAACCCTAAATAGAAATCGAGAACAACATGAGTCTTTGTGTTTATACTACAAAAATTAAAAAACCTTCTCAAATTAGATGTCCCGTTGTAATGTTTATACCGTGCTCCTCCTAACGTGTGATTTCTATAAATTGATCTGCAGTTGTTTTCCTTAAATTATGGAAACCAACTGCAATTATTTCCTTAAATTAGGAAATCAACTGAAGTTAATTAATTTCTTTTTGGGAGCTTATGAAGTTATCTGTTACTCCCATTGCAGTTATCTAGTCCGTTACTCCCATTATAGTTATCTACCATGATTTGTGGAACACTTAACAAATAGCCAATAGAAGCTTGATGGAAGCTTGGCTATAAATTCTTATGTTTGGTCCCCAAGCTCACTAACTTAATCCCCTTCAACCTTACACCATCAAGTTAGAGTGAGGAGAGCTTGGAAGTGCCTTCATATTTTATTTAGTGTTGGTGTTGAGGATGCAGTGCTGTGTAGTGGCTACGTTAAGGAGGCTTCGTTGCAAAAAAGTGAACGTGGAGAAGAACTCTCGAGGCTCTGTCTGCTGCGTTATAGTTTTATTAAAGTTTTTTTCGTTTCCTTGAAGAATTTGCAATAAACCATTCATTGGAGCACTTCTTGGAGCGTTTATCTTTGTGTAGATTTCATCCCTGCAAAATTACTTTTTCTACATAGTATAATTCATCAATGGATGGAGGTATTATTTAATGGGAAATTTTAAGTTTTAAGTTTTAATTTTCGATTCCTTTTAAGTATTTATTCCTCATTTTGAATCGTTATTTTTGCTAACATTTGGTTTCGGAGCAAGTTTTTATCTTTGCCTTGGTGATTATAGACATATTTTGAGAATTTTCTGAATTAAATTATTTGGAAATATGTCTAATTTTTTTCTCAATTTTATGATTATAATATTTATTTAGTGAAATTTGAATAATTGTTGTGCAATTTAATTTGCATGAATTAATTATTACTTCTCTAGTTAAAATATGCTATTTTGGATGAGTAAACGAGACCCATCGTTAAAATTTATGCATGAATATTGTAATTTTATTTATGCAAATTATCATTATTCTCATGTCAAGTAAATTTTTTTTTTTAATGTAAATAATGTCTAGTGATCCATATAATTTTAATTGATTAAGAGAATAGCCACAACATCTCTAATTAAATAAAATTATATATATTATGATTGATTAGGATCACATAAAGAATATTTAGACATTAATTGTAATTAATTATACTAAATATAATAAATTTTATCCCACAGGAATTTTTGTTATATTTATGTAATTAATTAGGATAAAATATTCATAACTTACCCATAGGAATTATGAATTAATAGTTTTATCATAAAGTTCAAAACTAAGATAGAATTTATAACAAATTATAATCATAATATACCCTTAGAACTATGAATTAAGTGAATAATTTGATAAATTCTATCATAAAGAATAAATAAATTTTCTTGAAATAAAAATTTAGTCCACAGACAATTTTTATGTCATTAGATTAAATTTTAAGCGTGATTTACATTGGTAAAGCATGAAATTTTATTTAGGCCTCAATTTTAACATAAACATGTGATCTTTAATTTTATGCAGTTGTACAACCTGCAAATTTCTCTGAAATTCGTATTGATATCCCTGAACTTAAGGGAGATAACTATAAGGTCTGGAAGGAGAGAGTTCTCCTTCATTTGGGGTGGATGGACATAGACTATGCTATTAGGAAAGATGAACCACCGACACTCAATAATACCAGCACTGCAGTGGACATCACGCTTTATGAACGATGGGAACGATCTAATCGCCTAAGCATGATGTTCATTAAGACTAAAATTTCAACTGGTATTCGAGGTTCTGTTGAACAACATGAAAAATTCCAAGACTTGCTGAAAGCCATTGATGATCAATTCATCACTTCAGATAAAGCACTAGCAAGCACTCTAATCATGAAGTTCTCATCCCTAAGGCTCACCAGTGTGAAAGGTGTGCGCGAGCACATCATGCAAATGAGGGACACTATGGCTCAATTGAAGAAACTCGAGGTTGAAATATCAGAGTCTTTCTTGGTGCACTACATCCTGAACACCCTTCTGCACCAATATGGACCCTTCAAAATCTCATACAACACACATAAGGATAAATGGTCAATTAATGAACTCATGACCATGTGTGTTCAAGAGGAAGAGAGACTGGTGATGGAAATGGGAGAAAGTGCAATGCTGGCAATGCGAGGAAAGGGAAAATCTCAAGCCAATCGGAAAGGGAAAGGTAAAATACCTCCCCAAGCCGATATCAAGAAGGATTCCAAGTGTTTCTTCTGTAAAAAGAAGGGACACATGAAGAAGGAATGCGCCAAATTTCAGAAATGGCTTGTGGACAAAGGTAATCCAATCTCATTTGTTTGTTATGAATCTAATATGGTTAATGTCAATATTAACACCTGGTGGATTGATTCTGGATCAACAATTCACATTTTGAATTCCTTGCAGGGTTTGCAAAACCTAAGGAAGCCAGTGGGAAGTGAGCAAAGCATCTTATCAGGAAACAAGATGGGCTCGCATGTGGAAGCTATAGGAACATGCTATTTAAATTTAAGTAGTGGCTTTGTTTTAGAATTAGAAAAGACCTTTTATGTTCCAAGTTTTTCTAGAAACTTGATTTCAGTTTCAAGGCTTGTACCTTTTGGATATTCCTTTAACTTTTCAGAAACATCCTTCAATTTATTTTATAAATCTGATTGTGTTGGGAATGGTATTTTGTCTAATGGTCTTTACTGCATTAATTTACAAAACAATGTCACTTATGATTCAATGCATGTTCACACTGGAACTAAAAGATGTGTTATTAATGAAAATTCCTCTAAATTATGGCACCGGAGACTAGGTCATATCTCCATAGAAAGAATTAAAAGATTGGTAAATGAAGGGGTACTTAATACTCTGGATTTTACTAATTTTGAGACTTGTGTGGACTGCATAAAGGGAAAGCAGACCAACAAGTCAAAGAAAGGTGCCAATAGGAGTTCAGACATATTAGAAATCATACATACTGATATATGTAGTCCAGACATGGACTCACATGGTCAGAGATACTTCATCTCCTTTATAGATGATTACTCACGATATATGTATCTCTACATGCTTCATAAAAAGAGCGAAGCATTAGATGCCTTTAAGATATTTAAGGATGAAGTAGAGAATCAATGTGGCAAGCAAATTAAGATCGTGAGATCAGATAGAGGTGGAGAATATTATGGTAGATACACAGAAGATGGACAAGCACCTGGGCCATTCGCAAAATTTCTTCAAGAGCATGGGATTGTTGCCCAATACACCATGCCTAGTTCACCCAACCAGAATGGTGTAGCAGAAAGAAGAAACCGAACATTATTGGACATGGTGCAGAGTATGCTTAGCAGCTCCAATCTTCCTAAATCCTTGTGGACTGAAGCACTTAAGATGACAGTGTATATATTAAACCGAGTTCCAACCAAGGCTGTTCCTAAAACGCCATTTGAATTATGGAAAGGTTGGAAACCGAGTTTGCGACATATGCACGTTTGGGGATGCCCGTCCGAAGTGAGAATATATAATCCACAAGAGAAGAAACTGGACCCAAGGACCATTAGTGGGTATTTCATTGGATATGCTGAAAGGTCTAAAGGTTACAGATTTTACTGTCCATCTCACAGCACTAGGATTGTGGAATCAAGAAATGCAAAGTTTCTTGAAAATGACTTGATCAGTGGGAGCGATCAAACCAGAAACATAGTTTCTGAGAAGGATCATTCAGAATCTCAACCTTCCACCTCAAGTGAAAGATTGGTTATTGTTCACAGCACCCCTCAAGTACAAACTGGTGTTGAACAACCAATTGTTGAAGTTCCACAAGCTGCTGACGACATTCCAGTAGATCAAATAGTTCAAGAATTGCCAAGAATTTTTGAACAACAAGTTGAACCACATACTTCTCAGGAAGATGGTGGTACAACATTAAGAAGATCTACTAGACCAAAGAGATCAAAAATACCTGATGATTATATTGTGTATCTACAAGAATCTGACTACAACATTGGAGCCGAAAATGATCCCGAGTCTTTTTCACAAGCCATGAGTTGCAAAGAATCAGAATTATGGTACGATGCCATGAAGGAAGAGATGAATTCTATGAAGAGTAACGAAGTCTGGGATCTTGTTGAGTTGCCTAATGGTGCAAAATCCATTGGATGTAAATGGGTCTTTAAGACAAAGAAAGACTCATTGGGCAACATTGAGAGATACAAGGCAAGACTCGTTGCAAAGGGATTCACTCAAAAAGAAGGAATCGATTACAAGGAGACTTTCTCTCCTATATCTAAGAAAGATTCCTTGTGCGTTATTATGGCATTAGTAGCCCATTTTGACTTGGAGTTGCACCAAATGGATGTGAAAATGGCATTTCTCAATGGAGATCTAGAGGAGGAGGTTTACATGAAACAACCTGAAGGATTCTCCTCTAGTGATGGTGAGCAATTGGTTTGCAAGCTCAAGAAATCATTATATGGATTAAAACAAGCATCCCGCCAATGGTATTTGAAATTTCATAATGTAATTTCTTCTTTCAGTTTTGTAGAAAACATTATGGATGAATGTATATACCTGAAAGTTAGTGGGAGTAAAATCAGTTTTCTTGTTTTATATGTGGATGACATTTTGCTAGCAACCAATGATAAGGGTTTGCTGCATGAGGTGAAACAATTCCTCTCTAAAAATTTCGATATGAAGGATATGGGTGAGGCATCTTATGTCATTGGCATTAAGATCCATAGAGACAGATTTCGAGGCATCTTGGGTCTGTCTCAGGAAACCTATATTAATAAAATTTTAGAGAGATTTTGGATGAAGGATTGTTCACCAAGTGTCGCTCCCATTGTGAAAGGTGATAGGTTCAATTTGAACCAATGCCCGAAGAACGACTTTGAAAGGGAACAAATGAAGAACATTCCATATGCTTCTGTTGTCAGAAGCTTAATGTATGCTCAAGTCTGCACAAGACCTAACATTGCATTTTTTGTTGGAATGCTGGGATGATATCAGAGTGATCCAGGTTTAGACCACTGGAGAGTTGCAAAGAAAGTAATGAGGTACCTTCAAGGAACCAAAAACTACATGCTTATGTATAGACGGACGGACAATTTGGAAGTAATTGGCTACTTAGATTCTGACTTTGCTGGATGTGTTGATTCACGCAAATCAACATCCGGATACACTTTTATGATGGCCGGTGGAGTTGTATCATGGAGGAGTGCCAAGCAGACCTTGATTGCCACTTCCACTATGGAAGCCGAGTTCGTCTCCTGTTTTGAGGCTACTTTACAAGGTGTATGGCTTAAGAGTTTCATTTATGGGCTTAGAATTATGGATTCTATTTCTAAGCCATTGAGAATGTATTGCGACAATTCAGCTGCTGTTTTTATGGCTAAGAACAACAAAAGTGGGAGTCGAAATAAACACATCGACATTAAGTATTTAGCTATAAGGGAACGTGTTAAAGAAAAGAAAGTGGTCATTGAGCACATTAGCACTGAGTTGATGATCGCTGATCCTTTGAATAAGGGCATGCCACCGTTTAAATTCAAGGATCATGTAATGAATATGGGACTTGGTTCCATTATGTAGTTTCTCATTGTATGAAAAATGTTATTTTTAATGAAATTCTTAATTATTGTGATGTTTTTCTCATATTTATGTGCACCTTAATTTGATTTGAGAGAATTCATCTGTGTAGGACCAAGAATAAACATAGGGTTTATTCATTAAGAAATTTTTGCCACATAAATTTTAATAGAAATAAATACATAGTAATACATGGAAGATAATACTCGTCATTAGAGGACTTATCGCCATGATTCATGTATCTATTAATTAATACAGATTTTCAATGGGTTTTAAGATGAGACATTAAGATTGGAAGTATGGACCAAGTGCGAGAATGTTAAGCTCCCTCTCCCAACGTGCGATTTCTAGAAACTGATCTGCAGTTGTTTCCTTAAATTATGGAAACCAACTGCAGTTATTTCCTTAAATTAGAAAATCAACTGAAGTTAAATTTTTTTTTTTTTTTGAGCTTCTAAAGTGATCCATTACTCCCATTGCAGTTATCTAGTCAGTTACTCCCATTACAGTTATCTACCATGATTTTTGGAACACTTAACGAATAATGCTTGTCCTGATAAATCGATTCATGACAAGACTCTCATCTCCCTAGTACCAAAGAGGTAGTCTAGCAACAAACAACCAAATAAACTAATCTTTCTCTAAGCATATATGATTTACAAACATCACTATAGAGGTGTAAAAGACTTACCGTAGGTCCAACGATTGTTTGAAGTCGTTGTTGTCCCTCGTGCACTTCAAGGAGTTATCTTCGTAAACCTGCAGTCACAAACAAGAAAACATTAAATAGCACCTGTATAGTAAACATCGTAAATCATGCTTATCATAGTGATCAAGGAATCCATGAAATAAACAGTTAATTAATAGCTTATTGAGAAAAATGAATTCATTTGTATTAACTTTAAAAGAAGGAAAACCTTACAACCTTAGCCTTGATGTTGAACAGGCCTTCTTGGGGTCCGAAGCAGGAATCTCCTCTACTCTGATAAGATCTGCACTCCTCCAACCGAGACAAATAGAGGTATGTGATCTCTCCTCACAAAAATCTCAGTTAAATGAGTCTGAATCCAAACAACACTTAACCTCAAATAATTCAAAGCTTGAACTCCCCTTGAGGCTACCCAATGCCTCTTTTTATAGTGGAAAAGAGGAGGTTTTCAGTTCCAACTATGAAGGGATAGAATCCTCCTTCAAAGGGATAAGCTCCTCACATCAAGGGGTTAGCTCCATAAGGTAAGGGATACATGCACCTTACTAAAGCGTACTCATCCCCAAAATTCTCAATCAACCTTTCTAGAATTGACCTCAACCGCTTTTGACTTTACTTTCTCGCTTGACTTCGAGGAGGGTACACAGCATTGAAAAGGAAAATTGCATTCGGGAATGCAAGTAAGCTTCTGTATTACCCGTGTACCCAAGCTAGGAAGCAGTGTGCTTCATGTTACCTCGCGTACCCAAAGTTTCGTAGATTTTTAGGGCTTTTCCTTCCAGCTTTAAGGCTTATTACATAAAGGTTGTAACACTCTTGCAGAGGGAGGCATGTATGAGTGTTCATGAGCTCGTAAAAGGGGTAAACTTATACTGAAGGGACGATCATTCATTTACTTTTACGAGTTCGAATAATCAAGTGCTCGGCAATCTTTTCATGTTTAGAGAGTCTGAAAAGGGCTTAAAAGAGAACTCAAAATTTCACTTTTTCGTAAGTTTTAACGAGTTCGAAAAAGGGATAAAAATGTACTCATGGTTTTCACTTTTTCGTAAGTTTTAACGAGTTCGAAAAAGGGATAAAAATGTACTCATGTGGCCGACTTTCAATTTAATTTACGAGCAGGAAAAGACGGAAAGAACTCGGCATTTTCATGTGTTTTACGAGAATGAAAGATAGAAAAATAATCTCGGGATTTTCATGAGTTTAATGAGTCTTGAAAATAACCGAAATTGACTCAAGATAGGTTTCATTTTTACAAAAGCTTGAAACAGAGAAAAATTATGCTTCAGAGTGGTTTCATTTTTACACAAGCTTGAAACAAAGAGAAAACTGTGCTTGATGCCCCCTAAGCGTAACTGCTAGAGCGCATGCCCCCCCAACCTCATTTCATTCAACTAAGTACACAGATGGTAATTAATAGCTGGATGGAATGAAGGTTCATTTATGAGATCATATGAAAGACCCGACCTAAAACTGTAAAAAAATTATGTAAAAACTGAAATAACTAACCTAAATATATGACTTAACATTTACGAGATCTAGTCAAAGACTCGACTCAATTAGGGGAGGATTTGTTTCAATTATTAACGAGCTTGACACAAGAAAAGAACTATGCTCATGGCAACATGTTTCATTTTCTAACGAGGTTGACACAGTAAAAGGAACTTTCCTCGATAATAATCGATTCATTTTTTAACGAGGTTGACACAGTAAAAGGAAATTTCCTCAGAAATTACTTATTTCTAATCTAGCAGTCTACTCTCTACAATCTACTTATTGATTCATTTTTTAATGAGGTTGACACAGGAAAAGAACTGTCCTCATGGAAGCTTGTTTCATTTTTTAAACGAGCTTGAAACAAGAAAAGGAACTATGCTCTCGACTAACTGATTCATTTTTTAATGAGGTTGACACAGTAAAAGAAACTATCCTCACTCACTGATTCATTTTTTAACGAGGTTGACACAGTAAAAGGAAATTTCCTCAGACTCACGGATTCTGGCTTCCAACTGGAAGAAACACATGTCAATGGACTCAAAAGGGATAATAACATCGCGTTCAAATAATCCCATAGAGGAAGGCTTCCAAGAGGTCTTCATCAGAAGGAAGAATAGTTCTCTGAAATGAACACATGTCAAGGGACTCAAAAGGGATAATAACATCGCGTTCAAATAATCCCATAGAGTTTTCCATGTCAATTACCAGATCTAAGTCAAAGGAAGATGAGCAAACAGTGAGAGGTTCGCTTACATCGGTAATTGAAAACATGGGACTAGTTGCCACATAATTAACCCGTGGAGGGGTAGATACCACTTGCGTATGAGGAACATTCAGGGATGTCAGATTATTGGTAGTCGAAACAAGACTAGGGAATGAAAGCTGGTCTACAGTCACAATATTGCCATTGTGAGGGAAAGACATCACGCGAAAGAGTGTCGATACGACAGCTTTCATTGCATAAACATAGTCTCGCCCAAGGAGTAAATTGAAATCCAAGGGACCTCGAACTACCATAAGATCAATACAGACAATTTTACCTTCCAAAGTAATAGAAAAATTAGGAAGGATCCCTAAAGGTTCACTAATGGTTCTGTTAAAAGCTTTCAGATTCTGCGTAATAGGCACAAGCTGAGGGGAACCCAAAGCTTTCCAAGCAGTTGAGGATAAAATACTAACATAAGCACCTTCATCTACCTGTGTGCGGTGTATGTCCCTACCACCCAACTTCACAATGATTTGGAAAGGGATGGAGGAAGGAAGACGAGGTTCTGTCAGTCTATTCCAATCAAAGGAAAATACCTCAGTACTTGGAGGGGGTTCTGTAGAAATAGGTGAAATGCCCCCTAGTGTAGAAGAATCTGATGTAATAAGAAGAACCTGAGCGGTATGAAGTTCACTCTCTACAGGGAGAATGGGATCGACCGAATGTGAAATCGAATCGACCACTTGATCAACTAATGGATCATCAACCTAAGTGATATGAGTTTCACTCTCCAATGGAAGAGTGGGATCGACTGTACTTGAAATTAGATCAATCACTCCGTCAGTTGATGGTAGGTTGGGAGAAATTTTACGGTAACCTATTGGAAATTCTTGATGTGGAACAGTAAGATTTTCCAACAATTTTGAGGCTTCATCCATGTAAGGTAAAATGTGAGTTTGATGACTCCCTTTGCATAACTTACAAGGAAACCTAACTTTACCCTTTTTCCCAGGAACCTGACTATCACTGGTTGATGGATCAACGTAAAGTTGATGAGATTTTTCTGACCATACTTCCAAGACCTTTGGAATACCAGGACAATTGATAAGGAAGTGGTCACCCTTACAAAGCCTGCAAGGGTATTTGGGTTTACGATGCATGTTGGAGGTTTCCTCAACACAACTAACATTTACAGCCATGGTTGGTTGGTTGACTTCTTTCTTATCTTGCTTCTTCTTCTTCTTCTTCTTCCCTTTCTTCTTCTTCGCCACCTGGTTACTAGCATCAAGGCTTTTACCAGGCGAAGAGGAAGAAATGGAGGAAGAAATATTAGACGAAGAAGGTAAAGGGTCAACAAAAGGTTGGTGATGTTGAGATGGTGAACTCTGTTTAGGTGAAGCATCCGGTTGAGGTGAAACAATTGGAGTATTCGGGGCCAACGAAGTTGAAAATAACCATATCGGTAAACCTATTGTAAATCCAGGTAATGAAAAAGTAGCCATATAAGGAGGACCAACATTTCCAAAGAAAGGAAAAGTACTAGGATTCTCATTAAGAGGGGTTCCTTGGTTGGTAAATTCCAGAACAGTTGCCATTATATTCAACTTTAGTGAATTTTATTAACAATTTAAAACTAAAATTAACAATTCACAATTCACATCTAACAATTAAAATTCACAATTCACACCTATGGTCTCTAAAAGTAAAAACAAACAAATTAACACGCGCTATCAAATCTAGGAGTCAAACCACACACAAACAGTAACTTCCCGTACTAAAAACACTAGTTGGTGATGAAATCCAACATCGTAGAATTTAATACAAAAAGGGCGGTTGGAACAGTTACCCCGACAACCTACTTAATGAAACAGACTGGCACAAGTTTCTTCACAAAACCATCTCGAGTGAAGAGAACCCCCCAGAGAGTCCAAGTGAGTCTAGTCGATGTCTGCTCCAGGTACAGTGAGATCTTTCCTTCACCATCACCTTAGGAAATAATCTTAAGTTTATGGACACTAAAGTTACCAACGATAACAAATAAAACTGGGGGAACAGTCTACGATCCGATCCCACGCGCAAGGGCAGAGTAACAAAGCTCAACCCCTTGAAGGCTCCTCAACATGGTCAATCCGAGGTTTACCGACAAGTGACCCCAGGCTCCTCGACAATGGTTAATCCGAGGTTTACCGTTTGTAATGCGCACAAAATCTTCTATCTTTCCCAATGAAACAGAATTGATTGTCTCAAAGGTTCGGACATGATCTCGTGATTAACTCCTTTAAGAGAAGCTTCCCAGATTGTACCAATTACAATTGGATTTATTTCCTACTGCAAGATTTATCTACTTGTTTGTTTTTACTATCTTGGAGATTTAATTACTCCCTACTCCAAGATACTAGCCTAAGCTATGTTGGTGATAAGAGCCCTAGAAATGTAAAAATTACTAGATGAATTTTAATTAAGCGCTGTGTTATTTAGGCTGTTATTACTCAAAAGGGTAAATGGATATGAAACCAATGGTGTTATGACCCGACCCAAAATTGAATGCAATCGAATATGATAATGTAATATTTTCAATTCGATGAATCCTAACTAAAGTAAGGAAAGAGTTTCCATGCACTTCCAACAATGCAAATTGATCACTAAGAGAAAATATAACAAATTCTCTAATGCACTAATTTCATCAAGAAAAACTAATGCAAATCAATTCCAAAATAGTTTTTATATTTTTGTGTTTTTAAAACAAGCATAAAAACATCTAAATTCAAATCAAAGAAAACTGATCTAAATTTATGATTGATTTTTCAGAATGTAAACTATGCAGTTGTAATCTATGCACAATTCACTTGAAAAGTATGCAAATGTAATCTATGCACATTTTTCATTCATATTCTAAAAATGAGAATTCTAATTATGCAAATGTGATCTATGCAAGAGAATTCTCAAACACAAGATGATTCTAATGTAATCTAAGAACCAATCAAGTGGAAGTCAAGAAAAACGGGTGAGAGTTCCAAAGATCAAAAATAAAAATACTCATAAGCTCATACACAAAAGGCAATTAACACTCATACACAAAAACAAAACAAAAAGATGCAAAATTGAAAAGAATGAGACAAACCTCCAAGTAATGACCAAAGGAAATCAAATTAAGAATTTCTCAAAAAAGAGACTCAAAGCAACGCCAATAGCTTATAAATGAGATAAAATTGCCGAAAGAAACTCATAAACAAGGTTTTTTTGATAGAAAAATACAACTGGTAGATGCTAAGAATCCTAAATAAATACTAAACTAAATCGGAAAAAAGAAACTGCCTTTTCAAAATTCTTAACAAAATGGTCCGCAGTAAGCAAAGTAATAGGTGCGGTCCCGCACTGTTTACTTAAAGAAAGTGCGAAACTGCGCGCACTGTTCAAAACGACAAAGTGCGTTCCCTAGAAAAACTAAAGAAAAACATAAAAGATTCCAAAATTTTCAAAAATAGAGAAAACCTAAGCTACCCAGATAGATATCCATCAATCAAAAACCAGGAAAAACTTTTCCTCAAATCAAAATAAAAGAGAACCAAAAACAACAATTTCATCCCCAGCAGAGTTGCCAATTTGTTGTATGGATTAATCAATCTTGTGGACAAGAACGATCTCCCTAGTACCAAAAAGGTAATATAGCAACAAACAGCCAAATAAACTAATCTTTCTCTAAGCATATATGATTTACAAACAACACTATAGAGGTGTAAAAGACTTACCGTAGGTCCAATGCTCGTTTGAAGTAGTTGTTGTCCCTTGTGCACTTGAAGGAGTTATCTTCATAAACCTGCAGTCACAAACAAGCAAAACATTAAATAGCACCTGTATAGTAAACATCATAAATCATGCTTATCATAGTGATCAAGGAATCTATGAAATAAACAGTTAAATAACAACTTATTGAGAAAAATGAATTCATTTGTATTAACTATAAAAGAAGGAAAACCTTACAACCTTAGCCTTGATGTTGAATAGGCCTTCCCGGGGTCCGAAGTAGGAATCTACTCTACTCTGATAAGTTTTGCACTCCTCCAACCGAGACAGATAGAGGCATGTGATCTCTCCTCACAAAAATCTCAGTTAAATGAGTCTGAATCTCAACAACACTTAACCTCAAATAATTCAAAGCTTGAACTCCCCTTGAGGCTACCCAATGCCTCTTTTTATAGTGGAAAATAAGAGGTTTTCAGTTCCAATTATGAAGGGATAGAATCCTCCTTCAAAGGGATAAGCTCCTCACATCAAGGGGTTAGCTCCATAAGGTGAGGGATACATGCACCTTATCAAAGCGTACTCATCCCCAAAAATTCTCATCTAGAACCTTCTAGAATTGACCTCAAACCAGCTTTTTAACTTTACTTTCTCACTTTTTTGACTTTGAGGAGGGTACACAAACATTGCAAAGGAAAAATACATTCTATAACTCAGGTAAGCAGTGTATTACCTGCATACGCAGGCTAGGAACACAAGTAGGATTCATGTTACCTGCGTACCCAAAGTTTCAGAGATTTTTAGGGTTTTTCCTCCTATTTCAGCTCTTGACATGAGGATTAAAGGTTGTAAGACTTGAAGAGGAGGTATGTATGAGTGTTAATGAGCTCATACAATTAGCAGAATGTTAAGGTGACAGTTTTTAGTGTAACAATAGCCAAATAAGCTTGATACCGTTTGGTCCCCAAGCTCACTAACTTAATCATCTTCAGCCTTACACCATCAAGTCAGAGTGAGGAGAGCTTGGAAGTGCCTTCAGATTTTCTTTAGTGTTGGTGTTGAGGACGCAGTGCTGTGTAGTGGCTACGTTAAGGAGGCTTCGTTGCAGAAAAGTGAATATGGAGAAGAACTCTCGAGGCTCTGGCTACTGCGTTATAGTTTTATTAAAGTCTGTTTCGTTTCCTTGAAGAATATTCAATAAACCATTCGTTGGAGCACTTCTTGGAGCATTGATCTTTGTGCAGATTTCATCTTTGCAAAATTACTTTTTCTACATAGTATAATTCATCAATGGTTGGTGGGCAATTTTAAGCTTTAAGTTTTAATTTTCGATTCCTTTTAAGTATTTATTCTGCATTTTGAATCGTTATTTTTTGCTAACAGATACTCCAAAAATTAAAAACCTTCTCAAATTAGATGCCCCGTTGTGATTCTCGCCTCCTCAATCAGAGGAAAACAACCCAAAACAAAATCAATATGGTATGAGTCTATATTTTCGTTAAAACCCCATAAAAAAATAAATTCTAACAATATCTTAAGCATGTCAATCAGGTTGGGAAAATACCCCGCAGTAAGCCTTTGTGAATAAAAAACTTCCAACATATATTAGAAACAAGAAAAGTATCCCAAAATAAAAAATAAAATATAAGAGCATATTAATATGAAAACAGTAGCTAATTCAAGTTTCGAATCTTTCCTCCAATCTCTTTTATGGTTCAATCATCCAAAACCCTGCTTTATTCCCTCCTTACATATGAGGTCTCCATCCATGTTCCATTCTCTGTAAATGTGGCAGACAATGATTTCTTTAAAATAGTGTTTCAAATTCAAGACTTCTTCTAATAGTGGAAGCAACATATAATTTTGACATCTGAATTCTACATTAAACCATTTGATGATATTCAAATAATCTCCAAAGATTTGAGCCGATCTCAAGCTTAGCTGGATAAGCCAACATAGAAGAAATTTAAGGGACTGAAGTTCAACGAAGTTGATTTTTCTAGTTCCTAGACCCACTGAGGCTATTAATAACTTTATTGTAGGAAAATGAATTGAGTTCCCTGCTCACATCTATTTGGGGGTCTAAAGCACCATCAAAGTAAGCCCATATGATGTCTCCTATGATCTCTTTGACCCTTATGACCCTCTCTTTATTTTTTTTTGTTTTGTATGGGAATGTTCTCATATTGTGAAGCCCCTTCCACCTCTAGTTGCTCAAAGGAGGGTTTTATGTCCTTAAAAATAACCGTGTTTCGTGCTAGCCAGGCACCCCATGAGACAATCAATGATATGTTTCTCACGGTATCCTCACTTGCTTCATTCCACCAATTTTTCCATGCCTCATTTATGTTTAACCCTCCCCATCTCTGAGATAGCTTTAAAAGCCTCAAAGTTTCTTCCCATAATTTTATGTTGAAAGTACAATTAAGGAACAAATACTGAACTGAATCCTCCTTTTCCTTACACAGGGGGCACCAAACCGACCCTATCTTACTTCTTTTCCAAAGTTTATCCCAAGTTGGTACTTTGTTCTTGAGTATCCACCAGAAGAGAAGTCTAGATTTTACAGGACTTTGTAATTTCCAGATCAATTTATACCACCACTCTGGGGCATCCCACCCCTTATGAGCCATTAAACTAAAACATATCCGAACTTTAGGGAATTCAATCAAATATGAGTGAATCGGGATATTAAATACCCCGGGGTGCCTGCGGGGAGACGCACATTGGATCTCTCCGGCCCCTCCGATGAAGCCCTTAATTCCTCCCTTCATTGGTATTCACTTGTAAAAATTCCCCTCGATTTCCATGCTTGTCCCCATACAAGAGACTAGCTTAATCTTTCAACCTAGCATAGCCACTGTGTCCCTTTAATAGAGAGATTGTCAATCAGCTCCCTAGAGAGAGAAAAATCACCATTGCACCCCACCTAGTGGTCTTGTCTAATTCAAACATATTATCCATTCCTTACATGCCATGCCAGTCCTTGTTCAATATTTTTTATCGACTCTAGCATGGATTTCCATACAACCGAGGCATGTGGGTGTCTATTATCCAAGGATCTCAGCCACCCTCGTATAGGATTTGGGTCGATATATCTTTTCTTTATCACCATCATCCACAGGTAGTCTCCATCCTAATTTTTCTACCAGGGAGGGAGTGAAATCTAAAAGATGCTTGAAACCCCATCCTACTCATTCCTTGGGGTGTGCCACTTTCTCCCAGGTCACCCAAGGGAGTATCGAGTCCTCCTTTGGCCCTGCCCACAGGAATCTAGTGCAGATCCTCCTTATTTTTGAAAGGATTCCTTTGGGTACCCATGTTAGAGAAGACCCGTAAATTGGGATTTCCAATACAACCGACTTGATCAAAACTAGCCTTCCCGCCCTAGACAACCATTTGTAGCTCTAGTGTTTTATTCGATATTCAATATTTGCCACTAGCCAATGCCTGTCTTGAATCCTCTATGAATCAGGTTTTAAATGAAACCCCAAATATTTGAAACTGTGAGACAATATTTTTACTTCGAAAGGGAGCTCTTATGATATTATTCCTATGTCCACCCTTGAGAAACCTTCTAGAGTTATGGGTGATTTTTGGCCATTTATATATAGTCTGGTTTCTTTAAGAAATGGTTGTAGGATATATTTGATTTTTTATGATTTCAACTCTACTAACGTTACTCAACAATAGAATATCATCAATGAATAGCAGGTGAGTAATATTGAGGTTGACTGTCACTTCAATCCCTTTGATGTCTCCTCTCCTCCTTGCATCTAGAATCATTTGGCTAAGACCTTCAATCACCATGAGGAAAAGGAAGGGTAAAGTTGGCACCCCTCACGTAGACCTCTATGGCTATGAAAGAAGGGCATGGTTGCCCCATTAATCAAAATTTCAAAGATTATGTTTGTGATTCATCCCATCACCCAATTTATGATGTCTATCCTGAATCCCAGGTGAGTGAGAAGCAGTCTGAGGTAAAGCCAGCTAATGTGGTCATAAGATTTGGAGAGGTATATTTTTACAACACCTCCCTTATTCCCACTACTTTTAAGGCTATGGAGTGTTTCCTGTGCCACTCCAACCGCTCCATGAATTTGTATTTTTTCCAAGAACCCAATCTTCTCTTTTGAAATATTTCTAGAAAGGATGGGTTCTAGACGGACAACAATCACCTTTGCTATTATTTTGTAGATACAATTGAAAATGGAGATAGGTCTAAAGTCCTCAAAGGATTTGGTGTCCTCCTTCCTGGGGATTAAGGCCAAGAAAGTGGAATTTAAAGGTTGGTAGATGATGCCTTTGACCCTTGACTCTTTAACCACCCTTCAGAGCTCCTCCTCCATAGTCTCAAAAAAGTGTTGAAAAAACTCTAATGTCCAACCATCCAGGCCTCGAATTTTATCCTTCTACATTGACTTTAAAATCCCCTCAAAATATTCCTTGGAAACTGGTCCAATAATATTTTGATTTTCCTCCTCCTCCACATTCTGAGGGAAGAATTGTGCCACTCAGATCACTTCTGCAATGGATGCTTCAGCCGGAGCTTTGAAGATTTTTTTAAAGTGATTACTTCCAAGGAGGGAGAGATCTTCAAAGAATTTTTTTTGTCCTTCCTTCCTCCGATTTCATGCCCCATATGGTATTTATATTCTTTCTAGATTTTGTAAAACTCTGGAAAAAAATTGAGTCCTCCCCCCCTTCCCCCCCCCCCCGTTGTCTGCCAGATAGCTCAAATTTTAAGACTTCACTATTCTTCCTTTTCGAGAAGGATTTTCCTTCAATTTGATTCTAGCAGCTTGAATTTATCCCTCTTTTCACTTGTTTCATATCCATCTTCCTCCGGCTTTTCAAGCGAGTCTAACTCCTCTCCTATTTGTCATAGGGCTTCCTCTTCTGAAGAATTTTTTCTTTTTTTCCCAATCCAGGAAGGCCTTTTTCATTATCTTTAGTTTTTCCATCAAGACGTAGCCTTTTTCCCTTCCCTTATCCTCACCCCTCGTCCTCCTAGTTGATTGAAACAACATTTTATAAGATGCATCCTTGAGCCAAGAGGGGTTGAACTCTAAAGGGGATTAAAATTTCTTATTAGGGATTTTTATTTCCAGGAGAATAGGAAGATGGTTCGAGTCAAAACCTTCACCCACCCAGTGTCGGAAAATCAGGATTCTTCTCACCAAATCCTCCTTTGAAAGAAACCGATCCAATCTCTTAGCCACACAATCAACCCAATTCTTTTGTTCCTCCAGGTAGGGCGAGGCTTTATCATCTTAATGTAAACTAGGCTCTTCGATGTTATCTTATTCATGAAGAACTCTGCTACTAGATCTGCTTGTGCTGAGGGTCCCCAAGCTTCTGATAACCCTAGTGAAAAATTCAGATCTCCACCTATTACCATATTTGAGTTCCCCATAAAATATTTTGAAAAAATATTATTCCAAAAAGGAGCTTTGTCCATACAAGAACTGTAAGCATTCATTATCAATAGTGTCGAACAGAGCTCAAGGGAGTAGACCTTCATTCCTAGGGTTTGTTCCAGTCCCCAAGTGTTTAACTCCTTCAATCTTCCCTCTCTGATTCCCAACGCCAACCCCCATGACCTTCCTTTTGCATCTACTGTCTTAAACGACCAATCGGGGAAAATTTTGTTCAAATCTCCCTTTACCTCTTCTCCAACGCCCAAGGTTTCTTGAAACATTAGTACATAAGGCTCATAGGACTTGAGTAAGTCCCTTGAGGATAGTTTATTGGAGTTACTTGCAAACCCTCTACAGTTGAAGGACATAATTATCATTTACAACCATGGGAGGGGGTTTGTGTTGCTCTAAGCACCCTTGGTAGAGAGAGATGTTTCTCGTTGGCTATGACAATTTTTTCTCTTAGCTGGGCTGTAGATATATTATACTTCCTACCTCTTGATTTCTAAGGTCTTATCGATATGGGTTTAGGGCCTAAACCTCCCACTTCTTCCCAAGGCATTAATTTCTTCCTTGTCGGTCTAAGGTTGTAGTGGGGCTTCTCACGGGAATGGGTCAGATGTAAGAATCCCTCACAACATGAGGCTACTGGAAGGTTTAGATTAATCTCGGGAATTGTAGTTATGATACCATCCAATGCCTTAGATACAGTTCCATCATGAATAAATTCCATAATTATAGGCCTTGAGGTACCAGGCCTTGAAAAAGTAGAAAGTGATGATATGGGATGAGAATTTAGAGAAACGATTGGGTCAGGACCATACCCTCCATCTAAGGCATTGAGACTGCATCCCCACCTTCCCCTAAGGTTGGCCGATGCATATCCCTTATCTATAGAGGTTCTAAAAAGATGCTGGTGTTTTTTTGCATGTCCTGAGGTTCCTCTGTGTTTTTCTGAGCCTTATCCCCTTCCACCCCTTCCATTATCTCTACTCCTTCCTCTTTATTTTTCTCCTCTTCCTTACTTCTTCCTACCACCCCTGAATCCCTGAAATTTATCTTTCTTCTTCTTCTATACCCCACAAGGAACTCCTTTGCTAGGTCCTTGTACTTATGAAAACGGTCACACCGAAAGGGCATCTGCTCATAATAGATCATTTGAATGAAAGATATATCCTTGTATTTCAGATCAATTTCCTCTGCCAATCCTTCCTTTGGGTTTAAGCATACCAGAATCCTAGCAACACTTTTTTCCATTGTTTGCTGGAATGACATGTCGACCTCCAGAAACTGACCCATGGTATTCCCTGTTTCTCTAAATGTTGACTTTGTCCAGAAAGGAACCCAAAATCTTGGCAGTTTCACCCATACCAGGGTCTCTTCCACCTTTTCACATCGTGCATCAAATAAGAGGTTCCATTTTTTGAAGAGGATTGGGCATTTACCGAAGCTCCAATTGCACCTCAGTATCCATTCCAGAGTTTCATTCTTGCTGAATTTTATCATAAACCATCCATGAGCTAGGGTTGACACTTTGAATTGTCGCTCCGGAGCCTCCTTCAAGGCTACTAAAGTGCATTCGTTGATATAGTTGACCGAATATTTTTTCCCCTTTTCTCTACTGACTAATGTGGTTTTAGCTGCCTTCATTAGATCGTCGATTTGTATATCTATGCCTAGCACAAAGCTATGGTTTGCCTCCTTCCTCTTAATCATATTAACTTTCTTTCTCTTCCGTCTTGCATTCCCGCTCCCTCCTCCTTCCCCGAGCCCTGGTGTTGTTTATTTTGCATTGGAGCATCATGTGAAGAGAAACCCTGACCGCTATTCCCACGAGGTTGATAACTCTAAGTGAGGTAGTACCTCTCCTTCCTAGCCCAACTTGCCTCCTGTGCATGAAAACACCACTGTTTCCCAGCGTACACCCAGTATCCCCTCTTGTTTCTCTGCTTGACTCCGAAAAAATCCCCCTCCAAATTGGTTGCTTCTATTCCCCTCTCTAGGGCTCGGGTTTTGCTACAATCTCCTGTCTTTCTCCATCCAATTTGTTACCACCACAACACCCTCACTTGGTGAAAATTTCTCATGTGAAACCCTTTCCCTTGACTATAACAGGCTCTTGTAGGTTACATAATAGTCTACTCATATCCCTGTGACTGGTTCTGACTGCCTTTGTGTCTCAGCCAGAAAAGACTTCAAACCTTCATTCCATTTAAACCCACAACTAGACACAATGTCTTCAAGCCCTCCCAAATAAACTGGATTTTTGAAACCACATGACGAAAATGTACATACATAGATTCCTTCTATTTCCTCCACCGCTTTCTCCGGCACTGGAGGTGTGAAGATCTGTTGCAGTTCTGGACTTCTGTCCATAGACCAGGCGTTGTACTGAGAAGACTTTCCTCCAACAGCCCTAACACTTTGCCTTGCCCCCTAGCCTTCCCCAAGCCTCATGACTTAGCTCCTGCATGCCCACCTTGGTGAATATATTTCTCAATATTCCGCTCCGAGACGTCCAAACCCCAGACCATTAGAATATCTCGTGGATTAGGATCAAGATCAACGGATTCTCGTTCTCTAACGATGGTTACTGGCACTGTTTGCAAGTAAAACCCTTCCCCATAGGGTGTAAACCGCAAAAAAATCTATAGTTGCATGTTTGATTCTCAGGAAGGTAGTGAGACTAGGTGTAACAGAAAATCCCAACTCTATTCTCCTGAGGCCTAAACCCCCGTTGTCTTCGTCCTCAATCCCAATGCATGTTGTGGATGCGAGCGAGTTGCCCAAGTGTCCTCTGTACCCTGACACTGATGCCAAATGCCTTAGACCCAAAGCCCGCCCTAGTTCACTTGTAGTTGTACCATGTTGACCTGCGATCAATAGCAATCGCCATTGTTAAGGTTTACCCTAAAACTTTGAGAAATTTTGAAAATTTGAATAGATGTAGAAAAAATTTATCCTTTTCCTTTGCCTGTAATTGATTTTGAAATTTAACCTACATTATTTAACTATAACATTGAACTTTTGTTGGGATATTTATATTAATAAAAAAAAATATTTATTTAAACATTAATTATGTTGATAAGTATTTCTATGTGGGATTGAATTAAGGATGAAATGTTCACCCAACTAATCATAAAGCCTCATTTCAGTGATCTTTTGCTGTAGATTGCATGTTCTCATCTTTACGAATGCTGAAAGTTCGAACTCTTTATATATGGACTGAATAGTATTTTCTGTTTTAGATTTTTGATCCACTTTAGACTATATCACTGATCATTGCTGATCTTTGTAAAACAGTTTTAAAATCAAGATACTTGAATGGCACATCATATAAGCCATAGTTTTTTCTTTGTGAAAAAAAAAGGAAGCCTCATTTCCGTTACTTTTGTCGAATAAAAAAATAGCGCATGAAACAGAATTCATTGGAGTTTATGTTTATTCCTCTTTTCTCCAATCGGTCAAGGGATGAACCTTGTAACATCCTGTTGGGATTTCCTTAATTCTCAATTTAGCATTTTTCGCTCGGAAACGTATCGGATTCATCACCTCCCAATCCTGATGTGAAATCCGTGAGTCGATGCTAATGAAAATCAGACACGTGATCAGATTGCGAAAATGTCATATTGTTTCAAGAACTCAGATTCAAAGTTCAGAGAGAACTCTGGGGAATTTAATTATTTATGGGAGAATGCATTGTAGATTGAATGGGATTTGAATGAATATGAACTGCACGTGTTTGGTTTTCATGGCTACTTTGTTCTTGAAATTGGAAGGTTTCTTCTTGGTGGTGGCAAAATGTGATATCTCAAATTTTACTGGTATATAAAAAATAAAAATAAAGATTATAAAATTTATAAAAAGTTCCATATCAAAAGACTTGATAGTTTTGGATGCTTGGTTTAAAAGTTCTATATTAAAAGACTAATAGCTTTGGATGGTTGGTTTAAGTGTATTTGGGCAGGTAATTTTAGGCAGTAGGTTGTTTTGGATGGTTGGTCTAAGTGTATTTGGGGAGGTAATTTTAGGTGGTAGGTTTTTAGATTTTTTTCTAAAAATAGTGGGTACCATGATGCCTCATTTCTGATTCTATAAACCATTTGTGGATTTTAGGAGAGTCATATCCACCAATATTTAAATCTTTTGTAAAAGACTATTGTATATAAATGACATATTTATCCAATAACCTTTCTTCATAGATATTAATGTAATGAAATGGCACCTTCCCATGACAATTTTTGACAAATATTTTCACAACATTCATTGATGCATTGATTCTATCTATAATCTGATTTTTTGCTCATCTTCAATACAATTTACTGATATAGACTATTTCTACCAACTATTAGTGGTATCAGTAATAACTGATAGATACATCATAACTTCCCTATACATAATTTATTCCATATCATTTTAAAAAATATCTAAAAAAATTGAACTCCTATGCTATGTATTTCTTGTAACCTGGTTCTTAACATCCTGCTACATTGTTAAAAAATATATGGAAATTCAATTTTAAATTGTATTTACTCTCCAAATATATTTAACTTGATTATTCCCTCCCACATCATTCCCACTCTTATTTATGGGCGTTTATGTGCACATCTCGGTAGGATGCCTATTGCTAGTTTATAACCTGTCAACGTAGTGTGACTTCGTACGGAGAGTTATATCCCGGGTGAGGCAGTTATAATATCACTTCCATTACGCTCTTTGAGCTATTCAAGTAGTGTACGATTAAATTAAATTGTGGTGCTTGACGTACCAATAGATTCGGAGTTTAAATGCCTATCCTGATTTATAAACCTATTATTCCAGATATTTCATTGGGTAAAAGTAATCGTTACAAACGAGTCATCAGAAATCTCAATGACGCACATGATTGGGTCAAACAAAAAAAAGAACCCAACGAAACTCCAATAGTTGGCTTTCAACTTTGCATTACGTTTTGCATTGATAGTAAAGTTTCTTTCGCTTTCCATCCGTTCAAAATTCACTTTCTATCACCTGTCTTTGCACGCTTGTACCGTTTGCTTGAAAAAATTGCGCGGGTAATATGTGGTTACGTTTTTTTAATCATTTCCAACTACACAACTCTCCTTGTAACACGGACAACAGCTGCAACTCATTAAATGAACGTTCAACAACTAGACGTCTGCGGTAATATTTGGAGGCTCAGCAAACTCAACACTGTTATTTTATTGACTTCTCCACTGGGAGTTTACGGAATATTACGGGACAGGGGATCTTGTCATGCGAAGGAAGGAGTAAAATGGCTTCCGTAATAAATCCCTCTTATTATTATAATACGTTCAATTAAAAACATAACAATGACTGGGAGTCAAATCAAAAGGGTAGTAGGTAATCCATATGTTACTCATTCAACATTGGAGAATGATGGGCTCCATCTTTAAGCTGGCTTTGTCTTTAAGCAGGGCTTGTGTTTAAATATATGTGACGAGACGATTCCGAAGCGTAGGTTAGCCCTTGCAACCTGCCATTAGAATCCGCAGAGAAGAGTGATTTGGAAGGGGGAGGTAAAAATGAGGTGCACAAAAGAGAAAAGAGACAGCGTCAAGTTTAAGAAAGGTCTGTGGTCACCTGAGGAAGACGAGAAACTCAACAATTATATGATGAAGAACGTCATTGCCGGTTGCTCCTGGATCTATGTGGCCAAGCAAGCTGGTAGTTCGTTATGTACCCTCTGGCTCATTAATTTCAATTTCGCTAAGCTCTATACTAGTTCATGTGATTCAGCGTAACATTTCAAAGCTGCAATCTAGGCGCATTTGAGCCGGTGCGTCCTTTTTATACATATGTAAACTGTGAGAAGAAATATAGAAATAGGTATTTAGGTTCTTTTACTATATATGATCAATAAAGTGTGTGAATATTGGCAGACCATGAATTCATTGCTGTTACAATATCAAGGCACGATTAAAGTCGATGGATGGTATAAGTATGGAGTTTGATATAGACAATTGAAAGAAATTGAACTCAGTGACTTCAAATTTTTTATTTTTATTTTTATTTTTTTTTTAAATATTATTTATTTATTTATTTATTTTAAAATTTATGTTAATTTATTTTTTTAATATGAAATTTAAATAAATAAATTTTCCTATTTTTCAATTTTTTTCATTTAAATATGATAATATCAAAACCAAAATATAATAATATTTATAATAAAATAATTTATATTTATTTGATTATATAGTACCAAATATTTAATTCAAACCTCAAAATGTATATAAATCTATTTTAATATATTATAAAAACATAAAATTAAAACTTTAAAATTCATAATTGATAAACCTAATTTCTTTATAATAATTATGAAATATAAATGTAATTTATATTTATTTTGATTTTAATACATTTAGTTTTATATAATAGTAGAAGACTATAAAGTTTTATAAAGTAATATTAAAAATTATAATATAATGAATGTGAGAATATGAATATTGAGGATGAAAATCACTTTCTCTTAGATTAAATGTCATTTTCATAATCTTTGTTGCAATACCAACTTTCCTAGACTTTTAACATGTCAAAATTATAGTGAGCTTAAGACCCTTTTCTCCAAGCTCTTTAAACAAATTTAATAATTTGTTTATTTATAAACCAAAATTAACCATCATCATCATCATCATCAATATAATATAATTTCAATAAAACTTATATAATTCATGATTAAAGTAATTTTTTTCTAGATAAAAACTCAGTGTTTAAAATCTTACTAATATAATATAAATTTAATATATTACTATGAATATAATATAAAATCAATATAAAGTACTATATCTATAATTAAAAATAAATAAATAAATATATTATTATATTATTCAATATAATTTAATAAATCTATTTATTTTAAATATAAATAAAGTAATTTAATGAACTTGTTTACATTAATAAATTATGAATTCAATTTAATTAATATTATATTTTTAAAAATATTAAAAAACATATTTTTTTTAATTTAATTTAAAAAAAAAACAGTTTTGAATTTCATTTTTTACCTTACATTTATTTCATGTCAAGGTGATAGCCATTGTAATTTTCTAGCCTAATTAAACATAGTACTTTTCTGCCTCTTATAAGATTGTTTCTATTATTTCATATTACTCTAAGATAAAATTAAAAATTATCATAAATTAATATTCATTATTATAAACCAACATATCTTAATACAATTAATATTATCATTTAACACTGTAAATTAATATTATCATTTACTGTTATAAACTAATTATAACATAGTTTATGACCTAATCTGTTTAATTAGGTAATTTAAGCTCGCCCGCTCTAAATGTAAATATAATAACTTTGGACAAAAGGGCATCTATTGAGAATTGCACACATATTGTTTTTTTTTTTTTTGTTCTTTTTCGATTTGAACATTAGATGTATAGGGATTGTGGTAAAAGGAATATCCATTTTTCCCACACACCAGTGTAAAATGGAGTACTTTATAATATAGCGTCGAATCTGTATACAGGTCTGCAAAGGTGTGGAAAGAGCTGCAGGCTAAGATGGATCAACTACTTACGGCCTGGCCTTAAACACACAGCAATTTCACCCTTAGAAGAGCAATTGATCATACACCTACAGTCCACTCTTGGTAACAGGTTCCCGTTGTTCTCTATTCCCACACCTTTTGTGCTCTCTATTCCTTGCATTTTGGTGTAGTTGTAGTCGTCCACATGAGTCTCTGCGTCAATTAACATGGCGAATGAATGGCATTGACGAAGCAGGTGGTCTCAAATTGCTGCCCATTTCCCTGGACGTACGGGCAACGAGATAAAGAATTATTGGAACTCTTACATCAAGAAGAAACTCAACCTGAAACACATCACCGCACCCTTTTCATCCTCCATTGAAAACAACGGCAACAAGTGCACAGAGTCGAATATACCCTCACAATTAGGCGATACCTACAATGTTGAAAATATTAAAGTCACCTGCCAGCCTTGGGCAGTGACAAGAAGAAACAAGTACAAGGCAGCAGAAACAGAGATTGAGTGCGCAGCACTCTGTATTGAAGAAGAATGGAGAATCCGTAAGGAAGAATTAAATTCTTGATGGGCCGCAGCCACAACAGCAGATAATATTAACTCAGTGATGGGCAGAGCCGTTCTTCACAGTGGAAGGATGAAGATTTTCGTAGATTTTTTTTCTACAGAGGAACAGAGATATTAAAAACCAGTCGTTTCGGGCTTTAAAGTCCTCAACAACTAGAATGAATGGAAATTGTTTTAACAGGCGGAAGTCCTTTTATTTTTGAATTGGCGGGACAAGTGGTCCCCACCATTTCTATGCCAATCGGAATCGCAAAGTAATGTTGGAGCAGTGTCTTGTTGATATGGAGCCGCGATGCGATGCGATCCAATCGCAATCACATAATCGCAAGGTTTAATCGGCGGGACTTTATTGTGTGCTCCCGACCGTGCTGGGAGCCCGACCATGTTATGAGACCCGAGCACAATGATCGCGCCCGTGTTTCCAATCGCAATCGTAGGATCGGAGGTTTGTTGTTTGGTCGCGCGTTTTGTTTAAAGCGCGGACCCGACGGTCTTATACAGCGGATTTAATATCG
Organism: Pinus albicaulis; assembly: GCA_034641835.2. Classification (NCBI taxonomy): domain Eukaryota; kingdom Viridiplantae; phylum Streptophyta; class Pinopsida; order Pinales; family Pinaceae; genus Pinus; species Pinus albicaulis. The sequence continues at coordinate 682,499,177 of CM076576.1, forward strand.
GGCCATCGCGTCCATGGTGTGATCGCAATCGAAAGATTGAATGGATCACAAAGTTTGTTGTCAAGCCATTCGCCGATTGTCGATTGCCGACTGCGTAGTGGTCCCCACTCGTACGTCAGGCATTTCATAATTTTAAAGTTCCGCAAAGGATTTTCCTTTGTATTTTTTGGTTTCATTTCTTTGATTTAAGTTTTCATATAGTTTTTATGTAATGTAAAAATATATGTGCGACATATATAAAATGAAAAGGCCCGCAAGCGTGTGTAGAGTTGATCAAATTGTTCTGTTTTGGTTTTTCGCACAGCAGCGCGGAAAAAGAAATACACAACAGTGTGTTGAATGTATGAAGACAGAGTATTTTTCTTGAGAGACATAGAGTGTTTTCTGTGCATTGCGTCTGTAGCAGTCACCTTTGTTGTTATCCCTCTCTTAAGAGGAAGAATTTGTATCAGTTTTGAAAGGAATAGAAGTTGTTTTAAAAGCCCTGAAAGCTCTGTCTCCTGTCATTTTTTTTTACTTCTCTGTGTTTAGGAGAACCTATTCTCTTCACTTGGAATTCTCAAAATTCCAACATGGTATTGGAGTGCATCTAGGCTCTTTGAAGATTTCAAAGAAGCTGAAGAAGAAGACATGTTGCAGCATTTCTCTCCAGCAGCGTGAAAAGCTCAACAGAAGTCAAGGTCAGGTATTTCTCAAAGATAAAAGAGCAGTTGTTTATTGTTTAAAGAATTTGTTCTTTCAAGAAAGAAAGACAGTTTGTTTAAAGTCTGAGTTCAGTTTAAGAAGCAATGGCTGGACCAAACACTGGTATGAATCTTGGAAGTGTTGAGCTTCCACAGTTTAATGGAAAGAACTATGATTATTGGGCCATTACCATGAGAGTCCTGTTTGTCTCACAAGACTTGTGGGAACTAGTAGAAGATGGTTTCACAGAACCAGCTGATGAGCAGGCTTTTAATGCCTTAACTCAAGCAGAGAAGGATGTATTGAAGAATAATAGGAAGAAGGATGCCAAAGCTCTCTTCTGTTTGTATCAAGCTGTAAATGAGAGTGTGTTTCCAAGGATAGCAGCAGCTAAGAAGTCCAAGGAGGCATGGGAAACTCTGAAAGTAGCCTATCAAGGTATGGAGAAAGTTAAAACAGCAAAACTTCAATTGCTGAGAAGAGATTTTGAAACTCTTTGCATGAAAGAGTCAGACAGTGTTGATACATTCTTTACACATGTGATTGGGATTGTAAATTAGATAAGATCCCATGGAGAAACTCTTGAAGATAGAAGGATTGTGGAGAAACTTTTGAGATGCTTACCCTCAAAGTTTGATGTTATTGTAACCACCATAGAAGAGACCAAATATCTCTCACAGTTCACAGTGGATGAACTTCATGCCTCACTAATAACTCATGAACAGAGATTGAGCAGAGATGAACACTCATCTCTTGAGCACGCCTTCAAGACCCAGATGCCTTCAGGAAGAGGAAGAGGTCAAAGAAAAGGAAGAGGAAGAGGCAGAAGCCAGAATAGAGGTGGAAGGGACAACTCTTCACATTCACATGGAAGGAGCAACAGTCAAAGCCAGAGCCATGGCCAATGCAATAGCCAGCAAGGTGGACATCAACACCAACATGCTCAAGGACAAAGGTATGACAAATCCAATGTCCAGTGTCATTATTGCAAGAAATATGGGCACTATGCCAATGAATGTAGAAAGAAGTAAAATGACATGAAGAATAGGCAGAATGCTAATGTAGCAAAAGAGGAAAAGAACCCAAGTAATGTGTTGTTAGCTTGTAATGTAGCACAAGATAAAGAAGATGATGTTTGGTTCTTAGATTCTGGATGTAGTAATCACATGACTGGAAACAGAGCAATGTTTGCCAATCTTGATGAAGAAGTTAAATCTGAAGTGACCACAGGGACTGATACTAAAATCTCTGTCAAAGGGAAAGGCAGAGTAAGTATTCGTGCAAGGAATGGGGAGAAAAAATTTGTCCCTGATGTGTATTATGTTCCAGGTCTGAAATGTAATCTTTTGAGTGTTGGGCAGCTCATAAACAAAGGTTACAATGTTATATTCAAAGATGATGTGTGCACCATAAAAGATATTCCTCCAAGTAAGAAAATTATTGCTGAAATACAAATGACCAACAATAGAATGTTTCCACTCAAGCTCAACATTGACTTGAAAGGAAAAGGAAAGAATGTAGCAGCTGTAACTCAAGAGGCCTTCTAGAAGAAAGAGAAAGATGAAAATTGGTTATGGCATCTGAGATTTGGACATCTAAATTTCAGAGGCTTGAATTTGCTGCACAGAAAAGGAATGGTAAGAGGTTTACCACTGATAGAGAAGCCTGACAGCCTATGTGAAGGCTGCATCTTGGGAAAGCAACACAGAGAAAACTTTCCTTTAGGGAAAAGCATAAGGGCGAAAGCACCTTTGGAGATAATCCACTCAGATTTATGTGGGCCGATGCAAACAACATCTGTTTCGGGCAGCAATTACATGCTGACTTTCATTGATGATTTCACACGAAAAGTGTGGGTTTATTTCTTAAAATATAAGAGTGAAGTCTTTCAGAAATTTCGACAATTTAAAGCTCTTGTAGAAAAACAGAGCGAACTGCACATTAAAGTCCTCAGAACTGACAGAGGAGGAGAATACATATCAAAGGAATTTCTGCGTTTTTGCAGAGAGAACGACATACACAAGCAGTTTACCACGAGGTACACGCCGCAACAGAATGGAGTTGCTGAAAGGAAGAATCGAACCATAATGGAGATGGTGAGAAGTATGCTAAAGGCAAAGCACTTGCCGAATGAGTATTGGGCAGAAGCAGCAAACTGTGCTGTATACATTTTGAATAGATGCCCCACAAAAGCGGTGATGAACAAAGTTCCAGAAGAAGCGTGGACTGGCAGAAAACAGGGAGTCACCCACATGAGAGTTTTTGGGTGTGTAGCATATGTACACATTCCAGACAAATTGAGAAAGAAGTTGGATAGTAAGGGGGAGAAGTGTATTTTCCTTGGATATTGTGAAGATTCCAAAGGATACAGACTGTATAACCCATCCACAAAGAAGTTTGTAATTAGCAGAGATGTGCAATTCATCGAAGAGGAAGCGTGGGACGGAAGCATTGAGAAAACAGTCAATGTCAAAAAATGTTTATCTCATGATGAAGATGATGTAGATGTGGTTGAGATTAATAACCCATCCATTGCACAACCTCCAGCAGCGCAAGGCCAGCAAGGGACGCCTCAAGCGGCAGTAAGAACACCCTTGAGAAGAAGCGGCAGTGGTTCTCCGAGTACACCACAAGGAGCAGAATCGAGTGCTTCATCAAGCACACCTACACCAAGTGAAAGAGGAACAAAGTTCAGAAGCCTTAGAGAAATCTATGAGCAAGGAGAAGCAGATGAAGGTATGAATTCCTTATTTGCTTTGTATTGTCAAGCTGATGATCCTATTCATTTTGAAGATGCTATTAAAGATAGAAAATGGATAGAAGCTATGGATGAAGAAATTAAAGCCATAGAGAAGAATAGAACATGGGAGTTGGTTGATCTCCCAGAAGGTAAAGAAGTCATTGGAGTTAAATGGGTATACAAGACCAAAAGCAATGCTGAAGGAAAAATAGAAAGACACAAGGCCAGACTTGTTGTCAAAGGATATAAGTGGAAGCAAGGGATTGATTATGAAGAAACTTTTGCACCAGTTGCAAGAATGGAGATGGTAAGAGCAGTGCTGTCCATAGCAGCACAAAATAGATGGAAAGTATATCAAATGGATGTAAAATCCGCATTTTTAAATGGTGTTTTAATGGAAGAGGTATATGTGGAACAACCTCTTGGATATGAGAAGAAAGGCCAAGATCATAAGGTCTGTAAATTGAAGAAAGCTCTTTATGGGCTAAAACAAGCACCAAGAGCATGGTACAGCAGAATAGATTCTTATCTATTGAAGAATGGATTTGAAAAGTGTGAGGGAGAACCCACTCTCTACATCAAAGAAAAGGATGGTAAGTTATTGATTGTTGTTTTATATGTTGATGATTTAATTTTTACAGGTAATGATGATTACCTTGTTGAAAATTTTAAAACAGTCATGAAAGATGAATTTGAAATGACTGACATGGGTTTATTAAGATACTTCTTGGGAATAGAAGTGGAGCAAGGTGAGAAAGGAATTTTTATTTCTCAAGAAAAGTATGTGAATCAAGTTTTGGAAAGATTCAACATGCAAGAGTGCAAAGCTGCAATTACTCCCACAGTAATGGGATTGAAGTTGAATAAAGATGACAACAACAAGGATTTTGATCCAAGTCTGCATAAAAGCATAGTTGGCAGCCTCATGTATTTGACTGCAACTAGGCCAGATATTATGTATGCTGTTAGTTTAATTTCCAGATTTATGGAGAAGCCAAAAGAAGCACATTGGCAAGCAGCAAAGAGAATTCTGAGGTATGTGAAAGGAACAAAAGGATTTGGTATTTTATATACTACTTCAGAAAATTCAGAATTAGTTGGATACACTGACAATGATTGGGCTGGAAGTGTAGATGATCGGAAAAGCACTTCCGGTTATATTTTTCATATGGGTTCAGGAGCCATTTCATGGGCTTCCAAGAAACAGCCTATTGTAGCATTGTCTACAGCAGAGGCAGAATATGTGGCAGCTACAGCAGCAACGTGTCAAGCAATTTGGATGAGAAGGATGTTGAGAAGTTTGTGCCAAGAATAGGTAAAGGGCACTGTGATTTATTGTGACAATAGCTCAGCTATTGCATTGTCAAAGAATTTTGTGTTTCACAAAAGAACAAAGCACATAGACACAAAGTATCATTATATCAGAGAATTGGTGAATAATGGTGAAGTTGTTTTACAGCATTGTAAAACAGAGGAGCAATATGCAGATATTTTAACTAAACCATTGGGACAGAAAACATTTGAATTTCTAAGAGAATGCTTGGGTATGATGAATAACCAACAGCTGACTTTAAGGGGGAGTGTTGAAAATATTAAAGTCACCTGCCAGCCTTGGGCAGTGACAAGAAGAAACAAGTACAAGGCAGCAGAAACAGAGATTGAGTGCACAACACTCTGTATTGAAGAAGAATGGAGAATCCGTAAGGAAGAATTAAATTCTTGATGGGCCGCAGCCACAAAAAAAGATAATATTAACTCAGTGATGGGCAGAGCCGTTCTTCACAGTGGAAGGACGAAGATTTTCGTAGATTTTTTTTCTACAGAGGAACAGAGATATTAAAAACCAGTCGTTTCGGGCTTTAAAGTCCTCAACAACCAGAATGAATGGAGATTGTTTTAACAGGCGGAAGTCCTTTTATTTTTGAATTGGCGGGACAAGTGGTCCCCACCATTTCTATGCCAATCGGAATCGCAAAGTAATGTTGGAGCAGTGTCTTGTTGATATGGAGCCGCGATGCGATGCGATCCAATCGCAATCACATAATCGCAAGGTTTAATCGGCGGGACTTTATTGTGTGCCCCGATCAGGGCGGATCCGATCATGTTATGAGACGGAGTTCATAGCTGGATCGCGCCCGTGTTTCCAATCGCAATCGGAAGATCGGAGGTTTGTTTGTTTGGTCGCGCGTCTTGTATAAAGCGCGGATCCGACGGTCTTATACAGCGGATTTAATATCGGGCCATCGAGTCCATGGTGTAATCGCAATCGAAAGATTGAATGGATCACAAAGTTTGTTGTCAAGTCGTTCGCCGATTGTCGCTTGCCGACTGCGTAGTGGTCCCCACTCGTACGTCACGCATTTCATATTTTATAGTTCCGCAAAGGTTTTCCTTTGTATTTTTTGGTTTCATTTCTTTGATTTAAGTTTTCATATAGTTTTTATGTAATGTAAAAATATATGCGCGGCATATATAAAATGAAAAGGCCCGCGAGCCTGTGTAGAGTTGATCGAATTGTTCTGTTTTGGTTTTTCGCACAGCAGCGCGGAAAAAGAAATACACAGCAGTGTGTTGAATGTATGAAGACAGAGTATTGTTCTTGAGAGACACAGAGTGTTTTCTGTGCACTGCGTGTGTAGCAGTCACCTTTGTTGTTATCCCTCTCTTAAGAGGAAGAATTTGTATCAGTTTTGAAAGGAATAGAAGTTGTTTTAAAAGCCCTGAAAGCTCTGTCTCCTGTCATTTTTTTTTACTTTTCTGTGTTTAGGACGAGAACCTATTCTCTTCACTTGGAATTCTCAAAATTCCAACATACAATACCAATTACTCAGCGTCTGCCAATGCTGATAAAGATGTTTATACCTTGGACGCCATGTTTGAAGGGTACCAACAGTCACTTTATAACATCTTTCATGTACTGGCCAGTAAAGAAAATTAACACTCTTGTTTTCAGGACGTATTGCACTTAAAGAATGAACAGGTACTTGAGAAAAATATTGTGTTTCCAAGTTATCTGAACCCTATAAACAATCAGCTACTTTCTTATTTGTCAGCTTTCGATTATTTCTACTCACATCAATCATAGCTTGCCTCAGGTTTTTACATCTCCCACTCTGCAAACCCATGATCAAACTTGTAATACAGCAAAATTATCAAGTGGTGATCAGTTAATAGCTACGTGGACTACGTTGCCACCTCGTGAAGCGCCTGGTTCTACCATTAACGCTTATGGCTATACCATCTCTAACCATGCTCTTGTTGATATGGGGGACTCATCGAAAGGTAATATTCTAAACGCTGGCCACATAATTGTTAATGAAAATTAGAATGAGATAATGATCGATGATTCGTCATTCACAACATCCTCTGACATAACTGCATGGAGCGCTAGTCACTCCCATTCAAATGCCACTTATTTTACTGATGTTTATCCAGGAGATTATACTACTCATACAATAGAAGATTACGTGAGGCAGCTGCATGACAAGACAACAACACTCATACCTTCAAAATAAATCCTGCGCACAATTTCGTACACCGGCTATTATGTCGGCAGACATTGGTTGGTACTTAAATATTCATCCTCAGCGTCTGTCTTAGTGTGATGAAGTAAATATGGGGGCGAAAACATATATTAATATTCATAAGAAGAAAAGTTATCAGATGCCACAGATCAGAGGAATTGAGGTTGGTGATCAAGTGAATTTCTGCACAATTTCAGATGAAGAGGGTGAAACTTTCGAATCGAAGTGTGAAGGTGAGCCAGGTCTTGTTAACGTTTCCGCACAAGAGGGCCATATGTACAATATACATTCTGATACCGCTGCTTCTTATGATCTCGATCAATTCTGTCTTAGTTAACCAGTAGATGCAATGCCTATGCGCCCTCCCATCCTTATCAATTGACTATGAAATATAGGAATGTCGTTTTCGTAGGCCCACCAAATCCAATATATGTCATCTGTTTAGCGGTCACTTTCACAAGTTTTCGCCTTTTTTCTTTTAATGTATAGACCGCATCATATAAAGGTGATTCTCATAATAAGTTGTGAGCATCAAAGAAGAATATTTAAAAGGCTCATGAAATGAAGTGAAGTAGTTCTGCTTTTGAAGGAAGGTGGCAAAACCTATGAAACATTATTTATTTATTTATTTTAATTTATCTTCCAAAAAAACTGTGCATATGTGAAATCACAATTTTTTACTGCGATGGGAACATTTTTCAACAAGGTAGATGTCATGTGTTAATGTTACGATCTTTCCGTACATTTCGACAGCATGGAAATGTCGGTACAACCTAAATTTTGAATGATAAATTTGAACAATAAATGGAACGAAGTTTCATAAAAATATTTTAACGCTAAATAATTTTAAAAAATTGCGTGTATTTTATTTGAATCAAATATATGATCCGTCCTGTGATTCAACTCATTAAATTAGCTTTCAATGTACCTTGATTATTTTATTTTTATGATGAGGCGTTATCTACCGCGCTGGCAAATTTGGCTATCAAGAGAGCCACAAAAAAAAAAAAAAAAAATTGGAATTTGGCCTCTTTTTTTTTCCCAAAAATTTGGTAAAAATATTTAAATCTTGTTTTTGATATAAAGGTGGAAACAGGTTTAATATCATAGAAAACACCCAAAATTTTGAAATTGGTTAATTATAACTTAAATTTAAAAAAACGTCTAACAAATATTAAAATCCTACAAACATTTCCATGATTTTCTGAGCAAATGTGAAGCCAACTGTAGTATTTGATGATGATATTATATTGTATTTTTAAAAGATTATAATCTTTGTGATTTTTCAATCATGGTTAAAGCAAGCGCGCAGTTAAGGAAAATTTCAACGACAGATTCAGATGGATTTAATTATATCCCTAACTCTAAAGCCAAGATTTAACCAGCTGGCTATACATGTCCTTAAATTGCTGAACGTGTTACGTCACAATGGCCTGTGAATAATGGGAACAGCCCTGGCTTTTATAAACGGGTAGTCTATTCAGGCAATGGAATGGTCCAGAATCTGGTAAAGATTTTGAAAAATCTGGCAAAGATTTTATCAGAATCTTGTTTACAGTTGTTAAATTTTAGTATTTTAAGTGTTCTAAAAGTTTTTGATAGTGTTAAATCTATTTCCACTATCAAAAATATATTCCAAACACTCCAACTACCTGATTTTTTGAATTTTAATTGACCTGATTCTCCTTTCATAAATAATAACCTTGGTTTTCATCTATAGCCTGACCACTGTCCAAATTAGGATGGTTCTTGACAATGTTAGGGCAGATGTCAGAAGGAAACATGAGGTGAGGCCAAGGCTAAGGCTGAATGCGCCCAGCTTCAGGGGAGAAGTGACAGCAAAAGGACCGGAGAATGCAGGAAACGCAAAAGATTAGGGTGGAGATCTTCGGAACAGGGATGCTCGAAAGAAGTTGCGACATGAAACCAAAATTTCATATCTTTTCCACTCAATCTGTCGAGCAAATTTGATATGATTAGTTTTCTTCTCCAATTGCGCAATTGATATTTATTTAGAGTCATTTTAATACAATATAGTATGTTTTATTCTTAATTTATTATATATATATATATATATATATATTGAGTTTAATGCTTAAAAGCACATGTTTTTTAAAAGGTTACATATTCAAAATCAGAAAATCAGAGAGTGTAGAGTGTGTATGTTTTTGTAAACTTAGCAGAGAGAAGTAGGTGGGTCTCTTGTCCCACAAACAAAAAAGTCTCATACACTAATTTGGTGTATCACTTGGCTTGACCTTAAAATTGGATAATAATATATTATTTATCTAATTTTAAAGATTTTACAAATCATTGTCAATCATTTTTGAAAAATTTTCAAATAGTTTAGTGAAATGATTTTACAAATATTTGTGAATGTTTTCAAGTAATTTGGTGAAATATTTTATCTTAAGGTTTCAAGGTTAAATGTGCGGAGTGCAAAATTGCATAATGTGAGTAGAGAGGGGAACAAACTTTTTTAATAAATCCAAAGGCCCACTAGGAGTGAGTTTATGCTTATCTTAAGGGGCATTATAAAAATATTTGAGTTTATACTCATGTTAAAGTGCATTATAAAAATATTTGAGTTTATGCTTATCTTAAAGTGCATTATAAAAATATTTTACACATATCTTAGAGTTTGTATTGTGAGTGCCATATCCTCTAATATTTATGTTAGATTTTCACCCATAAAATCAATCATATTTTTTTTTACTTTTTACAATTTTACTTGAAATTAATTATATAGTAGCAAAACCACATTTACCAATGTGGTTGATATATGCCAATAATTTTATATCAACAACATTAATATCTCATAAAAGCTAACTATTTTTATTATTGGTAAGTATGCAAATAATAACAACCATATTATTATATTATCTTATTATTATATTATATTGTTACTATAATATATTATATTAATATTACATTATATGTTAATATAATATTAAAAATATAAATATATATAGAATATCATGGATTAATAAACCTAATGCATTAATATTATAAACTTAAGAGATTAATATTATAAGGCATTGGAATTAATATTTGAAACTCAATGGATGAATAATATTATAAGTTCGAGGGAGTAATAAACACAAGGGATTAACATTATAAATTCAATGCACTAATATTGAAAATCAAAGCGAATAATATTAAACCAAGAGATTAGACCCAAGGTATTAGAAAACCAAAAATGCTAATATCATAAACTGAAGGAATTAATAATGTGGACTAGATCTAATGAGTTAATAAGCCCAAGGGATTAATATTATAAAATCTATGGATAATAAACCCAAGGGATTTATTTATAATCCTAGTAGATTAATAAACCCAAGGGATTAGTAAACTCTTCAGATTAATATTAAAATCCTAAAGAATTAATATAATCAAGGGACTATTAGTATTGCAAACCTTACGATTAATATTAAACCCTAGGAATATAAACCCTAAGATTAATATTATAAACCCAAAATATTGTAAACCTAAGGGATTAATATTAATTTCTAGGATTATTTTGACGGTGCTGCACCCACCAACATTCAGGGGATCTCCTTGATGTGAAGTCCCAACTAGACCTCACACCATTTAGAGTAGGAGTCCCAATAGTGGGGTGTTTAATTATATGCCTTGGATTGTGAAACACATAGAGTTGTGTGTGGTGTCTTTGGTTAAAGCAGTTTTGTGACCCTGTGGAAAGTCAATATGATGCATGAGCAGTTATATCACCAAACGGGGGAAGGAAATGTGCCCCTTAGAAGCCTGTAATAGTACACAACTTGAAATAAACACATGAGATAACAATACACCATAGACTAACAAGCAGAATATTCCACAAGTTAAAGGTGGCAGATTAATACATAAGCACACATTCAACAAGATTCGTAAAAAAGCAAACAAAGTAGTTCATAAGCATATCCGTAAGTTAAACAACATCCATCACAAACATAACCAAAATATTCCAAATACATTTACAATGTATGAATGAAAGATGTTTAAGCTTTGATTACATATTATAAGTGAAATTTTTATTCATACATACAACATGATGAACCACTTGCCCCAATAGTGGAACGTGGAGTCAATAACAGCTGATCCTCCCAAAGAAGTATACTCCCTCTATGCTATGGAGAAGCTAAGGCTGACACAAAATTCCCAAGCCTTCTCTAATCCTAAGCCTTGCCAAAAGCTTGGCTCCCAAAATCCCTTTACAAGACTTATGAAGATGTATTTATAACCAAAGGGGGGTGACTCTTAACATGTCCCCTTGGTGACTCTTTGACTCTGCTCATGACTCCTCACATTACATATGACTCTTCACATTCCATCATGAACACATGGAATTTCGCTCATTTAATAATTAAAAATAATATTATAATTTCCACTTGTACCCATGTAAGACAAAATAGGATAGAGACAAATTGACAACCTAACAGGACAAAATATTGTGATTCTTGTGTTTTGGTGAAATCAAGATAGGCATCTTGGAATTGGTGTTTCTCATTCACGCACTCATACCAAGCGTGGTATTGTGCGATGGTCTCCCCAAACCACGACAAAGCATAATCTTTCCTCCAAGGCATCCGGGTACAATATCTTGGAACTGATAATCACATCTTCTTCAATGAGGTGCAACATGGTTTTAATCTTAATTGGGCCACCAATGTAGGTATGCAGGTCTATATATTGATCTCCATTTTCTATGAGGTCGCCTCCTACTGCAGCTACTTCAATTAATGGCTGACCTCATGTCGAACTTATTTCTTCTACTTAGCATCGGTTATTCTACCAATTGATGGGATTCGATGGGTTCTCACCATGAAATCCAAGCTGTCATAGATCTGTCCATATGTGGCTTGAATGCTTCTGATGAACGAGGCGAGTTTCTTGTTGTTCTGGATTAGCATCTGAATTCTTTCTTTCTCTAACTCTTCCCGCAGCTTCATATTCTTTACCAATGTGAGTGATGCGGCCTTGTATCACATTTTCCACTCATGCACGATAGTTATGGTAGTTTTTATATTCTTGAGGATTCTAACAAACTCTCTGCTCTGCCGTAGGAAGTCATTCAAGTGGAAAGTTTCCGAATGGACGGTTACCAACTCCTCATAGATATCTCTCATAGAGTCTCCAAGTGACGATACTTCAGTGGGTATCACTTCTAGAATCTCCTCAGAGAAAACATGCGCAAAAGATGCACTATGCTCTACTGAACAAAATTTCTCATTCTATTGTCAAAGTTCTTGAATATTATGCGCTAACTGCTTGTTCTCAGAAAACAAACACTAGGTATTACATCTAGTTAGTGTTTCAAAATCCCAAATGGAATCGACAATGGCATTCAGATTCCTACTAGTATCTACCACGATCACCCTTTCTCTCATCAACGTGGGTGATGCATGATCATCTAGGAAATTCATTCTCCTCGCTTGTATAATTTTCTTCTGAAACTCATCAAATGATAGATTGTACATGTCCATGAATGGATCACCATCGAGGGGAATCACCTCCTCTTTCTCATTTGGTGCTTACTTTGTGACTGGAGGTGGTGGAGTTGGATCAGTGGCCTGTGGTGCATTAGGCATCAAGTACACATCTTAATTTAGTGGCTCCAATCCCACATCCATGTCCGTGATCTCAATAAATTGTTTAAGATCTTTGAAAAACACTTGTTCTGGCATCTCTTAGCTCACTCCTAATATCAATTGATCCTGCATAGGTGTTGTCTCTTTTGCCATGGTACCTTACCTTTATTCTTCTTCTTTCCTGTGTATCTCACCTTACTCTCTTTGTTGGTATAAGGAATTATCGAGAGGGAGGTGAATCAGTAATTGTTTGATTTTCCAATTATCTCTTTTTGAAAATTTTCTTACTTAGTCCCCTTTATTATCGCTTAATTATGAGGGGATTCATTCAAAAATATATTAGCAGTAAGTTATAAGCATTCAATTTTTGAACAACAGTTAGTTAGATCAACACGTTGACACATAAACACAGGTATTTTTTATGTGGAATCCCAAAGGGTAAAAACCACCAATTTGTTGCTGTTTTAAGATGTAAATTAAGCACCCACCTAATTACATCATTTTTTTTGTGAGCACCCACCCACTGGAGGAACCAACCCCCTTTAGATAGCAAGCACCAACTTGGCAAGAGGAACCAACCTCTTTGAATGCAAGCCACTACCTATTGTTGCCACTGTTCTACTATTTCATACAATTTTGAAAGTGAGAAACATAGGAATTTTATAAATAAGGGAAATACTAATTCACTGAGTCAGAGCACTATCTTTTGCTCTGGGCCCTTTGCTGAATCAATGATTCCACCAGTCTTCCACAGTTGCTCCTTCTTCACTCTGCTTAGCTCAGCACATGATCCACAATTTGTTGTCTCACAACACATCCTCTATTGCTTCTCCCTCAGCTCCGCCTCTATGCTCTACCTCGGCTAAACCTCTATGCTCTCTCTCTTATGTAACTTTCACACCACAAAAAATTCAACAATTATGATTTCTCTAAATTTTCTAAATGACTTCAGAGAGTTTTGTTCAACTTTCGTTTACTACCCAATCTTTTATCTGTAATTTTAGCGTAGACCACTCAAGTGTTTCTTTGTGCGACACACTTTGCTACCTTTGTGTCTTCTTGATGAATCCCATCGCAGACATATCTAGGTATGGTAACTTGAGCACTTCCTCTTACTAAGAAACATATTCTCACCCACTTACATCGCCAAGCTCTCCATGCTTCTTCATGGCTTCTCGTGCCTAAACCATACTTTTGAAAATGGTTTTCCACACTTATTTATTTCACCGAGGTGTGCACAAGAAGATTAGAGGTGGCTTAAGGTGAAATGTGAAGCTGGGTTACACTTTTTTCCCTTTTTGAGAAAAAACTTTCATTTTTTTCGGTTCTTCAACTTTCTGCAAGCTAAAACAATTTTTCTGTCTAGAATTTCATTTTGCAATAAAAATAAAAGTTGTCAGAAATTTTGTTAGCTTTCTATTACTTATTTTTTGGAATTTTTTTATACACATTTGATATGTCAACTTAGCGTTTATTTGAGTGTGTGTGTTTTAACAATCAACGGATTCATAAGAAGTCATGTTAATACACAATGTTGTATTCTTTGAAAATTTGTGTTTTTGAGAAACAAAATTTGTTACAACAATCTAGACAGAGTCTACTTCGGTTTCATCATATTTACAAAGCCAATGAATGCATATCATAATTACTAGAATTTTTTGAACTAGTCCAATATGAAAAATTGCATATTTTGAATATGTTTCGCGACGCAAGAAATTTCTTAACATATAAGTTATAAACTAAAAATCTAAAAGCTACTCATTAGAGACGACGAACCAATGTAATGTACCATAATTTTTTCAATTTTTTTACAATGTATTTTGTAAGATATAGAATTTTGATTTCATTGAATCAAAATGACCTTCAGAGATTGTTTGCATCCATTTTATTACAAAATTAATTAAAATTAGTAAATTTTTATGAAATTCCATAAAAGTTATATTTCCTAAAAGTAGATTCAATTTTGAAAATGCTTGTCTTGGTTCCGACAGTTAATTCAGAATTTTTCATGGAGTTTAATCAGTCCAAAGTTGCAGAAACTTATTCAGTGCTTGGCTCTACGTAACTGGTGATGCCTTAGTTCGGCCAAACTCTTAAACAAAGTTCGGTCGAACTTTTTTTTGCACAGACGGCCCGTTAAGTCAAACGACAAAGTAGTTCGGCCGAACTGTTTCTAAACATTTCAGCCAAACTTTTACCTAACTTTCCGTTGGCCGAAAAGTACCACCGAGCCCCTCCAAAAAAACATTTCACAGCAATATAAATTGCCGCAAAATTATTCATTATTTTCGCATATTTTTTCACATTTGGTCTGATTTTACAAAAGTCTTGATCTAATTTTGCAAAGAATTGTTTTGGGTTTAAGGAATTTTCTTGGAGGTACATTCAAAGGACTTTTCTTTGAGACGCATTATTTTCGTACATTTGATTTGATTTTGCAAGGAATTGTTTTGGGTTTAAAGAATTTTCTTGAAGGTACATTCAAAGAATATTTTTGAAGACTTTTCTTAGAGGTACATTCAAAGGACATTTCTTGGAGGTATGTGATACAGTTTTTTGGATGTTTTTCAGGCTTCATTTTTTTTTAAGTATGGATTTGGGCATAATTTTCATTATTTTTGAAGGTATGGATTTGGGCTTAATTTCGAAAGGACATTTTTTGGTTTTGGGTTGAAGTAAATCTTTTATAATGATGTTTTAAAATGAGTTTTTGTGTAACTTTTTAAATGAAATTTTTTTGTAGGACTTGGAAGGAAATATTTTGAACTTCGTTTCATTTTTATAAGACATTTTTTTCTTGAATTTTTTAAAGTAAGTTTTTTGGATTGGATTATGTATTTTTTGCAAAAATTTTAAAATGAGTTTTTTTTTTTAAATTAAATATTTTGTGATGTTTTTTTTAATTGAGTTTTTGTCTAAATTTTTGAAGGAAATTTTTTGAACTTCATACTCTATTATCATGGGAAATCGAAGGAATTGTACGAGAAAATATGATCGAAAAAGAGACCTTGAGGAACGTAGAGAAGATACGAGACAATCTCGCAAAAGAAAGATAGAAGCACTCTCAAATATTGAAGGGGAAAATCAACCTCAACTAGAAGTTGAAACAAGTATGTAAATGTAAATATTATGATTTTGATATATTTAAAATTTTCCTAGTGTAAAATGTGAAGCTTAATTTTTATTTGATGAAATAATTTGAAAAATATTTTGCAATGTAAACATAGAGAGATATTCCTCAAAACATTGATGATAAGATACAAAATTTTGAAAGAGAAAATGAAAGAGATATTAAACCAATGATTGAAGATAGTGAAAATGATGAAAGAAATTCAAGTGAAGAAATTGAATCACACTCGGGTGAAAATGTGAAGCTGGGTTACACTTTTTGCCATTTTTTGAGAAAAAAATTTCATTTTTTTTCGGTTCTTCAACTTTCTGCAAACTATAACAATTTTTCTGTGTAGAATTTCATTTTGCGATAAAAATAAAAGCTGTGAGAAATTTTGTTAGCTTTCTATTACTTATTTTTTGAAATTTTTTTATGCAGATTTGATATGTCAACTTAGCGTTTCATTGAGTGTGTGTTTCTTAACAATCAAAGAATTCATAAGAAGTCATGTTATGTGGCAACGTTGTATTCATTGAAAATTTGTGTTTTTGAAAAAACCAAATGTGTTACAACAATCTAGACAGAGTCTACTTTGGTTTCGTCATATTTACAAAGCCAATGGATGCATATCATAATTACTAGAATTTTTTGAACTGGTCTAATACGAAAAACTGCGTATTTTTTATATGTTTCGTGTGGCAACAAATTTCTTAACATATAAGTTATAAACTAAAAATATAAAAGCTACCCATTAGAGTCAACGGACCAATGTAATGCCCCATAATTTTTTCAATTTTTTTACAATGTATTTTGGGAGATACAAAATTTTGATTTCACTGAATCACAATGACCCTCATAAATTGTTTGCACCCATTTTATTAGAAAAATAATTAAAATTATTAAACGTTTATGAAATTCCATAAAAGTTATATTTCCTGAAAGTAGATTCAATTCTGAAAATGCTTGTCTTGGTTCCGACAGTTAATTAACAACATTTCATGGAGTTTAATCAGTCCAAAGTTGCAGAACCGTTTTCAGAGCCTGGTTTTGCGTAATTGGTGACGCGTTAGTTCGGCCGAACTATTAGTGAAAGTTCGGCCGAACTATGTTTTCCGCTTACGAGTCGTTAAAACTAACGTCTTAATAGTTCGGCCGAACTTCTTATCAAAAGTTCGGCCGAACTATTGTGCAATTCTCCGTCGGCCGGAAATTTTTGTGGAGCCCCCTACAAAACACATATTTCGCGTCAATATAAATTGCCGCGAAATGATTCACAATTTTCACACATTTCGCACTTCATTTCATTTTACAACTTGGTTTGAATTCAAAAACTTTTCTTCAAAGTTTGGGTTTAAAAAACTTTTTTGGAAGACATTTTCTGGAGGCGGCGTGATTTTTCTTGGAGGTTCAAAGTTTGAGTTTAAAGAACATTTTTAGAAGACATTTTTTGGAGGCGACATGATTTTTGTTGGAGGTATGTACGTGTTTTGTGTTGAAATGAATCTTTTGAGCTTCTTTGTTCAAAAACTTTTCTTCACATTTTGGATTTAAAAAATTTTTTTGGAAGACATTTCTTGGAGGCGGTGTGATTTTTCTTAGAGGTATGTACGTGTTTTGGATTGGATTACATATTTTTTAGAGAAGATTTTTTTAAATTAAATCTTTTGTGATATTGTTTGTAATTGAGTTATTGTCTAATTTTTTGAAGGAAATTTTTTGAACCTCATACCCTATTATCATGGGAAATCGAAGAACTTGTGTGAGAAAATATGATCGAAAAAGAAAGCCTGAGGAACGTAGAGAAGAGACGAGACAATATCGCAAAAGAAAGTTACAAGCTCTCTCAAATATTGAAGAGGAAAATCAACCTCAAGCAGAAATTGAAGCAGGTATGTAAATGTAAATATTACATGCTCTATTGATATATATTTAAAATTTTCCTAATGTAAAATGTAACGCTTAATTTTTATTTGATAAACTAGTTTGAAAATATTTTGTTTGATGTAAACAGACAGAGATATTCCTCAAAATATTGAAGAAGAAAATCAACCTCAAGCAGAAATTGAAGCAGGTATGTAAATGTAAATATTATGATCTATTGATATATTTTTAAAGTTTTCCAATGTAAAATGTGAAGCTCGATTTTTATTTGATGAACTAGTTTGAAAAATATTTTGTTTAATGTAAACAGACAGAGATACTCCTCAAAATATTGAAGAAGAAAATCAACCTCAAGCAGAAATTGAATCGGGTATGTAAATGTAAATATTATGATCTATTGATATATTTAAAATTTTCCTAATATTTATCGACATATTTATTAATTTAGTTATTTATTGAATATGTACTATTTTTTCGAATATGTACAGATGAAATCACTATCGATAATGAGATGTTAGAAAATGTCGACACTCACACATATGGAGATAAAAAACCTGACTATGTTATACGATATCGTGTCGATAAAATTTTTGAAACGTTTTTCAAAACTGAGCAAGTGACAGTTCAAGCTCAAATGTTGAAAGGTCTCCTATCATCAAGGAAATTAAAAGAAGCGACGACACTATTGGGTATTCGAAAATCAACCAAAGATAAAAAAATGAAAGAAGAGGTGATAAAAAATATGAGTAGTGCTATAGAGTCAATTAAGAGATCTAGAGATAAAAATGTTTCAAATATACGTAGAGGAATACAATGGCAATGGTTTCACCAAGTACTCAAGAGAATCGTTTGAATCTAACATCTATGGCACGAGCACTGGGAACCTCGCGAAAAACTCTGCACAAACATCGAAAATTTCGACTGCAAATAGACGTAAATGATGAACTCGCTTGTTTGAGAGCTATTTGTAGGCAACCATACAAAGATAGACTTGGAGAAGATGTTAAAAAAATAATATATGAATATTGGAAGAACAATTCGCGTGTTTCACCCACTGCAAGACATGTGATGCGAAGAAGAATAACACGAAATCAATACGAAGAACATGAAAAACATCTCTTGGAAACCACTCAAATAGAGTTATTCAACAAGTTCAAAGAAGAGAATCATCAAATTCAAGTTTCACTCAGTGCTTTTGTTCAACAAAAACCATGGTATGTAAAACCTATCACCATATGCGACACTTGTTGTTGCCATTATCATGTGGAATTTGAGGTATATTATGACACATTCCTTGATTTCAGTAGAAAATTATGGAAGGATTCACCTCCTCCTTCCACTATCCATGAATTCATATCTCAAATTCTATGTGAAAGAGAAAGCGATGAACTATTTTACAAAAAGAAATGTGTTGGTGGTAAAAAATGCGATGATTATGGAAATTTGACTAAATTTCAAAACAAATATCATATTGATATAAATGATCAATCATTGTCCAACATGAAAGTGAAATGGAAGAGATATGAATATACCAGTACATCGATTCAAGGTGCAGATAGTGTTAAAAGAATCGAATTACGAGAAGACGAAATTTTTCTAATAGACTTTTTGAGAAAGTTTGAAGTAGAAATTTACAAATACACCATGCATTCCCATAGAGCTCGATGGCAAGACTTGCAATTCAAAAAATCTCGTGAAGTTTTTCCACCAGGGACCATTTTGTCAGTGATTGATTTTGCAGAAAACTACACATTTGTTCCACAAAAAGAAATTAAGAGTGAATACTATCATTCTGACCAAGTCTCCATGCTCGTCCATATTCTATATAGACATGCTGAACAAAATGTCGATCATATAGAAAGCACGAGTGAAAATCGACATATCATTAAAGAATATCACTTTTATATCAGTGACGATCGTACACATGATACATGTTTTGTACAACATTGTTTTGGAAGAATTTATGATTCATTTAAAAATCGTGGAATAACATTCAATGAACATTGGATATGGTCAGACGGATGCGCAGGTCAATTCAAATCTGCACGATCATTTTTTTGGTTGTGTCGTCTTCATAAGAAAACCTGCATTAAACATTGCTGGAATTTCTTTGAGACTGGCCATGGAAAAGGAGAACATGACGGTGCATGGGCATGCATAAAACGAGTACTTCGAAGATATCAAATGAACCACTTTGCACACCGAATTGTTAACGCTGAAGAAGTTGTTCAATGGTGCAAAAATTCTCTAAGCCATGAGATTAACCCATCAAGAGATGTGCGAAGGTACATTCAATTTAATTTATATTGGAAATCTAATTTTAAACATTGTACATTTATCATGCAATGATTATTTTTAATTGTATTTTGATATCATATTTACAAATTCTTTTTCTAATTTTCCATATAAAGGTTTTTCTGGCATATTGGAATCAGAGACGTAAATAGATCAATTGGAAATGAAGTTGGAACAATAAAAGGGACTCGAAAATTGCATTCAATTCAAAAAAAATTGTCCACAAATGTGTTTGCATTGGATAAAAGAAAATATTCTTGTTTTTGTGATGTTTGCATAGACAACACAAAATCCAATGACGTCTGTGAAAACAAAATGTATGTGAACGATTGGAAACATACAGAGCTAAATACAAAGGGAAAAATGTCTGTTGCAATGTTTGAAGAAATGGAATCAGATGAAACTAGAATATCATCCGATGGTGATTGAGTTTCTGATCTTGTTAGAGAAGGTAACATTTGAATTACTTTTTAATGATTTAAAGATCTACAAATAAATTTAAATATGCATAATTAAATGTTAAATTTATTTTATTGTGCAGGAGATGTTTTTGCCGTAATTGCACCTATTGACAACGATGAAAATGTGAAGTATTATTTGATGCGTTGCACTGAACAAAAAATGAAATTATTACAAGACTATAATGATCACGGATTTCAGTATGACAAAGGGTCTATTATACTGAAAGGTTATTTTTTCAAACAAACTCATCAAAGTGGAGACTTTGTTTACTTTGAAGACTATGAACCCGATTCCATAAGTTGTCAATATAGTCACTTGGTGTGTGCAGCACGCATAAAGTTGATAGAAGTTCAATCAAAGAAAAAATCAAAAATTAAGAAATGGAAAATGTCAAAATCCGATAATGAACGGATTATTGAGGATGGAATTCCATTAGAATTTTTTTGAGTGAAGTGTCCAACAATTTTTTATCTTTGGATTAAATATGTTTTAGACCTTTCAGTACTCAACTAAAAATTGAGTTGCTTATGTTATTTGTGGTTTGCAAATGTTACAAATTGTTTGGGTACAAGCACGTGCTCTAGTATCAACTGAAAGTAGTTTTTCTATACCTGTGCATTGATTAAAAATGTTAAATATGTATTGGATATATATATATATATATATTCTAGAATGAAATTAATTGTTCTTGTATATTAATTGTTCTTGTATATGTTCTCCGACCATATGGTACAAATTATTTCACTTTATTTTGTAAAGTCAGATTCGGTCCCCATATGGCCTAGCCTCCAAGGGACGAGATAACAAGTGGTTGTCCCCACTTGCCCAAATCTCAACTTTTAAGTACAATTTTACTGTTTATGCCAAGCATCTTACATGATGTCCTAGCCAAAGATAGATTCTCTTTGTTTCAAGTTTCCAGTAAAAGTTGTCACTGAATGACCTGCTCGAACTCTTGTAGTAAACACCATACCTCATCTCTCTTGCTCTCCAATATTATTAGGTTTAATTATTATAACACAAAAATCGTTCTACATTGTCAATAACTTTTTGCGCTTACACTAAAATCAATGAACACTATTAATCCAATGTCTTTACAAGTAATGTACCATCATAAATGCAATTATATCAAATTAGAAATCAACATATACAATGAAATCAATGGGGATTGTCTTGTTGCAAGTAACATAATTTCAATTTACCATATGTGCAAATGTAGGTTGAAACCATCCAAAACTTTAAGTTGTAAATTGAAACCATCCAAAACTTTAAGTTGTAAATTGAAACCATCCAAAACTTTAAGTCTTAAAACCCTTTCGATTATATATTGTGCATCATTAAAACATTTAACATTTAAAGTTCATTAAATATCACATGCAAAATGTAGATTGAAACCATCCAAAACTGGAGTTTTAAAAAATTCACATGCCATGCCAATTATAATTCAACAATCCAACAAAAACATTTAACAAATTAAATATCACACGCCAAAGTTGTTTCAAGTTTTCAGTAAAAGTTGTCACCGAATGACCTACTAGGATATTATAAATACTTTGTAAGATCATTTGGCATTCGGAAAAATTCGAAAGTCTTAGACTGTCAATCAATTTAAAGTATCATTCACCCTAGGAGTGTAAAATATTCAATGTAGGTTGGTGACGATGCTCACTCGTAGCTTGAAGCAGTGCCAATGACCAAATCTTTAATGAATTCCAATGCACTAGACCAAAGTTGGTTCAACCTACTTGGTTTCTCACCCAAGAAATTCCAAGGATGGACTTTCTAGACAAACTGCTGAAATTGAAAATCTTGACATGGAGATACGACAAGGTGAACAAAGACTTCAGGAACTCTTTATGGAAAGGGCTCACTTGAAGGAAAGAAGCACTACGTTGCAGGCTAAAGTCAAGAACATGGAAGATGAGATCAAGAGGGACTTTCTTGATCCGAAACCTATTGGTTTGAAGAAATAAAATGCATGTGTTGGCACACTTGGAAAAGAAGACGACCACACTAAGAGGATTGGTGCACTTCGTTTGGAAGGAGTCAATATATGTCGTATTGGAGCAATTAGACAGAATTCGGAAAGGAAAGAGCTTGAACCAATTCAAGCAGACCCAGGATCAAATTGTTCTATGGAGCTTCATGAGAAGATATATGTGAAAAGAATTGTTAAGCCATGCCAATTATAATTCAACAATCCAACAAAAACATTTAACAAATTAAATATCACATGCCAAAGTCGTTTCAAGTTTTCGGTAAAAGTTGTCACCGAATGACCTACTAGGATATTATAAATACTAACTTTGTAAGATCATTTGGCATTCGGAAAAATTCGAAAGTCTTAGACTGTCAATCAATTTAAAGTATCATTCACCCTAGGGAGTGTAAAATATTCAATGTAGGTTGGTGACGATGCTCACTCCTAGCTTGAAGCAACGCTAATGACCAATTCTTTAATGAATTCCAATGCACTAGACCAAAGTTGGTTCAACCTACTTGGTTTTTCACGCAAGAAATTCCAAGGATGGAATTTCTAGACAAACTGCTGAAATTGAAAAGCTTGACATGGAGATACGACAAGGTGAACAAAGACTTCAGGAACTCTTTATGGAAAGGGCTCACTTGAAGGAAATAAGCACCACGTTGCAGGGTAAAGTAAAGAACATGGAAGATAAGATCAAGAGGGACTTTCTTGATCCGAAACCTATTGGTTTGAAGAAAGAAAATGCATGTGTTGGCACACTTGGAAAAGAAGACGATCACACTAAGAGGATTGGTGCACTTCGTTTGGAAGGAGTCAATATATGGTCGCATTGGGAGCACCAGGATGACTCCGAAGAGAAGAGCTTGTCCGACCCAAGGCACTCGTGATCGAATTGTTCTATGGAGCTTCATGAGAAGAGATATGTGAAAAGCACTATTAAGCCAAGGGCTAGTTCGAAAGACATATTGGAAGAGGAAATGTTGAAGAAGATTGCGAAAGTAAGGCACAAGACAAGGAGGAGGAATGATGATGAAAGTTCCTTGGACTTGAGATTCATGTCTACAACCGTACATGGGAAAAATTTCTCTGCTTTGATAGACACGGGGGCTACCCATAGCTTCCTAAGTCGAAAGGCAACTTCATCTCTTAGAAAGAGGAAGGCTAGCATCGAGAAAGAGTTGAGTGCTTTCAAGGCAGTCAACTCAAGGATAAAAGTAGCACGACTGGTGTCATGAAAAGCACACATGTGAGAGTAGGGTCATGGTTTGGAAAGACAGACTTAAGAGTCATTGACATGGATGATCATTCTATGATGGACCATACCAATGATGGACCGAGACATTCTCTTAATTCTTGTGATCAATCTTAAACTATTTTATGAAACATAGATAAACCATTTAAATATTTAGCTCAAACTCTTGTAGTAAACACCATACCTCAAGTCTCTCTTGCTCTCCAATATTATTAGGTTTAATTATTATAACACAAAAATCATTCTACATTGTCAATATTTTTTTGCGCTTACACTGAAATCAATGAACACTATTAATCCAATGACTTTACAAGTAATGTACCATCATACATGCAATTATATCAAATCAGAAATCAACATATACTACATAATGAAATCAATGCGGATTGTTTTGTTACAAGTAACATTTCAATTTACCACATGTGCAAATGTAGGTTCACATTCTATCATTCATGTAGTTTTAAAAACTTCGGATACCATTAGAATTATAATTCAACTATCCAACAAAAACATTTAACATTAAATATCACATGCCATGCCAATTATAATTCAACTATCCAACAAAAATATTTAACATTAAATATCACATGTCAAATGTAATTCAGATGACAACATTACTTCACATTCACATGCCAAAAGTACTAAAACCATCCAAAGAACACCGAAATCAATGAACACTATTAATCCAATGACTTTACAAGTAATGTACCATCATACATGCAATTATATCAAATCAAAAATCAACATATACTGTAATGAAATCAATGGGAATTGTCTTGTTACAAGTAACATTTCAATTTACCACATGTGCAAATGTAGGTTCACATTCTATCATTCATGTAGTTTTAAAAACTTCAGATGGCATGACAATTATAATTCAACTAGATCCAACAAAAACATTTAACATTAAATATCACATGCCATGCCAATTATAATTCAACTATCCAACAAAAACATTTAACATTAAATATCACATGTCAAATGTAATTCAGATGACAACATTACTTCACATTCACATGCCAAAAGTACTAAAACCATCCAAAGAACACTCAAATCAATGAACACTATTAATCCAATGACTTTACAAGTAATGTACCATCATACATGCAATTATATCAAATCAGAAATCAACATATACTGTAATGAAATCAATGGGGATTGTCTTGTTACAAGTAACATTTCAATTTACCACATGTACAAATGTAGGTTCACATTCTATCATTCATGTAGTTTTAAAAACTTCAGATGCCATGCCAATTATAATTCAACTATCTAACAAAAACATTTAACATTAAATATCACATGCCATGCCAATTATAATTCAACTATCCAACAAAAACATTTAACATATGTCCAAAAATATGTCCAAAAAACATATTTTAATAAAATATGTCCAAAAATTGTAAATCTCACTCAAGTATCAAACTGTATCAAGTTTAACAAATTTTAAAACCATCTAAATTTTGAAATCAAATCAAATCTACTGTATATCTTGTCCATCAAATGGAGGATCTAGCCTCTGGGTCTCGGTTAGCTCCCTATCCTGTAAATAGGAAACCTACATACACAATGCACATGTACTTGAACATTAAAATTTGAAGTTTTAAAAATGAATGAGAATATATATATATCTAAAACTTCATGTAAAAAACAAAATATAACAAAAAAATCACGCAATACCTCGTAAGGTTGCCTCTCCATTTGATGAACAGGATCTGCCATAGAAACATCTCTAGTGGTAACCTGTACAATATACATGTACAGTTAAATATAAATATATATATATATATATATACATAAATAATTTATATAAATTAAAACTTTCAAATGAAAATGCACGTGTACATATATAAACTTATTTGAACAATAATATTAAAAAAAAGAACTAAAGACAACTTCTTCAAATGCTGTGGATGTTCCTATCTCCGTCGCTAAAGTCCTCGGATTAAAAAAATCTTCTATACGAACCTAAATTCAAAAATTTTTAAATAACTCAAAATATAGATCTCTCTCTATATATCTCAATTTTTAATGGAACTTTTTGAGGTAACATAAATTTTGAACTTGTGAAAAATTGTCCATACTTGTTCATCTCCCAATGAAGTAGAAGGTATATCTCCTAAAGAAGAAGAAGGTACCGGGATCCCAAAAACATCAGACGGAATCGGTACCTGTTAAAACATTTTATCGAATTATATATATACATACATGTACATGTGTGGCAACAATTATTTATTTTAGAGTCACTTAAAAACACTAACATACATGTGCCAACATATCATGATGGTCAGACCCATCTGCATCGTTTGAGCCAGAGGTCCCGAACGTAATATTAACATTTTCATCATGCATCATGCCTGAGAACTGCAAATGGTGTTTTAATATATAATCATACATTTTTGTTAGATTAATGTACACATACAAATAAATGCATACATGTGTACATACACATGTATTTATTACAAATTGTACACATGTATATGTAAATATAATTTCAAACCCTAAGGTCACTAACACATACCGTTCCGGTGCCCTCTTTCTCACGAAAAATTAGGTCTTGCAGACCATTGCGACAATTTATTGCGTATGTTCGGAGATCTTCAACATTCATGTTGTAAATCTCCTCATCTGTATGATAAACAAAATTGGCACGTGCATTTTCACATGCTCTTTGTCGATTTAAGCCAATATTGACTCCACTCAATCCGCTATGAGCATTTTCGATCATAACATCTCTTGCTTCACGACTTATTTGAGAAGTCGCATCCATCTCTGATCGCAGGGTTTCGACTCGAGACGGTCGACTCACCAATGGCGGCTCAGGGCGAGGCAACTCCACATCTCGCTTAGCTCCCTTACGTTGATATAATCGACCTCTCCCCGGGCCAAAAAATTCTGAAGGAAGGTCATTATAGTCGGGTTTCATACCCAAAAAAAATTCTGCATAAAACATTTGTGCAAAATAAAGAGGAACCTCATCGTTCCATGGAAGCCTTCCAAAGGCCACAAGATGTCGACTATACAAATATTGTGCTTTGTCTGGGTGCTTGAAATACTGCACCTTCAACATTTTTCTTTTTAGCCCTTCCTTATAATTAAACATTGACTTAGCCTCATCTCTTGAAACTCTTTTTTTTATGTCCTGCCATTTATCGGGACCGATCACTATTTCTTTTCTCTTTCTCATCACTTCTACAAACGAATTAGTCGTTGGCCCCAAATCTTTGTACACTTTTACCATTTCACTCAATGAATGTGTAACTATTTCTAGGCTTTGTCTACTCTCAGCAGGTAGAGACAAATCTTGGAGATCTCTTTGCAATTTTGCATAAAGGCTTTGACACCTTTGTAAGGTGCATTCCGCCATGTTCGTTTCCCATGGTATATCAGTAATCTCAGCCGGACAAGTTGTGCTAGGTTGACAACCTTCTTCTTCAATGTAGCGTGCTGCCCTACGTCTTTTTTTACCACTGGCTCGAACATTTTTAGCCTCTGCATCAATATATATATAATTTCATATATTAGAAAAAACACGTGTAAAAAAAGTTGTAGAAATTTAATGAAAAATATTGAAATTGATGGCAACCTTGATGTTGTTGGTTAACATCATCTCCAACATGACCCTGCTGAGAACCAACCCCAGAATGATGCTGCTGAGAACCAAACCCACAGTGACCCTGTTGAGAACCAGCAGCCGTTGATTGCTGGCCTTCGGGGGAATAAATATCACCCCCTTCCCGCAACCTGCTACCTCGACCGGTTGAACCTTGGCCACGCTCCATGGATGGAGTAGAAAGCCTTCTCCTCTTGCCTCCTTAAAATTAAAATATGAAACTTAATAACAACTAATTTCACTCACAAAGTTAATAAAAAACCAATTCCATATGTACACACATGTATGGCGATTTAAGATTATATTTAAATACCGTGAACATCCTCCAATCCCTGAGCCTCCATATGGGATTCGGCTGATCTTCATCTTTCATCCTCCATGATATATATCTATTGGTCGACATTCACAAAATAGATTTCAAAAAATCAATACCTCAGAGTAAAATCCAATTTGGGGCTGTTAAATCCAGTATGTTCTATATTTCTTACATTTCTGCCCTCCTATTTTTCTTTCCAACCAAGGTTTATAAAATAACATGAGAAGTAACATGAGACTTAGAACAATCATTTTCATTATCTATATGGAAGGCAAGAATGATTATATCCCCTTGAGCTTAAGCTTATGTAGTTTGTCAATTTTTATCATATATTTTTTGGTAAGTGTAAATGTTTTTTTATCTATAGTACAAGTCATGAGTTCCCCAATTTTACCTTATGTAAAGTATGATTCTAGGATTACTAAAATTTGTACTTGGTTTTTTAAGAATATATCAAATAAAGTTTTTGAGAAGCAAATATGGCTTGTTCCTTAGAATTTGGCACTTTGAATTTCCTTCCCCATATTTTTTGTTAATGATTATAACCTTAAAATGGCTAATATTGGTTTGTCATCATCATCTAAAAATGACTTGGAAAATGAAAATTTACCATGTCAATCATCATCACTTCACACCATCTCATACATGACCCCTTCTACATATTATATGCATGAATTTTTGAAATGTCATCCTCTCTACCTATCCCATGAATGATTGTGACAACATGTGAATAAAATACAATTTATAAGAAGAAGATAGTTTCTAGCTTGTCCTCCTCCATCCGCCCCATAGCTAGTGATTTCTCAATTTTCCACTTCCAACTTTCTATTCTCGAAATTCATTAGCAGCTAATTTTATCGATAGCCACACCACTATACATATAATTATCATATATACACTACTACATTAATGAACTCTACGTTGTTTGTTATTGTAAAGTCCAATAACAAACAATGTTAATTGAGTTTAGTAGTGTATATAACAATTTCTTTGACTTCCAGGTGTGTTGTGACTATTAGTAGAATTAACTAACAAAATGAATTTCCAAAATAAAATGTTGGAAGAGAAAAAATAGGCAATCACTGGATATGGAGTGCGTGGAGGAGGACAAACTTATACTGATCCCTTCCTTATCAAATTTCCTTTATTCACCTAATGTCACAATCAATCATGGTCTAGATAGAAGAGATGACCTACCATAAATTTAATCATATAATGTGTAGAAGGGTCATATGTAGATGGTGTGAAACGATGATTACAAACATGATAATTTTTCATCTACTAGGTCATTTTGAGATGATGATTACAAACCAGTGATAGCCCATTAAAGGTTATAATCATTGGTGCCTAATGTGGGGTGGAAAATTTAAATCAAGTTCGTATCAAAGTACAATTTAGCTCATTTTAGTAAAGGTTAGTTAGAAGAATTAGCTATTGGTTTCTACCTTCAATTTCCTCTGAAAATGAATGTGTACGTGCTTTTGAGAGACATTAGAGACATTAGAGGAACAAGGTCCAAATTTTTGATGAAAATGTGCTATGAAAGTAAAGGGTTTTAAAGGCAAGTATGTACAAGGCATAGTTGAGCCAAATGTTCTTCAAGAAGGGCCTAATTATTTGGGTCTTGGTTATGGAAAACATGGAAAATGCTCCAAAGCCAAGGAGGCTTGTGAGGTTTGTGTTCATGATGAATGGAACATGTACATAGTTTACCTTAAAGTTGTTGTGTTTTACGGATATTAAAATGAAGAACTTCTATTTAGATCCATTCTAGAGATTGACTGTAGGGGCATTTACTAGATATGTCACCTTTCATAAAATATGAGATCCAGAGGCTACCCGGCCCTTTACAGACTCTGCCTATAGAACTTGTAGAAGTAAACACTAGAGGCATTAACAATATCAAAGAATGTTTTCATGCTCAGACATGGGAATGTGTCTCTTTCCCTACGCAAAAAAATAGTTCTTGAGGTAGTTAATCTTCATAGACAGGTCATCAAGCAAGTCAATGTGATCATCCCTCCTTCCCTCCCTTCTAAAATAATTATGTTTTGCAGGTCAAAAAGCCAAAATATGGAGACAATTATCACCAAATCCAACGTACGATTATGCATGATGGAGAATATCTAGCGCTTTCCCTTGTTAAATATATTAACAAGGGAAAGCGTTAGAGATTCTCCATCATGCATAATCGTACGTTGATGCTTATAGAGTGAAAAAACTAAAAGAATCAACTTGTAGGGTCATTTTAATGGGGGCTGGAGAATTCAGGTCTTTGCAAATTCAAAGTATGGTGCATGTTGCATGAAGCAAGATGTTGAAAGCAGAGTTATGTTAGACACACTTAAATGCAACAAATATGGAAATTTGTACATGAGCTCTATTATTTGACTTAAGAGTCAGTTGTTTGAAAAGGCATGTTTTGTCAACTTGTGTTTGGTTGATGGTTTTGTACACCAATATGTAAGAGTACATGGACATATTCACATGATCTGAATTTTTTTTTTCTTTGAAGGAGAAAAATGATGTGTTTTCAATTTGATGGTTTTGTTTGTGACAAGACGTCACAAGATTTTGCGAAGGTCCACTCTTGAGCGAGAGCCTCATGATTACAACCTATCCATGAGAATCAAATGGGAGTGCATCCTCATTTTGAAAACAAGTAGGATTCTAAGCTACCTAGGACTCAAACCATCATTTTTAAATTTGAAATATAATGGTGTTGTTTCAATGCCTGAATCCACAACCCTAACACATGAAATCAATAATCTAATTACACATGAAATAAATAGTTAATTTCTCCAAAATTAAAAATATAACTTAAAACTAAATTCAACATAGTTGAAACAAAAAGAAGCGCCATTGAAATGGTTTGCTGACAAATGGTTAGATTTCTTATCCAATTAAGGCCTAGCATGTATTTTGATGTTTCATTAATTTCTTTGCAAATTCAAAGTATGGTGCATGTTGCATGAAGAAAGATGTTGAAAGTAAATGAGCTCTATTATTTGACTTCAGAGTCAGTTGTTTGAAGAGGCATGTTTTTTCAACTTGTGTCTAGTTGATGGTTTTGTACACCAATATGTAAGAGTACATGGACATATTCACATGATGTGAATTTTTTTTTTCTTTGAAGGAGAAAAATGATGTGTTTTCAGTTTGATGGTTTTGTTTGTGACAAGACGTCACAAGATTTTACGAAGGTCCACTCTTGAGCGAGAGCCTCATGATTACAACCTATCCGTGAGAATCAAATGGGAGTGCATCCTTATTTTGAAAACAAGTAGGATTCTAAGCTACCTAGGACTCAAACCATCATTTTTAAATTTGAAATATAATGGTGTTGTTTCAATGCCTGAATCCACAACCCTAGCACATGAAATCACTAATCTAATTACACATGAAATAAATAGTTATTTTCTGCAAAATTAAAAATATAACTTAAAACTAAATTCAACATAGTTGAAACAAAAAGAAGCGCCATTGAAATGGTTTGCTGACAAATGGTTAGATTTCTTATCCAATTAAGGCCTAGCATGTATTTTGATGTTTCATTAATTTCTTTGCACATTCAAAGTATGGTGCATGTTGCATGAAGCAAGATGTTGAAAGTACATGAGCTCTATTATTTGACTTCAGAGTCAGTTGTTTGAAGAGGCATGTTTTGTCAACTTGTGTTTGGTTGATGGTTTTGTACACCAATATGTAAGAGTACATGGACATATTCACATGATTTGAAATTTTTTTTTCTTTGAAGGAGAAAAATGATGTGTTTTCAGTTTGATGGTTTTATTTGTGACAAGACGTCACAAGATTTTGCGAAGGTCCACTCTTGAGCTAGAGCCTCATGATTACAACCTATCCGTGAGAATCAAATGGGAGTGCATCCTTATTTTGAAGGAGAAATTTCAATAGGCTTTAGGAAATTTAATTTCAAGTCATTTAATTTCACTAGAAATAATTCATAGGTACATGAAATGAATAGTATTTAGGAAGAACAATAGTCCCTCATGGAATATGAAGAAAGTAGCCACTTCATTTTGTATATATGCATGCTTTGAGTTACTCCTCAAAAAATTTCAAAACATGTGTATTTCTTACTCTACCCATCCCGATTTTCATAGGATCCATAGCACATACATTTCTATATGCCCTAGTTGTTGTAAGGCCTAATTATTTCATCACTTTCAAAGGAATTACATCAGTTGTTTCTCCTAAATCTAGCATATAGTTGTGTAATAATATTTTATTTATTAGTAGGAATATATGAAAATGTTTATGAATTACATTTTTATTCCCTTGATTCATCTTTTATAACTCTATAGGATAATCCTCAAAAGTAGGGTCATCTACTTCATCAAATTTTAAGAACTTTTTAACCTTATATCTTTATTTCATATTTGCATAACTTCCACAAATGGGATAGAAACAAGATATTTTCCAAGTGTTGAAGTAAACCAACATTAATTTCATTGTACACTCTTTATATAGGTATGGTTGAATGTTGTACATCTGGTACATAGATCAATTTGTTGTTTTCATTGTTTACTCTTAAAAATTATTTGAAGTGGGAGCGAAGAGTTGGATTCTTCCTAGGTTGGCTTACATTTCCTTTAATATGTGATCCATTCCTTTCTCTAATTCATATTTTTATCTCTTCTATTAATTATGTTATTCTTTCTATGTATTGTTAGTACAAGGGGGTGAAATAATTTCTTATCATTTTCTAAGTGGTGAGGTCGTTTGAATCTCCAATAGTTGTGTTGGTGTGGTGGGAACCATGCTAGGAGTTGGGAATTCCATTGATATGGTCAAGGTACTTAGTGTATGAGGAGCATCCAAAATTAGGCGGATTGGGATCTTGATGAGGGGGATATGTCACTTGATGCATGCAGTGATGATGGTATTTGATGGGTAAAGGACACATATAGATGAGATCTAATGAACACCTAGTTCTATGCACCAATTTACATCTTACAAGGTTTCCTCCCGAAAGAGGTATTAGATCCCAAGTATCATTCACCACTAAGGAAGGAGGAAACCTTGTTAGATCCTCGAAAGTTTCTATAAATATTTTTAGATCACAAGCCTTTGAAAACTAATCTGAAAGAGAGAAGAATATGTTATCACTAAGCTGGAACCAATTGGGTTGTTCAATGGTCAACCTTATGTAACTATTTCAAATCACTTTGGACTGAAAGTTGGCCCTTCTAGTTAGAGAGGGCTCTCTCAAAGAAAACAAATGAATACTCAAGATCAAATTTATATTGCAAATGGATAACTCTTTTTGTGTTTTAAGTTATTTTGCTGGTGGAAGATGTATGAAAGGCTACCAATAGATCTTTCTTACAATGGTCTGCCACCTAGGCTAGACTTCGATACTGACCTAGAGACCTAATTCAAATAGGATTACATCACTTTTGAGGAAAAATAGGGGTATTTCAATTTTAATAAAGTTGGTAATAAAAGTGCCTATTTTTTTTGTTAACATCTTCACATCCATTATATACTCCTAACTTCTAAAGTTGATGTCCTAATTGTTTTTTTACAAGAACATGTAAGCCAAAAAGTTCACTCTTAAGTTTTAAAAAATAAATCTCGATGTCTCTGGAGAATCTATCAATAAAATTTAAGTAATTGAAGCTATAGAAATAAGTATAAGGAAGAGAATCACAAAAATCACTATGAACAAGCGACAAGGGGCGAATTTAAGAGGAATAATTTTATTTCCATGGTAACCTAGTAAAGTCCCTACTTCTTGTATATCCTCAATATATAATTTCCATGAAAAGTAGTTTTAATTCGTAAGTACGAGATTACCTAGACTAGCCATATTACAATATGCAAATAAGATTATTTCAAAAGAAAAAATTAATTGTTTAGAAGGGGAGTTCTCAAATAAATGGTTAGTTTTATGAAAATGACACTACAAATGTAATTTGGATGTCAAAATTATACCATTTTGAAAAAATATATAAAAATGAACAAAAATACTATGTGGGAAGTGGAGGTTGATCAACGCAATGATGTTTGTACATTGAGACTATTGAGTTAATTTACAAACCAAAAAATATAAAATTAAAACAAAGAAATTTATAAAATTAAATTAACAGAGACAGAAAATTAAAAACAAAACACAAAAAAAAAAAAAAAAAAATCATTTCTTCTCTAACTTTCCTTATAAGCTCACATTTACAAATATACAGTTAGTTACTTGTATTAATGCAAGTGACTCACTTTTATAAATAAGTGAGAAACATGTTTACAATAAGGTCACTTTATAAATTAAAGTCATATGAAAAAAAAATAGAAAAAAAAATATAACATATAAAAAAATTTCAAAAAAAAAGGTGAAACAACAACCGCAACAATTTAATGACAAAGGAACTACTTGTAATTTAATAAAGTAAATTTTAACCTATTGAATTAATGCATATATAAAAAAAAAGTTAAGAAGGATAAATGATGTTGTTTCTTTTTCTTATTCTCTAAGTATGTGTTTGCCTAATGCTTATGTATTTGCTTGCAAAAAACTTCAACATGGTTGCATGCAAAAACAAATAATTTTTTCAAATAAAAAAATTGAAAACTTTATAAGCTTGGGGTTAGATTTAAAATGGTCTACGTAAAAAATAAATACCAATTTTCTTTTTTATTTGTGATTTATCAAGATCAAAAAGAGTGAAGGAAAAGAAAAGAATACACACAAACTGAGAATAAAAAATAGAAAATAATATAATAGAAAAATATAAGAATACACACAAAACAGAGATAGGAGCCAAGAAGCAGATTTGAAAAAAGATTGGTAGTGGCCAGTGGGAAATCAAGGAATGTAAAGAGGGTCTGTTCAGCCTTCTCCAGCTATGCCCCTCGTACAAACTGACTCTTCTCTGTTTTCTCATTATTGGCTGATTTTTTATTATATATATATATGAAGAAGGCAGTATCATAGTTTTGGACCCTTCACAAAGATGGTAAGTGGTTATTTTTTTCACTCTTCTGTAGCTTCATAATATGCACACAGGACAACAACTATGTATTTGCTTAGATTGATTAAAAGAAACTAAAACGAAGCATTTTGTGGATAGATCCAGTTCTCTGCACACCACTAGATATGTTGAGCAGGAACATGTAAAAGGAAATCTAAATATTGGGCGTACTAATACAATATATAAAACTTTAATCCATGTTCATTGTTTATGCAGAAAAGAATACACACAAACTGAGAATAAAGGTACTCATATAAGTTTATGCAGAAAAAATTTAATCCATAAATGTTAGGCTTTGTTATATGCATGATAAAAAAAGGTAATGGGTCATACAAGAAATAAAATGAAGGGAAAGAAAGGAAATGGAACATGTGTGAAGATAAATATAGTAGTGAGAACAATAATATAGCGAAAACACAATGTATATTAATAAATATAATAGCAAATTATTGTAGAATACAAACTAGCTAGAATGGTTGTAGCTTATCTCTAAAGAGATAGATGTTAGTTACACTCATTCACAAAAGCTGTTACAAGAGGCCAAAATAATTACCTTCTAACCTAAGCAAAATAACCTTGAGAGTCCAAAACCCTAACTCTATAACAGGGCGGTACCGAGGGCTACCAAACAGTAGGGTGCAGCTCCGATCTTCGAAGCAGCTTTTGAAAATATGATATTTTGGTAGAATAAGCTTGTGATTTTATGTCATGTTGTTAGCGCAATTGAATCTCACCGTTGAATGTTTTTGAAAAGGAATGCATTTGAATATCAGAAGGCGACAAACAATGAAAAAATGCATCGGATGCAGGCAATGGAAAAGAACTCTGTCTGACTTGGGGCTCCCTTCTCTCCTGGTCGGAGATTGGGATTCTTTCTTCAGTATGTTTTGTATTGACTGATGGACTGTTTTCACATTAATATAAACAAAACAGTATTTTTTCTTTTGTGAAAAAAAAAAACAATGGAAAAGAACTTGCTTTCCGAGGCAAGAGTAGTGGAGAATTGTAGCTTATCTCTAAAGAGATAGATGTTAGTTACACTCATTCACAAAAGCTATTACAAGAGGCCAAAATAATTACCTTCTAACCTAAGCAAAATAACCTTGAGAGTCCAAAACACTAACTCTGAGAAACTGAAATGATGAAATCAATTTACAGAATATCACAAAGAAATTTTTTAACTGTACGAGTGAAATATTTAATTTTTTCTTTTTCATTCATATAGATCGCAAAAATCTTCATGAAAAGACGTAGTAACATAACCGAGCCAACGCGGACGTAACAGCAGGAGCGCCAACGCGGCAAATCGAAACAGAGCTACAAAAATCTGCGCAACAGCAGAAACAGAGCCAACGCGGACGTAACATCAGGAGTGCCAACGCGACAAATAGAAACAGAGCTGCAAAAATCGCGCGAACAATGAGAAACTAAAATGATGAAATCAATTTACGGAATATCACAAAGAAATTTTTTAACTGTACGAGTGAAATATTTAATTTTTTCTTTTTCATTCATATAGATCGCAAAAATCTTCATGAAAAGACGTAGTAACATACCCGAGCCAACGCGGACGTAACAGCAGGAGCGCCAACGCGGAAAATCGAAACAGAGCTGCAAAAATCTGCGCAACAGCAGAAACAGAGCCAACGCAGACATAACAGCAGGAGCGCCAACGCGACAAATAGAAACAGAGCTGCAAAAATCGCGCGAACAATAAAAACAGTAACATTTGCGGGAGATGTATTTATAAAAACATAGTTCGGCCGAACTATTTTAAAACTAAAAGTTCGGCCGAACTCCTGTTGCCGGTTTTCCAAACCTCCGGCAAAAATTTTGTTTGCTGCGTCATCACTGTGCCGTCAATCTAAACGTTCTCAAAAGTTCGGTCGAACTCTTTAAGAAAGTTCGGCCGAACTATTATATAGTTCGGCCAAACTTTATAAAATGTTCGGCCGAACTATTGCCTAAAAAAATTTTCTGCCCCCGATTCTCACAAAAGTGTAACCCAGCTTCACGTTTCCGCCCATATATACATATATATATATATATATGTTGAACACATGCACGTATTATTGAAATTATACATATATTTATTAGATTAGTTATTTATTGAATATGTAAACTTATTATGTACTATTCATTCGAATATGTACAAATGAAATCAATGTCGATGATGAGATGTTAGAAAATGTTGACACTCACACATATGGAGATAAAAAAGCTGACCATTATATATGATATCGTGTTAACCACATTTTTGAGAAGTATTTCATAAAGGAAAAGGTGACAGTTCAAGCCCAAATGTTGAAAGGTCTCCTATCATTAAGGAAATTAAAAGAAGCTAGGAGTTTATTGGGTATTCGAAAATCAACCAAATATTAAAAAATGAAGGAAAATGTGATACAAAATATAAATAGTGCTATAAATTCAATTAGAAGATCTAGATAGAAAAATGTTTCAGTTGTACGTAGAGAAATACATATGGCAGTGGTTTCATCAAGTACTAAAGAGAATCTCTTGGTAAAATATATGGCATGAGCATTAGGAGCATCGCAAAAATCTTTGCACAAACATCAGAAATTTCAATTGCAAATAGATGTAAATGATGAACTCACTTGTTGGAGAGCTATTTTTAGGCAACCATACAAAAATAGACTTGGAGAAAATGTTAAGAAAATAATATATGAATATTGGAAGAACAATTCGCGTGTTTCGCCAACTGCAAGGCATGTGATGCGAAGAAGAATAGCACGAAATCAGTACAAAGAACATGAAAAAAATTTATTGGAAACCACCTAGATAGAGTTGTTCAACAAGTTCAAAGAAGAGAATCATGAAATTCATGGTTCAATGAGTGCTTTTGTTCAACAAAAACCATGGTATGTAAGACCTATCACCGTACACGACACTTGTTGTTGTCGTTATCATGTGGAATTTGAGTTATATTATGACACATTCCTTGACTTTGGTAGAACATTTTGGAAGGATTCACCTCCTCCTTCCACTATCCATGATTTCATATCTCAAATTCTATGTGAAAGAGAAAGCAATGAACTATTTTACGAAAAGAAATGTTTTGGTGGTAAAAAATGCGATGTTTGTGGAAATTTGACTAAATTTCAAAAAAAAAAAATTACTGATATAAATGATCAATAATTGTCCAACATGAAAATGAAATGGAAGAGATATAAATATATCCATACATCGATTCAAGGTGCAAATAATGTTAAAAGAATTGAATTACGAGAAGAAGAAATTTTTGTGATAGACTTTTTGAGAAAGTTTGAGGCATAAATTTACAAATACACTAAGCATTCCCATAGAGCTCGATGGAAAGACTTGCAATTCAGAAAATCCAGTGAATTTTTTCCACCAGGGACCATTTTGTCAGTAATTGGTTTTGCAGAAAACTACACATTTGTTCCACAAAAAGAAATTCAGAGTGAATACTATCATTCTAACCAAGTCTCCATGCTTTTCCATATTTTATAGAGACATGCTGAAAAAAACATTGATCATATAGAAAGCACCAGTGAAAATCGACATATTATTAAATAATACCACTTTTATATCACTGACGATCGTACACATGATACATATTTTGTACAACATTGTTTTGGAAAAATTTATGATTCCTTGAAAATTCATGGAATAACATTCAATGAACATTGGATATGGTCAGACGGATGCGCAGGTGAATTCAAATCTACATGATCATTCTTTCGGTTGTGTTTTCTTCATAAGAAAACCTGCATTAAACATTGTTGGAATTTCTTTGATACTAGACATGGAAAAGGAGAACATGATGGTGTAGGGGAATGCATAAAACGAGCACTTCGAAGATATCAAATGAAACCCTATACAAGACGACTTATGTACATGAAAGAAATTGTTCAATGGTGCATCGCTGCTCTAAGCCATGAGACTAACCGATCAAGGGAAGTGCGAAGGTACATTCAATTTAATTTTTATTGGGTATCTAATTTTAAACAATGTACATTTATCACAACGATTATCTTTGATTTTATTTTGATATCATATTTTCATTCTTCTTTAAATTTTCCATATAAAGGTTTTTTTGGCATATTGGGATCGAAGACGTAGATAGATCAATTGGAAATGACGTTGAAACAATAAAAGGGACTAAAAAATTCCATTCAATTAAAACAAAGTCGTCCAGAAATGTGTTTGCATTGGATA
Source organism: Pinus albicaulis (assembly GCA_034641835.2). Lineage (NCBI taxonomy): Eukaryota > Viridiplantae > Streptophyta > Pinopsida > Pinales > Pinaceae > Pinus > Pinus albicaulis. The sequence goes on from CM076576.1 coordinate 682,537,820, forward strand.
AAAGAAAATATTCTTGTTTTTGTCATGTTTGCATAGACAACACAAAATCCAATGATGTTTGTGAAAACAAAATGTATGTAAAATATTGGAAACATACAGATCTAAATACAAAGGGAAAAATGTCCATTGCAATGTTTGAAGAAATGCAATCAGAGGAGACTACAATATCATCTGATGGTGATCGAGTTTCTGATCTTGTTAGAGAAGGTAACATTTGAATTTCTTTCTAATGATAAAGATCTAGAAATAAATTTGAATATGTATAATTTTGTTAAGTTTTTTTTATTGTGCAGGATATGTTTTTGCTGTAATTGCACCTACTCACAACATTGAAAATGTGAAGTATTATTTGATGTGTTGCACTGAACGAAAAATGAAATTATTCGTAGACTATAATGATCACATATTTCCATATGAAAGAGGATCTATTATACTGAAAGGTAATTTTTTAGAAAAACTAATCAAAGTGGGGATTTTGTTTACTTTGAAGACTATGAACTTGATTTCATAAGTTATCAATATAGTCACTTGGTGTGTGCAGCACACATAAAGTTGATCGAGGTTCAATCAAAGAAAAAAACGAAAATTAAGAAATGGAAAATGTCAAAATCCGATCATGAACGGATTATTGAAGATGGCATTCCATTGGAATTTTTTTGATTGAACTGCCCAACAATTTATTCTCTTTGGATTATATGTTCTAGAACTTCCAATACTCAATTAAAAATTGAGTTGCCTTGTTATGTTATCTGTGCAAGTGTTTGCACATGTACAAATTGTTTTGGTACATGCACACTCTAGTATCAACTGAAAGTAGCTTTTCTATACATGCATTGATGAAAAATGTTGCATGTATTGATATATATATATATAGTGTGTGTGTGTGTTCTAGAATGCAATTAACTGAAAGAATTTTTTCTATGTGCATTGATGAAAAATGTTGCATGTACTGGATATATACACGAACTCAATGCACGCCCAGTTTTTCTTGTGGGATTTTTTGGTAAAAAGTATCCACAATGTAAATAAATCATCCACAGTATAATTTTGTATGAAGATTCCTTTCATACAAGAGACTCGGAGCACTTCTCCAACTTTTGGTGGGATTTGACCCACATCTCTATTCCTGATTGAAAATCTAGTACAAAATTTGTCTGTCCAATGGTCGAATATGTTCTATGTGCGTTGATGAAAAATGTTGTGCACGTATTGGATGTATATATATATATGTATGTATATGTTCTCGAATGAAATTAACCGAATGTCATCAATTTACCAATTTATAAATCAACAAGGCTACCTAGTTGAGTGCATTAATGACATTGACCCCAATTCAACAAACATATATCTACTTCTTATATTTCCAATCAAAATTAAAGGGATTTATATGGGAAAGAGGCAAAACATATAGCCCATTAACTACTTTTTAGAGGTCAATGAAGGTATCATCATGTGGGAAAATGTTTCAAGAACACTTGATCATACTTAAAAGTAATCTTAAGATTGTTTTTGATCTCTACATACTACATACTATTGTTTGAGTGAAAAAAATTCCAATGAGAAGAACATAGATTTTGTAGAAATTTGTTGAATAATAATTAATTATCCACCGAGACTATCCTGATCACATACAATTCGAATTTATATGCAACACATAATCTCTTCCACTCAGATCATCACACATGCGGAAAATAAAATCAAGCGATAGCACATCAAATCATCATACACATTAACACAGTATGTATGGGGAAAGCTTATAGCTGAAAACCCCGTAGCTATTGTGTATATTATAATGGAGAAATCATGTAACAAACTCAAGACAATACTCCTCACAAGTACTCAGTACTTTCTCATGAAGTTACACACAAACTAGCTCAGTTTTGAACAGGTTACTGGTTCAAAACTCACCGCCAATTGCCTTGCCTCTATTGCGCAATCCAGGCCTATCTATATAGAGATCCAAGGTTCGAATCTCCTTGGCTTGACAACACAATCATCATGGGAAATTCCTCCAAGTGTGGTGCAAATCTCATGCACAACTGATGTCGCCACTGATAGCTAACTCCACCCTTTCATCTACCTCTTTCACTGGTCTCCACTGAACTGATCATGCACTGTAGTGAACCGATGTGTTCTTGAGTTGAATAATGAGTTACTAATTAATGAATTAAATAATATTTAATTCACTCCACTCATAACTAATTGATTAGCTAGTTAAACTAATCTCAACTAGTTCAACCAAAATAAACAGAACACAACTCCACTAGCTGTCTCATTAACTCCACCAAACTTCTGCCACTGAAGTCCTAACTGAAGTCAACCATGCATGATGCCATCAAACCCTTGGGAATAGCGTAATTCCTCTGTCAGATGCATGAGCCACTTCTGTAGCTCGAACTGAAGTGCTCCAAGAGAGTAAATTGAAGTTTATAGTCCAAATATTATTAAGGGTAAATAATATTTGACTTCCCTATTTTAAGGAGAGGCAGTCTAAAAATAGACTTCGACCTCTTCGACCTATAGGTCACAAAATAGAGTCCCATCTATTTTTACCAACATGACCAATGCTCCAAGAATCTCATACTGGAATCCCCGGACCATGCTCCATATGTCTAAAAATAGACATAGTCTAAAAATAGACTTTGCGCCAGAATTTGCTTGCGGGCCCACTTAGTGAAGGCGAATTCATTTCACTAAGCTCCATCATCTTGCTGCATTTTCAACACTCCCTCTCAGCAAGATATGGATTATCTGCAACCCCTATCCTGCCTCTGTGGAATTCGAACTTGCTCCTGGTGAGCGCCTTCGTCAGGATGTCGGCATCCTGATCCTCCATGGGAATATATGAAAGCATCATGATTCTCCGCTGAACACAATCTCTGATATGATGGTACCTGATGTTGATGTGTTTGGACCTATCATGAAATACTGGATTAGCCGAGAGTTTAATGCAACTCTGGTTATCACAGTAGATCACTGTAGGCTCCAAATGCAACCTGAACAATCCTGCGAGGATCTTCCTCATCCAAATAGCCTCGCATGCAGCCAAGCTAGCTGCCATGTACTCGGCCTCTGCTGAACTGAGTGCCACGGATCTCTGCTTCCTACTGTACTAGGAAACTGCTGTCGACCCAATGCTGAAAACTCCTCCAGAAGTGCTCTTCCGGTCCGTTGGACTCCCTGCCCAATCTGCATCAGTGAAGCCAGAAAGCTTCGCTCCATCCTCTTGTCTGTACCATAGACCATATCCCGATGTGCCTCTGATATAGCGCAATACATGCTTGCCCGCCTTCCAAAAGAGCTTGGTAGGCTTAACCATAGCTTGCGAAAGCTGGTTAACCGCATAGCATATATCGGGTCGAGTATTGACCAGATACATCAACGACCCCACCAACTGTCGATAGACAGTGGCATCCACTACCTCCTCCGAAGTAGCATCTCCCTTCCTCCAACCTCCAGGAAGAGGGGTATCAACAGGCTTGCAGCCTAGCATGTTGAACCTCTCCAGAATCTCCCGGGCATACTTGCCCTGAGAAACAAACAGTCCTCCGCTGCGCTGCCAAATCTCCAATCCCAGGAAATAATGAAGGACGCCCAAGTCCTTCATCTCAAACTCTCGTGCAAGATCCTCCTTGCATGAAAGTATCAACTGCTCATCGCCAGTCAAAATCAGATCATCTACATACAGTATGATGATCAACAGCTTCCCCTCCACCACAATCTGGTACAGGTTTGGATCCGCCTCACTCTTGGAGAATCCAAGCCCGGTGAAGTAGCTATCTATCCGAGTGTACCAAGCACGAGGTGCTTGCTTCAGCCCGTACAGTGCTCTCTTGAGTCGGCACACATGCAACTCACTGCTGAAGATCTCAAAACCTTCAGGCTGCTCTATGTACACCTCTTCCTCAATAACTCCATTGAGGAACGCAGTCTTCACATCCATCTGATGAATGTGCCACCCCATCTGCGCTGAGAGAGCAAGGATCGTCCGTATGGAAGAGTACCTTGCGACAGGTGCAAAAGTCTCCTCATAGTCAATCCCCTCGATCTGTGAGAAGCCACGGGCGACAAATCTCGCCTTGTACTTCTCCACACTCCCGTCAGCCGCCTGCTTCACCTTGCAGATCCATCGTGAACCCACCACTGATTTCCCAACCGGTCTTGGGACAATCTCCCATGCACTGTTCCTGATGATCGAATCATATTCTTCGATCATGGCATCAACCCATGCGGGTTCCTCCACAGCTTCCTCAAAAGAGGATGGCTTCATCACAACACATTGACTCACAAGAGCCATGTATCCAGTGTACCGATCCGGTGACTGTCTCTGTCTGCGCTGTGCTGTAGGTGGTCCTACAACCTTCTCTGCATCTCGAGCCAGTCGCTCAGCTTCTGTAGTGCGCATGCGCCCTCTGATGGTTGGTGCTACATGGGTGGTTTCTTCCACCTCCTGAACTTCCTCTTGTGGCTGATCCACATCCGTAAGCTCCTCCTTAGGAACTAATAGCTCCTCATCTGCATGCAAGTGTAGCTCCCTCTCAAGCGAACATTGCATGGCTTTCTCCTCCTGAAATTTTATATCCCGTCGCACAACAGTCTTGCGACTGTCTGATAAATACACCCGGTAGTTGTGAGGTGTATCAGTGTACCCCACAAATATTCCAACCTCAGCAGTTGGATCCAGCTTCCTTCTCGCATCCTTCGTCACATGCATGTAGACGGGAGAACCAAAAATCCGCAAATGGGAAATATCAGGCCTCTTGCCAGAATAAGCCTCCTCCGGTGTACTCATGCCAAGAACCTTGTGAGGACAACGGTTCTACACATACACTGTTGTATTGCATGCCTCATCCCACAAGTGAAGGGGTAGGCCCTGATCATGCAACATCTCCCGTGCAGCACCCACGATCATTCTGTTCTTCCGCTCAGCCACCCCGTTCTGCTGTGGGTTATGGGGTGCGATGAGCTCTCTCCGAATCCCTTCTGCGCTGCATAACTCCTTGAATTCAGCCGAGATGAATTCACCACCGTTATCACTCCTTAGAGCAATCACCTTCTTCCTCGACTCCTTCTCGACCAGTGCTTTAAACTCACAGAACTTCGCGAATGTATCGCTCTTCTTCTGCATGAAGAAGATCCAGCACTTTCGAGAGAAATCATCAACAAAGATCACATAATACTTGTGCTTTGCTGTCGAAGCAACCGAGAAAGGACCACACACGTCTGTGTGAACTCTCTCAAGGATCGTCGTGGCGCGACTATCCTTCTCGTGAAAGGTGGCTTTCACATACTTACCTAAAGTACACCCCTTGCACTGATCTGACTGCGCAAGGGTGCCCTTAGGAAGTCCAGTAGAAATCTGCTGCAGAATCTTCAAAGCTCCATGGTGAAGATGGCCCAATCTCCTGTGCCATCGTTCGCCCTCATCATCCCGGCTCACCACATCTCCAGCCTTGCATGCCATAGCTGCGCAGTCATCTACCTGCAACTGATAAAGGTTCTGAGTTCGAACCCCTATCTTTCGGGTCTCTCCAGTAGTCTTACTGCGCAGGAAGGCTTTTCCTTCGCTGAAGACCACATCATACCCCTTATCCTCCAACATCACCACAAAGATCAAGTTCTTCTTCAATCCAGGTACATGCATGACATCCCTCAATACAAAGGGTTTACCAGACTCCCTCTGAAAGGATATGGTACCGATACCAATCGCACTGTATCTACCATCATCACCCATCTCGATGTGCACACCCAAATATTTGTCCTCCAGATCTGAGAACAACTCCCGATCTCCCGTCATATGAAATGACGCACCGCTGTCCAAGAACCACACCGATCCCATCACACTTGAAACCAAGCATGCAATCAGTGAAAAGTCAAGCTCGAACTGTGAAGCCAAAGCTTCTCCATCTGCAGATCTTCCCGCTTGCTTGTTCTTATTCTTCTTTGGACAATTGGTAGCATAATGTCCGTGATCATGGCAGTGAAAACATTTCACTTTCGCCATATCCTGCTTCTTGCCCTTAGCTCCAGAATGAGATGTTTTCTTACCCTTCCCTTTCTTAGCTTTGGACACCAAAGCGCAGTTTTCTTCATCAGCTCCCTTTGATGAAGATCCATCTCGAGTAGTCCTCCTTATCTCCTCCTGCATGAGATCCGCCCAAAGGCGCTTCCATCCCGGCAGCTTCTCCCGACCATTGACACTATCTTGATATGAGTGCCAAGCCTTCGGAAGACCAAGGAGAGCCAGGTCGACCATGTCCTCTTCATCGACAGTAACCCCCACACTTCCCAGCTCATCTCTGCATTGAGTGAATTTCGTGAGGTATTTGGCGATACTGTCGCCCTTCTCCATCTTGATGTTCCTGAGCTTATCTTTGAGCGCCAGCTTCCTTTGGTCGCTCTTACTCTGGAATAGATCCGTCAAAGCTTTCCACATTAAATATGGAGTAGCCTTTCCATGCAGGCCGGATACAATATGATCCTTGACGCCCTCCAACAGGATCCTTCGACACTTCGCCATCTTCTTTTTCCATGCATCGACTTCAGCAGGATCAGTGGGCTTTTGGACATCCGTATCTACGAACTCCTTCAGACCATTATCTTCTAATACTGCTTCCATGCGATCCTTCCATGCAACATAATTTGAACTGCCTTCAAGAGCATATTCGAGTCGCAAACCGTTGAAATACATTTTCAACACTAGCACCAAGAAAACAAAATTGCTGCAAAAATTTGAATTCCACCTCAAAGCTCAGCCGCTCTAGATCGTGAGAACAAATTATTTCTATCACAGAGATCGACTGCAAGGGGCGTTTACCAGACCTTTCACTTTCCGAAGAAAGATGAATCTGGAGGCTACCTGGCCCGCATGCAGACTTTGTCTACCGAAATAAGTTTGTAATCACTGTGATGATCAATCTCTACTTCAATAGCTCTGATACCATGTAGAAATTTGCTGAATAATGATTAATTATCCACCGATATTATCTTGATCACATACAATTCGAATTTATATGCAACACATAATCTCTTCCACTCAGATCATCAAACATGCGGAAATAAAATCAAGCGATAACACATCAAATCGTCATACACATTAACACAGTATGTATGGGGAAAGCTTATAGCTGAAAACCCCACAACTATTTTGTATATTATAATGGATAAAACATGTAACAAACTTAGTACAATACTCCTCACAAGTACTCAATACTTTCTCATGAAGTTACACACAATCTAGCTCAGTTTTGAACAGGTTACTGGTTCAAAACTCACCGCCAATTGCCTTGCCTCCATTGCGCAATCCAGGCCTGTCTATATAGAGATCAAAGGTTCGAATCTCCTTGGCTTGACAGCGCAATAATCATGGGCAATTCCTCCAAGTGTGGTGCAAAACTCATGCACAACTGATGTCGCCACTGATAGCTAACTCCACCCTTTCATCTACCTCTTTCACTGGTCTCCACTGAACTGATCATGCACTGTAGTGAACCGATGTGTTCTTGAGTTGAATAATGAGTTACTAATTAATGAATTAAATAATATTTAATTCACTCCACTCATAACTAATTGATTAGCTAGTTAAACTAATCTCAACTAGTTCAACTAAAATAAAACAGAACACAACTCCACTAGCTGTCTCATTAACTCCTCCAAACTTCTGCAACTGAAGTCAACCATGCATGATGCCATAAAACCCTTGGGAACCACGTGATTCCTCTGTCAGATGCATGAGCCACTTCTGTAGCTCGAACTGAAGTGCTCCAAGAGAGTAAACTGCTATTTATAGTCTAAATATTATTAAGGGTAAATAATATTTGACTTCCCTGTTTTAAGGAGAGGTAGTCTAAAAATAGACTTCGACCTCTTTGACCTCAAAAATAGAGTCTCATCTATTTTTACCAACATGACACATACTTCAAGAATCTCAAACCGGAATCCCCGAACCATGCTCCATATGTCTAAAAATAGACATAGTCTAAAAATAGATTTTGCGCCAGAATTTGCCTGCGGGCCCACTTAGTGAAGGCGACTTCATTTCACTAAGCTCCATCATCTTGCTGCATTTTCAACAGATTTTCAATCCAACTAATCATATCAATTGAGCTCTATTTCAAAAAAAAGTAAAAAAATCCAAAAAGCCAACAAAATAACATCCTTGGTTGTTATTTTTATTGAAATAACTAAATCATATTAAGGATTCTCTTCATTGAATTTTTTTTTTGATGGAGAATCCTTAAAATATGATTTAGCTATTCCAACAAAAATGACAACCACGAATGTTATTTTGCTGACATGTTTTGTGGAATCTTAACTTTTCTTTACTCTTTTTTCAATTATAGCTCAATTCATATGGTTAGTTGCATTGAAAAGCTATGTTCTTCCCATTGGAAATTTTTTCACTCAAACAAGGGAAGAGTATGTAGAGATCAAAATCAATCTTAAGATGCCAAATGTACTTCAACCATCCAAAACTTGAATTTTAAAAACTTTTTGATTATATCAAAACAAATTACTTCACATGTCATGCCAATTGTAGTTCAACTATCCAATAAAAACATTAAACATTTAACATTATATCGCATGCCAAATTGATGCAAGAGCATTAGGCTCAGAAAATCCTTTGTAATTTAATAGACATAGGGGTATTGTGTTTTTAAAATAATATTGGTCTCTTATGTTATTATTAATGTTTTTGAGTGATTTTTAATGAGAGATATTAAATGTTGTGAGGAATTTGTAAATGTTCTCGAATAATTGGAGAACATGAGAGAATTAGGATAGTTTAGATTCCATAGGGAATGAGAGATTTTAGAATTGATTGTAAATCCTAAGTTACAATCAGTTTCATGATTTTATGGGGTTAAAGAGGATCCTTAGGGATAAAGGATATATTTTAGGACTTTGAGGATTTTGAGGAATTTGTTGAGATGATGGAGGATCTGAACCTAAATTAGTTCAGATTATTCTGTATATAAATAATAAGCCTCAAAGGCAAAAGACAACAGACAGTAGTAGAAAATAGATAGAGAGTGATTCAAGGTTTAAGAGAGATAGAGTTTGAAGCCTACGAGCTGTAGAGGAAGAAGGCCACTGATTGAATATCAGGCCAGAGAGGAAGAAAGCCTGTGTAATTATTCGAGTTTTATATATACAGAGAACTCAATATTCTGAGTTCAAGTTTCATTACTAAATTTATATAGTTTGCAGATGAAATTGGGTTACAGGATTTTATGAATGTGTGCATGTAATAGAGCATGCATTTGGATGATTTGAGTGTGCAGGTTATTTTAGAAGAATCTGATATAGAAATTGAATCTTATGAAATTGAATTCATACAGAATTTGATGGATTCCTTTTAGGAAATCATGTAACAGTGTTTTGATGAGAATGGTTTGAAATCATCATAGAGAAATGGCCTCGATGCATTTAGAAATTGAAATTGACATCGTATGAAGCATTTCAAAGAGTTATTACACACTCTGTTGTGTAAACACAGTTAAGGAGATCCAGGGGTTTGGACTCACATTTGAGTTTTATTGTGTTTATAAATTATTATAAACCACATACAATGGATAACAGAGGTTAAACCATGTGTGGGTAGAATGCGAGAGGATTTTAATGCAAATGAAACGGTGAACTTAAAGAGCAGTAGGATGGTTGGATCGGTCAAGGAGTGGAATTCCTTTCAAGTTGGAACCTGGCCATGTTTAGAAACCCGTGTTAATGAAGCAGAGATTGAAGGTGTGGAGGACAACATTGAAAAAAAGAAACAGAATTGTGAGTCAACAGAAGATAGAACCATGAGTAGTGAATAGTTAAAGCGTGTTTGAAAACCGTAAATGGTCTTCACGTAGCCCTTAAGTGGTAAATGGTAATTTATGAAGTCCGCGTGATACACCTCGACGTGTGACACGTAGCATTGGTGGAATTCCAAATACAACCCATTTCACATGCAATCTAGTTGTTAAAGTCTGAAATCTATTGGAATGCGATATCCGTTGGATATGCACATAAATTGGTTTTCGAGCACGATGAAAGATCAACTGTCGGATATATTCGGCAGTTAATGCAAAGTAAGCTATATATGTGGTGGGACCGAACCAAATTTTTATGTTGATATTTGCGTTTTTAACCATAGGATGGAATATTAACATGGTTCGAATATATATTGATGAAATGTGAGCCCGAATACACGTAAATGAATTGTGCGTTGAATAGCATTCAGACTAATGAGCGCATATGGACATAATGTGATGTCAGCAATTATAACCAAGGTAAGAACCTTATGAGGTGGAGGTTATATAATATAGATGGCAGAATATATGATGAGTGGATTGATATGATGTGGGCTGAAGATCTGCTTTAGGATTTTAGAACAAAGTCGAACCTTTGTATGAAAGGTCACCATATATATGATGTGGGGGAAATGGTTATTTAACCAAAGTTGAAATATTGATTTCAATTTTATGAAGTGTGTTTTATTCTATGGTTTTAACCATAGGGTATAAAAATATAGCTTCCGCATTAGAAACACGTTAGAGTTTACCAGTTTGAAGAATTATTTTGGGTTTATAAATGAACCATACAGTTTTACATGGACATGTTGGCTTTTGCAGCCTTTGGTTGCATCAAGTGGTATCAGAGCTAGAAGAGCTCTTTTTAAAGTTAAATATTTTTTTTAAATTAAATCAGAATGCATCTGTTATGAAGGAAATAAGGGAAGCTTAGATTTTACATCTGATTGACAGTAATTGTATATTTGAGTAGATATGCAGTGGAAGTATGATAATGAGGAAATATAGATTTTCAGAATCTGAGTTTAAAAGAAAAATTGCTTTGAAGATTTACCAGGTTATGTTTTGAAAGATGTGAATACAGGTATAATGGTGATGGCCAAAAAGGAAAAGGAGATCAGATTTGAATCTGACAGATAACATGCAGTGTAGCAGAGTATTGGAAGGATTTTCAGAAGAAATTACAAGTGGATGTTGAGACAAACCTTGAAGGTGAAGTATTTTGATTTTGTTTGAAGAATGCAGATCGCAGACAATTGAGGAGCATCTTAGCAAGAAGATCACATCTTTAAAGAGCAGTGATGAAGGAAGCCAGTAAAGGTTTCTAAGAGAAAGAAGAATGTGGCAGAACCTTGAAGAATTCTAACAGAGGTTGGATAAGAAGAACAGTTGTGCTCTTAAAAGGGTGTAGATGAGTTGAAGCCTAGAAGGAGAAGAGAGGAATGCTCAAAAGGTTCCAAGAAGATAGAGGATCAGTGCTTGCCAAAAGACCAAGTCCAGAGGAAAGGATTGGTGAGGTAAGTTGTAACAAGGAGGAATTTTTATTATAGAGGCTTTAGTACAGATCATGATGAATGAGTGAGGAACTCATGAAGATAGAAATGAAGGGGAGATGGCTACTGATAGTCATAGTAGAAATGGCATAGGTTCTGAGAGAGACCGCAACAGAATGAAAGTGAAGAAATAAAATGGCAAGACAAATGGCATACAGAGACAATTAAGGAAGGAAGAGTATGAGAGAGAGTTAGTTGAGATAAGAGAACAGTTTAATAAATTGCAAATGATGATAGAAGAAGACGAGAGATGGGCTTTTTTTGTAAGAAGAAAGATAAAGTGGCATCAGCTACAGATGAAGAAAGAGCAAATGATAAATGCTCACTTGAGGGAAAAATTACTCAGAATGAATGAGTATTTGGAGAAATAATTGAAGGCTGAAAATTCAAGTGAGACCAAGAGGTCGAATGACTTTAAATCTGATAAATTTTGTATGTTTGCAGGAAGAACATGTGGAGAAGGACAAACTACTGATATTGTCATAAAGGAAGAAAATGGGACAGCCAGATCTTTTGTAAATGTCCATACACAGTTGGAGAAAAGTTTTACTTTTCAACATATTGGAAGCAGAGGAAGTTTAACTTATGATGATGGCCAAAAGATGGAAATTAAGAAATCAATTGAAAATATTAAGGATATTGAAGAGAATACCATTGAAGAATTTCTGAATTGTATAGAGGACTTGGAAGAACAGGAGGATTTGGTGATTAAATCATCAAATGAGAACATAAGATTTTATGGTTTTAAAAATGAAAAGTTGTGTGTGAATGCAGGTATTATAGAAGACAATTCATGTGATGAAACTATATTGAGTGAAGCTGAAAGTTTCCAAGCAAAATATGATAATGATTATATTTCAGATGAAGATCAAATTGAATTATTGCAACAAAAGGAGTTCATAAATTCCTTGTTTTGTGAAAAGAATTGTTTCAATGGAGATATGACAGTTATGTCTGATGATGAGAACTTTGTTATTGATAATAACAATGAGAAATTGATTTTATTAAATGGCCAAATGAAGAGTTATGGAAATATAACTAAACCTATTGTAGAGATGGAGGATCAGAATTCTATTCTGATGAAAGATGAAGAGATAGTGTCACTAGGAAACTTAAGTTGTGATAAAGAAGAAGATAGTGAAGATTGTATAAATATTTTCTCAGATGAGATGACAGATTTGTGGCATGAATTAAGTGTTCTGGAGAAGAGGCTAGAAACACAAAGAATAAGTTTTCAGGTTTTAAAGTCAGAGCTGAATGAGAATGGAAAAGTTCATTTTTATGAACCAGAGCAAAGAAACATCCTTGAAATGGATCATGTGGAAAAGAGACTAGCTGATAGTCTCGAGAATTATTTGAAGAATTGGAATCAACATATTGATGTGCTGATAAAGGAGAAAATGTCAGAACAACAAATTGAAATGTTGCCAAAGGAAGAAGAGGCTCAAAGGTCTTATGATTTTGATGATTTTTTTATGATTGCAGGTATTCATGAAAAGATTAAGGAATTTTTTGTCCAGGAGAACAAATTAAAGCAAAGAAAAGAAAATGAAAATGAGTGGAAAACTAAATACCAGTCCAAGGAATTGATGAAGTCAGGAAACAAAGAAATTGTCATAAGTGACAATCAGGAAGAAGTTACCAGTTGCAGAAAACAAGAGGGTAAGGATGATAGGGTGGCAGCAAGAATAGAAGTTCAACAATCAAGAGGTAGAAGTACTCAGCAGTAAGAAGATATATTAGACAAAGAAATTGAATTGATAAGAAGGCTAATGGTGAAAGTGTCTCAGAAGAAGATAACAGCAGGAGAGCAAGTAAGCAGGAGGAACAAGAGAAAGACAGTAACAAACTGTGAAAGTGTAGCTAGTGGAGCAAAGAAGCATAAAGTATGGAGACCTGGAGAAAAGGAACAAACAACAGTAGAAATAGATGATAAATTACAGAACAAAGTGTGGGATCTAGGAAGACAAGGACTAAAAGCACATGATCAGGAGATTATGATTAATTTTAACCTTGGGAGTCCGATGCAGGAGCATTAGGCTCAGAAAATCCTTTGTAATTTAATAGACATAGGGGTCTTGTGTTTATAAAAGAATATTGGTTTCTTCTGTAATTATTGATGTTTTTGAGTGATTTTTAATGAGAGATTTTAAATGTTGTGAGGAATTTGTAAATGTTCCTGAATAATTGGAGAACATGAGAGAATTAGGATAGTTTAGATTCCATAGAGAATGAGAGATTTGAGAATTGATTGTAAATTCTAAGTTAGAATCAGTTTAATGATTTCATGGGATTAAAGAGGATGCTTAGGGATAAAGGATAGATTTTAGGACTTTGAGGATTTTGAGGAATTTGTTGAGATGATGGAGGATATGAACCTAAATTAGTTTAGATTATTCTGTATAAAAATAATAAGCCTCAAAGGCAAAAGACAACAGAAAGTAGTAGAAAATAGATAGAGAGTGATTCAGGGTTTAAGAGAGATAGAGTTTGAAGCCTATGGGCTATAGAGGAAGAAGGCCACTGATTGAATATCAGGCCAGAGAGGAAGAAAGCCTGTGTAATTATTCGAGTTTTATATATACGAAGAACTCAATCTTCTCAGTTCATGTTTCATTACTAAATTTATATAGTTTGCAGATGAAATTGGGTTACAGGATTGTATGAATGTGTGTATGTAATAGAACATGCATTTGGATGATTTGAGTGTGCAGGTTATTTTAGAAGAATCTGATATAGAAATCAAATCTTATGAAATTGAATTCATATAGAATTCGATGGATTCCTTTTAGGAAATCATGTGACAGTGTTTTGATGGCAATGGTTCGGAATCATCATAGAGAATTGGCCTCGATGCATTTAGCAATTGAAATTGACATCGAGTGAAGCATTTCAAAGAGTTATTACACACTCTATTGTGTAAACACAGTGAAGGAGATCGAAGGGTTTGGATTCAGATTTGAGTTTTATTGTGTTTATAAATGATTATAAACCATAGAAAATGGATAATAGAGATTAAAACATGTGTGGGTTGAATGAGAGAGGGTTTGAATGCAAATGAAACGGTGAACTTAAAGCGCAGTAGGACAGTTGGATCGGTCAAGGAGTGGAAGTCCTTCCAAGTTGGAACCTGGCCGTGTTTAGAAACTCGAGTTAATGAAGCAGAGATTGAAGGTGCGGAGGACAACGTTGAAAAAATGAAATGGAACTGTGAGTCAACAGAAGACAGAACCGTGAGTAGTGAACCGTGAAAGCAGGTTTTGAAAACCGTAAATGGTTTTCCGATAGTCCTCAAGTGGTAAGCGGTAATTTATGAAGTCCGCACAATACACCTCGACGTGTGACACATAGCATTGGTGGAATTCCAAATACAACCCATTTCATGTGCAATCTAGTTGTTAAAGGCCGAAGTCTATTGGAATGCGATATCTATTGGATATGCGTATAAATTGGTTTTCAAGCGAGACTAAAGATCAACCGTCGAATATATTCGACATTTAATGCAAATTAAGTTATATATGTGGTGGGCCCGAACCAAATGTTTATGTTGATATTTTCGTTTTTAACCATAGGATGGAATATTAACATGGTTCGAATATATATTGATGAAATGCGAGCCTGAATACACATAAATGAATTGTGGGTTGAATAGCATTCAGACTAATGAGCCCATATGTACATAATGTGATGTTGGAAATTATAACCAAGGTAAGAACCTTATGGGGTGGAGGTTATATAATATTGTTGGCGGAATATATGATGAGTGGATTGATATGCTGTGGGCCGAAGATTTTCTTCGTGATTTTAAAACAAAGTCGAACCTTTGTATGAAAGGTCACCATATATATGATGTGGGGGAAATGGTTATTTAACCAAAGTTGAAATATTGATTTCAATTTTATGAAGTGGGTTTTATTCTATGGTTTTAACTGTAGGGTATAAAAAGATAGCTTCTGCATTAGAAACGCATTAGAGTTTTCCAGTTTGAAGAATTATTTTTGGTTTATAAATGAACCATACAGTTTTACATGGAGATGTGGGTTTTTGTAGCCTTTGGCTGCATCACAAATGTAGATTGAAACCATCCAAAACTTAGTTTTAAAAACTTTTTGATTATATCACAGCATTACTTCACATGCCTAATATACTTCAACCATCCAAAACTTGAGTTTTAAAAACTTTTTGATTATATCACAACATTACTTCACATGCCATGCCAATTATAGTTCAACTATCCAATAAAAACATTTAACATTATATCACATGCCAAATGTAGATTGAAACCATCCAAAACTTAAGTTTTAAAATTTTTTTGATTATATATCACAACATTACTTCACATGAAAAATGTACTTCAACCATCCAAAACTTGAGTTTTAGAAACTTTTTTACTATATCACAACATTACTCCACATGCCATGCCAATTGTAGTTCAACTATCCAATAAAAACATTTAACATTTAACATTATATCACATGCCAAATGTAGATTGAAACCATCCAAAACTTTAGTTTTAAAAGAACTTTGATTATATCACAACATTACTTCACATGCCATGCCAATTATAGTTCAACTATCTAATAAAAACATTTAACATTATATCACATGCCAAATGTAGATTGAGACCATCCAAAACTTAACATTTAATTTAACAAAAAATTATAGATCACAACATTAATTCACATGCCAAATGTACTTCAACCATCCAAAACTTAAGTTTTAAAAACAAAACAAATTATAAGACATCATTACATAACATGCCAAATGTAGTTCAAAAGAAAAGAATTAATTTATAGATGACAACATTACTAGTAGTTCAACTATCCAAAACATAAAATTTCTAAAAACCAACAAATTATATAACAACATTACTTCACATCACTACAAGAAAAAAGCACATTGGTGAGGGTCATGCTTGTGACGGACCTTTAAGGTCCGTCACCTAACACAATAAAATATGTCCAAAAATTGTAGATCTCACAAGTATCAAGTATCAGGTTATATCTATATATGACTGTGCATCTAGATAATATATAAAAAAGTAAATTTAAGACTATAAATCTCAATCAAATCTACAAATCATGTCCATCAAATACATATGGATGTAGTGTCTTTCCTAGCAGAGTCTCAATCTGCGTGCCATCTTACGAAGCATGGGGAACCTGTACACAATGCATACAAACATTAAAGTTTTTTGTTTTAAAAACTAGTGACGATATATAGAACTTCATCTAAAAAACAAAATATAAAAAAAAAATCATGCAATACCTCATGAGGTTCCTCTCCATTTGTTAACCTACTACAACTTCCCCCATGGGAACATCTCCAATGGTAAACTATACAATATACATGTACAGTTATATATATATATATATATATATATATATATATATTAAAAAAATTTAGATGAAAATGGACATGTGTATATATAAACTTATTTTCAATAATATTACAAAAAAAGTTAGACAACATTTTCAAATGGTTGAAATGGTGTGGATGTTCCTATCTCCGTCGCTAGAGTCTGTGGATTAAAGAAACCTTCTATAGAAACCTAAAATTCAAAATTTTAAAAGTATAAAATAACTCAAGATCAAGATCTCAATTTATAATAAAACTTAAATAAACTTCAATTTATAAATTATAACTTAAAAAAAAACATATATATATATTTAAAAGTGAAAAATTGAATACTTATGTAGGTGAATTTGGGACATCTCCTAAGAGAGGCTCCAAAAGAAAATCTCCAAAAACCTAAAATTCAAAAAAATTAAAATAACTCAAGATATAGATATATATATCTCAATTTTTAATGGAACTTTTTGAGGTGGAATATATATATATATATATATATATATATATAACTTAAACATAAATTTTAAAAGTGAAAAATTGTCCATACTTGTTGTGGATGTGGCACATCTCCTAAGGAAGTAGAAGGTACATCTCCCAAGGAAGAAGAAGGTACCGCCATCCCAAAAACATCGGACGGAATCGGAATATGTTAAAACATTTTATTATTATATATGTACATGTACATGTGTGCACAATTATTTATTTTAAAAATATCACTTAAAAAACACTAACATTTGTCAACATATCTTGATGGTGAGACCCATCTTCATTGTTTGAACCAGAGGCCCCGAACGTGATATTAACATTTTCGTCATTCATCATGCGTGACAACCACAAATGGTGTTTTAACATATAATGATACATTTTTGTTAGATTAATGTACATACAAATAAATGTATACATGTACATACACATGTATTTATTACAAATTGTACACATGTATGTGTTAAAATAATTGAACCCTAAGGTCATTAACACATACCATTCCCATGCCCTCTTCCTCATGAAGAATTAAGTCTTTCCAACCATTGTGACAATTCTTTGCATTTATTCTGAGATCTTCAACATTCATGTTGTCAATCTCTTCATCTGTATAATACACAAAATTTTCATTCTCACGTGCTCTTTGTCGATTTAGACAAAGATCGACACCACCCAATCCACTGTGAACATTATCGATGATGACATCCCTTGCTTTTCGACTTATTTGAGAAGTTGCATCCATATCTGACTTCAAAGTTTTGCCCCAAAAAGGTCGACTCACCAACGACAGCTTAGGGTGAGGCAACTCCACATCTCGCCTAGTGCCCCTACGGTCACACAATCGACCTTTCCCCAGACCAAAAAATTCTAACGAAAGGTCATTGTAATTTGGTTTCATTTCCAAAAGATATTTTACGTAAAACTTTTCAAAATAAACATAAACCTCGTCGTTCCATGGGAGCCTTCCATAGGCCGCAAGGTGCCTATCATACAAATAGTGAGCTATATCGGGGTGCTTGAAATATTGCACCTTCAGCATTTTTATTTTTGGCCCTTCCTTGAAATTAAACATTGACTTCACCATTTATTTTGTAACTCTTTGTTTTACATCCTCCCATTTATCGGGGCCCATTACTGTTTCCTTTCTCTTTCTCATGACTTCTACAAATGTATTAGTCGCTGGCCCAAGATTTTTGTACACATTTACTAGTTTTCTCAATGAATGTGTAACTATTTCGAGGCTTTATCGACTCTCAGCAGGTAGAGTCAAAGCCACGAGGTCTCTCCGCAATTTTGCATGAAGTTGTTGACACCTTTCTAAGGTGCATTGTGCCATGTTTCTTTCCCGTGGTATATCAAAAATGTTTGTCGGATAAGTTGTGGTGGGTAGACAACCTTCTTCTTGAATGTAGTGTTCTTCCCTGCATCTATTTTGACCAACATTTGGAGCATTTTCAGCCTCTGCATCAATATATATATAATTTTTTATATTAGAAAAAATACATCTAAACAAATTTGTACAAATTCAATGAAAAAAATAATGAAATTGATGGCAACCTCGACGTGGTTGGCTAGCATCTTCTCCACCCTGAAACTGTTGAGAACCAGAACGACCCTGTTGAGAACTAGCACCACCAGCCATTGATTGGCCTCCAGGGGAATAAATATCACCACCTTCACGCAACCTGCTATCACTTATTTATGACCCTCTAAGGGGATTTGAACCACCACCAACCTCTAGAGAGGAGAGAGAAGCTTCATAAACAAATACGAATTTATAATCAATTTAAAAATATATGCATACATATAAATACATGTGCACATATTCATTGATTAAATTGTGTTCCAGCCATACCACGACTGGGTGAAACATGGGCATTCATGGATGGAGTAGAGACCCTTCTCTTCTTATTAGCTCCTCAAAAAGAAAAAAATGAAACTTATTAACAACTAATTTAACTCACAAAGTTGATAAAAAAACAATTCCATATGTACACACATGTATGGAGATTTAAGATTATATTTAAACTTGTCATGAACAGCTCTTGATCCCTAATCCCCCCCCCTCTCGTAGAGATATGGGATTCTGTTGATCTTCGTCGTTCATCCTCCATGATATATATATATATCTACGGTGGAAATTTACAATTATTTTTTTAAATAACTAATTTAAATTAAATTCAAAATAAATTTCAGAAAGTTAATGTAATTTAGTGTAAACAAATTATGTAAAACACAACTTTCAAAGCACTAATTGATGTTTGAAACTCAATTTAAGCAAAAAAAAGTTAAAAAAATGATAATTTCACCAAATTGTGTTTTACATGGTGGGAGCACACTTGGTATAAAATTGAAAAAAACACATTGTCATTAAAAATGAAGTGAAACTCCATTTAAACAAAAATTTGTTGAAGTCCCTGCATTTTAATTTCATAAAAATGTGAAGTTCACCACTTGTTGCAAATGTGAAGTTCACCAAGTTGTGCTTTACATGGTGTGGTGGGAGCACACTTGGTATATAATTGAAAAAAACACATGGTCATTAAAAAAGACGCATTTATAAGTACAAAACACATGCATATCCAAGATATGTTACAATGTCGATCAATAAATTTTGAAGGAGAGCGTCTCAACACTAATTCATCTTTGAGAGATGAATTTTGAATTTTTGAAGAAGAGCGTCTCAAAACTAATTCATCTTTGAGAGATGAATCTTGAATTTTTGAAGAAGAGTGTCTCAAAACTAATTCATCTTTGAGACATGGATCTTGCATTGGCATTGCCCCATATAATTCTAATTCATCTATTAATTCATCTTTGATAGATGAATCCTGAATTTGCATTGTCCCGTGCAATAGATCAGCAGACATCTTATTCACATTTTTACAATGCCTTATACTAAAAAATTGAAATTGGCTAACAATATTGTTTGCTATTCCATGCAGTTCTTTTAGCCTCTCCTTCTTAACTTGGTATATGTCATTCATATGGTTGCACACAAGTTCAGAATTAGTGAAGACTACAATTCCATTTGATCCATACTCCATCATTGTTCCCTGTTACCTTTTAGAGCCACTCCTAGAACATGAGGTATTTAAGTTACCTGTTACCTTTTAGAGTCACTCCTATAAAGACCGAAAAAGAAGACAGATTAGGGGATTCATTGGGATAGAATAGAATCCAGGAACACACAAACAAGTAGCCTCATATATGTTCATAAAAGCTACTCGAATTTGCTGGAATGTATAGCCTCTGTTGACTACTACCTTTGTTTAGTATTTCACCTTACATAAATACAATATATGTTGTTTTCCTGGAAGATGAGGTCTTTAAGTTACCTGTTACCTTTTAGAGCCACTCCTACAAAGACCAAAAAAGAAGAAAGATTAGGGGATGCGTTGGGATAGACTACAAGCCAGAAACACACAAACAAGTAGCCTCAGATATGTTCATAAAAGCTACTCGAATTTTCTGAAAGGTATAGCCTCTATTAACTAAGATTATACAAACCATATAAGTACTGTAATGATACAAATAATGTGTAAAGCTCACTGATAGGGTATTCATACTAGTAGTTAGTTTTATTCCATGATCAATGGCATTCTATAAAGTAAGTACAAGCTTATCATGTTACTTATAGTTATACCTGGGACCTGTAACAGTTAAAGCTCAGATTAGAATAGGTTATTTATTAGGTAAACATAGGTGTAATTATGATAGCATAACACGTGATCTATTATATACCACAACTTCATTCGTATAGCTCTCTACTATTCATATATGTGCTAAGTAAGTCCATGGATATCAATCATCCTGGAATGAGTACAAGTATCACCATAATCTATAAGGTATTATAAGTATAAATCCCATATAAGCTAGTACTTAATATAATGCTTATCCTTATTCATATAAGCCCAATCTCATGCTTCTGCTTAACCTGAACAAGCACATATATAACAATGGTGTTTAAGCTAATAAACAGTATAGGGTAACTAGTAATCACTTACTAATACTTATGCCCAGCTTGTTTGGCACATTTGTAACATACCCTTTACACATCTATAGCACTCTAAGCATATCCCTAATTAAGGTGATAAGATAAGTAAAAATTCACACACTAGCTATACTAATCTACTAACTCTAATTAGTTATGACTATCGAATCACCTTATCTACCTAGTGCAAGCTATTTCACTTATAACATAGCATACTTTGTTTAGACTATACTGGATTAGAGATGTACGTTATCTATGTAATCAATAAAGGTGATTTACAATGTTCTTCTTGAGCATAATGTACTGGTATATAGTAATCATTTACTTGTATTACTATAAGTAAGTATGGGCACCACCAAGCAGTTAGCCACTGCTAAGTATGGAGTTACTATGTTCGTTATTACAGTACTCTTTCCTGTCTTAAAACACATTGTTCTAAGATTAGGCAGTTAGCTCATACCCAGAACAGTAAACACTCATGAAGGTTCATTATGGCTTGTACACGATCACACTGTAAGCATAACCTGAAATCATGTACTTAATAAGGATACACATTAAGTAAGTAAGTTCAATCCATTGCATTTATAAAAATAACCTATTTGGAATCTACAAGGTAAGCTATTCCTGTAAAATTATGAACATGGAAACAGCTATGACAAGCATATTCCATAATAAATCAATGACTTGTAACACTAGTTATGAGTGAATCACAAGCTCATATTGAAACGCAATCACTATTATGTATAGTGTTCCTATAATTAACGAAAAGTTGAATTGATTGAACTATGATTCATAACAAGCTACGAGTTTACCTATACTTTATTACGAAGAGTTATAACCAATATGTAACCAATATGCATGGGAATCATTGGACCAATAACAGAAAACTATGATAGCTTCACGTCAGTCACGATTAAAGCAATATTCCTTAACTATATTAGCAAACACCTCAGATAATTCCTTTCATGGTTTTAGATTACCTGGAAATTTGCTCGGCGAAACTCGTGAGTAGCAATTCGTGGGTGCCAAATCAGCAACAGAGCAGCAGCAGCACCACAGAAACAATTCACGGGTGCCAAATTAGTAACAAAGTAGTAGCAGCATCATAGAAATGAATAGAAACAAAAATAATAGCAGAATCACGCAAAAAACAGATTATGCAAACAAAGACGAGGGAAAAAAAATTTCCACCCTGATTCTCACAAAATTGTAACCCAACTTCACATTTTCACCCTTTAATCAAGGCTCATAAGAAAATTCTCTTAAATAATCTTGTGCAATCGTGGTCCTCACTGTCTTCGCCAAGTGACCTTACTGTCGTCCTTAATTTCATGAACCAACTCTTTTGTGCAATATTTTAATTAATTGTCGGCCCATCCATAATTGAATACTCCTTTGTGCTTTAATATCAGAGTTTTCACTCCACACGTTTACACCATCAGAGCACTCCATGTTACAACTTTAAAAACGAATGAATTGTGATATTGTACCTCTTATATTTCCTTGGCTCCTTTAGCTTTTAGCTCTTTTAGCATTGCTTTCCATAGGATTTTGTGCTAGCATTACATCGGATCCCCTCCATCGAAAATTTCCTCATGAGAAACTGCTAAGGAGTTGCGAGATTCTTCATCCTATGATATGTTGACCTTCGATACGACATCAAGGTTGCGTAATCACTCCTCGTGGTGCCTCTATAGTGATTCCACGTGTCACCTAGAATTGGACCACTAGGCAATGAAAAAACACTGAATCTGTTTGCCAGGTGTCTTTTCGTACCATCATGTTATGCTGACATCGTCTTCCACTTCAGTTTTTCGAAGAAAATATCATGCTGCCATGTGTCTTGCCAGAGGAGAGAGAAGGACCTGCCAGACCTTAACTTCATCGTAGAAACATTTTTTAAATTTCCTTAAGAGCTTATCGACACTTTTTCTTCTTATCAAAATGTTGTATATCAAAAATTCTTAAAGGTGCTCTATAAATAAGTTACGGTAATCCACACCTCCGATATTGTAACAACTTCCACTACCCAATTTTTTTCTCTTTTTATACTATTTCTAGTCACGATCATTGTTCTATTCCGACATAATCATCATTTTACTTTAATAATGAAAATTAAAACCCAAAGTTTTTCTTTGTTTTATTTTTCTCATCCTCAAACTATGTCATATAAATTATTCCTTATGTTCATTTATACAACACATTCAATACAATGAATTCTTCAGGGCCTTAATTATTTTATCCAAAAAGGGATTCTCTTAATTAGATCATTATACATAATTTCCATACGTATTTTAATCTATTTACAACTCATTTTTTTATATTATCCTTCGCAATGTGATCACTTACCCTAATTACAACCTGAAAATAGACTTATATACTATAATATTCAAGTTATGATTTTCCACTTATAACTTTCTAATTACCATGTTTATTATTTAATTCATGGTAAACACCCTACCATTTCTTTGTTGGTAGCATACACCTTATATAGTTTATCCTATGCACCATACCAAGGATGTATATAGGTTAATTATATATAACTCAACGTAATGTTAAATACATATAACTCAAAGTTTTATTAAGTTTTGAAATTCCGTCAAAATTTTCAATTCGATTTATCATAGTTTAATATTTATAATAAATTTATTTGCATAACCTTGATTTATGAACGATGGGATTCTACCCACACCATATTAATTCTCTCTCTACACCTTATTATTTCATTTCAGTAAATCATTTAATGATGGTACGCTATCACCTACATATCACATGGTCTCAGTATTTTTAACGGACGCCTATAGGATGGATCTTGTCTTTCAGGTATGGCTGAGATTAATCCAAAATCCTTGGTCATTTAATGTCCTTCATTTGGGGTTTTCATTGTTTCATTTGACTCACCATTTGTCAGGTTTTGGGCTTTGAGAATCCAATGTACAAAGAGAGACCTATCCGATGTTTTTACAAGGAATTTCTATGAGACTAAAGGGCGTGTTATTGTTATGTCCTCTCTCTTCCTATTTTAATATTGTTAAAACTTCAATGGAATGTCGAATTTGAATTTTTTCTTTCAAACCAGCGTTTTCAATTTTTCATTACAAGTAAGAGGCTCTGTTTCTAAATTCACTATTTTTGTTTTTCCGCATTTCTCTTATTTCATTATATCTCTAGCGATAATTTCATTTCCATTCATAATTTAAATTTCAATTGCATTTTTTTGTGACAGGGGCTTTTTGCATTGGATTTGTTATACATTCCTTTCATCCTCAACGTCTAAATGTCAGCCAAAATGACAAGGTAAGTCATTTATCCTATCTGAAGTTTTTCCATGGTTTTTTCATTTCCCTTGTTCCAGAATTTTGAAACCATAATGTTGTATTTCTGGGTTCTCTTTTACTTGGAAAAATTCTCATGCTACGAATTCCAAAATTCATGTAATGCCTTTTCTATATTGCAACTTATTATTTCGCATTTATCTGAGCTAATTTTGGTTTTCATACCCGATTTTTAATTCATCTTTGTGGTTATTAACTCCACGGGTTTTCTCCCTTCAATCTGTTTCCTTATCATACTTATGTTACACATCAATGGAAGAATTGATCGTTTTTACATTCAGTAATTTTTGTTTTCATTAACCAGAATGATTAGATTCTAATTACAGGGAATTTCCCTTTGTATTTAATATACATATTCTTTTCCTTGTGGAATTGGAATTTCTCCCAAATTAGGATTCTGGGTTTTTCACAGAGTTTTTTTTCGATTTTGTAGTCATAATTTAATGATCTATGATGCCCAAATTTTTTCTTCGTCTCTTATATTTACATACAATAGCTTTGTGTGCATTTTCTTCACTGTAATTGTGAATAGTATCAGTTTGTTATATAAATTTTTTTCAAGAATTTCATAATTTTCATTTTTCTTGTACATATTCGATTTTTGTTCACCTAACAGCGTAGTTCCTTCTGGCATCAAGAAAATTCTCTTGTGCTTTCTTAATCCAAGGATACATTCCGCTCTTTGTCATGGTAATTTTTTTACTCTTACTACTCATGCCCTTAAACTCAACATTTTATTACGTAATTTTTTTTTTTCAGAACACATAGTATATCTTTAAATTAATTCAGTGTCATTATATTATTTACCTCCAATATTTATGAATAATTTAATTTGGACATAGATATCCATTTTGAAGTTCCCTAGAATATAATTTTTTATTTTCAACGAAATTCCATTCATTTTGGTTTGTTGTAGACCATGTAATTACATTATATGTTGTTATATTTCCCCACTTTATTACTTGATTGGGATTTTCTTTTACTTCTTATAATTCTTAGTGTTACAATTTCCATTTAATTTTAAATGTTATATGTAACATTCATTTTTTTTATTCCACCATGTATTTATTGTAAAGGAGGAATGATATATATATATATATTATAGTCCGATTTCAGAAATTAATTTATCTTTAATTACATTTCAGATCTTTATTTATATCATAATACTCGGTGCATTTAGAGTAACTGAAATTGAAACTAATTCTTCCAGAATTTAATTGTGAAAACTTAATTTGTAATAAATTTTCCTTCTGGAACTAATATGGGAATCCTCTTCAGAGAGTGTCATTCTCTTCCACAACTTTGTACTGTATTGATCCACCTCAAGATACCTCTTCTCTCAAGTCAATATTGGATTTTCTCATTTTTTATTAATTATTATCACATATTTAAATATGCTCTTTTTTATCCACTTGTTCTTACATTTTCTTTTATTATAGGTACAAGAAGAACACTTCAATTCTAAAGATAATTTCACAGGTATTATTACTTTCTTTGTATTTTCTAAGATTTTCCTTTTCATTTTCATCATTAAAATTCCTAAATTTGATTGCACTATCTATTTCAGGTTTGTAATATTATTTTCATTTGCTAATAAGATTATTTGCGAACAACAGTTAGAGTACCTAACTATCAGTTTCATCCTTTTTTGGGTTAGTCATCAAAGCAATGGAGGCTCTTCCATCATTTTGTCCACTCTGTATAATGTATCTTCATGCATTGTAGATTAAATTTATAGGATGACCCTGATGAAATTGTAAACAAGCTTTTGTATAATAGATTTTTATTTAAGGTTGACCATTTTATTTCATCCTCGACTCCACTAGAGGACTTTATTGAAAATGACTGACACATGTAAAAAATTATTATAATATAGCTACTTACTTTTTTCTATATTACATGTTTGCATATATGATTAAGTCTTTGTATGGATAGAAATGTATAATAATTTTTATATGACAATATATATATTTCAGTTTCAAATTTATATCTGAATTGTATATTCATCATTGAGATATGTATTTTAAAACATGTTGTATATCTAGTGCTTATTTTGTTTAGAATTTCATATCTATTGACAATTTTGTGTTATTACTCTAGCTGAAATATATTTATATTCATAGTACATGCACTGTAAATCTTGCAGTGGAATTTCAAATATTATGTTTGGACTTAAACAATAGATTTAGGCCTTGAAAAGGGACTAGAGATTATATTTGTTTGTCCCAAATTTCTAATAAGTCTATGTAACAACACATAAGGATTAATTGTATTCATCTATAGTTAATCTCTGTCAAATACATATGACACTTAAATTTTCTTACTGTACAATACACATAACACATATTTCATTAAATTTTGAAGTATTTTGTTGATCTATAATTTAGAACTTTAACCAGGTTATGTTTTTCCAAAATGTGGAATTATAAAATCACTTAGTTTACTAATTTTAATGTAGATATTCACCGTTATTGGTGAAAATTTTATCATGGTAAAGTATATAAAATAAATTTATATAAAATTGCAAAAGAAAATATTTCACATCTTAATTGACTCCTTACATTATCTCTTTTAATATATTTTTTTTTATTGTTTGTACTAAAAGCTAGGTTTGTTAAATTTATCTTATGAAAATAATGTTGTGTATGTTACTGTTATTAACTTTATGAAAATAATGTTTTGTAAGTTACTGTGATTAACTTTATGAAAATAATGTTTTGTATGTTAGTATTATTAACCCATTTAATTATAATTTGATATAGTAAATATCATGTATGTGTTAAGTTACAATTATTACTAAGATAAGGTTGACACAATTTAAAATTCTATCACCTTTGCAACACTCGTAATATGGTTGAAGATGAAAAATCCTCTTACATCATCCACTTTATACTCAAATTTGGATCTAAATTTCAAAATATTTGTGGCACTACCAAACTTCTTGATATTTTAACTAAAATAAATTATGATGATCTTGAAACACTTATTTTAATGCCTTTTGAGCATAAAAATAAAATTCTTAAGAATTTTGAGTAATATATTTATGGCTTCTTATATACCATATTATTTGGTCTTAGTGGATGATAATTATAATTATCACCATCATCATTACATGCTATTGTAGTGGATAGAAATCATCATTATCGCCATCATCATTACATACTATTGTAGCAAGTCTGAACCATTTTAAAGTTAACATGAGATTTTTTTTTTATGGTCAATTTAAATGTTGAATGAGAGTAGTAGTATAATTTATTTATTATTCATTATTTGTTATTTAGTGTTAAAAACTAACTTAATTGAGACTTACTTGATGAATAATAGATTAAGATGCAAGATATATATTAAGTATAAATTTATTTAATGACAAATTATCATAGTAATGTGTCCAATATATACCAGCTTAGATCCATCTTAAATACACATTTAACATGAACCTAAAAGGATTAAATGTTGATTTAAATTTTGAATGAGAGTAGTATTATAATTTATTTATTATTTATTATTTGTACTTTTGTGTTAAAAACTAAGTTAAAAACTATTGTTTTTATAGACCAAGTTTAGAAGATGTTGGTTTTAAGTGCATTATTGAATTTGATTATGCATATTTGATATGGTGAGAAGCCTTGTTGGTCAAACAAAGCTTTGAGAACCTAAATATCTTAAGGAATTTTCATGTCATTTGTATCACCACATGATTACATTGAAATACTAAATAATATAAAACTCCAAAATAATATGAAGAGAATAATTGATATACAACAAATATTGAGAAGTGTGTGTGAATGTAAATTAATAGATCCTTCAAAAAAATACTATAGTCAAACTTACACAACCCCCCATCTAGGTTGTAGAACGAGCCTCGACTCTTGACTCAATTACTAATCATTTTAATTATCAAAATCAATCATGAATTAGAATAGTAACAAAGTAATAGAATTTGATTAAATTTACTAAACTATTTATTACAAATGTTTAGTTTTATTCCTGGAGTGTTGAAGGATAACAAACACTCCAATATGTTGAAAAGAACATATTGACATTCATCTAAAACTTAGATTGCTTACATTATTTCTATTATCATTAATATTTATATTTATGTATCAAAATTTGACTCGTGAATAATAGATTTTGTAAAAAGATTCTTACCTATAAAGTTATTTAACAAAATATGAATATTGGTTTCTTACTATTATTAACCATTTTAATTGACACTAACTAATTTTCCTATGTTGAGTACAAATTTATTATACTAGTAGAATGTTGGCACCACTTGAAAGTCTATAAGAGGAAATATTTTATAATTCTAGTTTTGTTGTTCAATGATCAAAATCATTTTTTCTATAAATTAGAGTGCACCAAAAAAAAAATGATTTATATCAATTATAATAAGGAACATTAAGGAAAAATCACTTGAAACATTATTACAAATGTCTAACATTTTTTCATTAAGTGTTTAAATGGTTTATATTAAATAGAATACTAATTAGCTACTCCATTATTGTTTTAATAGACCAAGTTTAGAAGATGTTGTTTTTAAGTGCATTATTGGATTTGATTATACATATTTGATATGGTGAGAAGTCAAGTTGGTCAAACAAAGCTTTGAAATCTTAAATATTTTATGGCATTGTCATGTCATTTGTATCACCATATGATTACATTGGAATGCTAAATAATATAAAACTCCTCCAGAAATAATATGAAGAGAATATTTGATATACAACAAATATTGAAAATTGTGTCTGAATGTATATTAAAAGATCCTTAAAAAAAATCACATTCATGAATCATATAAACCTAATCTTAAGATATTTGCTCAAGCAGGTCAAGAATAGCTTCTACAACATATTTATTTATCTTGGTCTTCTTGCAATGTTCTTTCTTTGGAAGCCATGCACAAACTGGGGTATTAATTGGAATAGAGCCAAGTTATGTGTCATGAGGATTTGGTATCCAATATTTCTCTAAAAAATCTCCATTGTATTTCCCTGAAATAGTCTTCCAAAAATAAACCTTTACATGAATATTACCATTTTCATTATCCATAAATATATTTGAGATGGATTTTTCCATCCAAATCATCTCTCCTGCATCCTCATTTCTTGATCTAATTAGCAACATCTTTCCTTTCTGAACATTAATCTTTGGATTGAATGTTGGCTTTGGCTTGTTGCATTTGGTTCCAATATATAATGGTTCATCTATTGCATTATCAAAATATTCATCCATAATACTTGAGAGTAAATGGAGTGAATTACGATCAACATCAACAACGTGCCTTGTCTTGGGCCAGAAATCGTTAAAATATGAACCATTTCCATCTATTATTCTATGATCATTAGAGATTCCATCTAATGTATCAATAAATCTTTCCCAATACACTACATTATTTTTCCATTCCTCTGTAAGAATTGGTGAATCATCATTCCTGGTAGCGTATTTCCACATTTTTATGTATGATGTTATCCCTTCCTTTACTTCTTTGAAATATGCATCATTATTTTTTAAAGATAAGAATGATGGGTTCCCTATGGGAATTATAGGTCAACCTTGATCATCTATATTCCATAACTCAACTCGTTATGGCCACTCAATATCTCTAATGGATTCTTTGTACCTTAGAACTAGAATATCATTGAGTACAAGAAATTGGAAGTATTGAACATTAAGATGTCCAACTAGTGCATTTTTTCCCTCCTTGATGTATCCATTAAGGAAAATTTTTAAGTCATAGACCTTATCAATAAGTGTAGGTGAAAATACTTAGTTTTCTTTAATTTTGCGACATGTATCCATCATTTTAGGTAATGAATATATATCTTTACTTTTTAGGTTGGAAGACATTCTTCTGTAGGTTCCATCTATGTCTTCATGGGTGTGCCCCATAGGAAAGAATCCAACCTCAGTAGTGATGAAGACACCAAGTGCAGTTAAAAGTGATAAAAACATGAAAATATAGTGATTGTTATTATCACTTGTTGCATTGTCGAACTGTAACAACAAATGTGGAGGAAGAGCTTTAAAATCAACATTTTGACTCTTTGATCTTCCATGAGATATAAAATCATACTTGTAAACTTGAAATTTTGAGTAAATAGAGGTGTCAAGTAATGCATTTGTAAGTGGGTTTCTTGAACTTCCACTCTCATAAAGTAGATCACCATACATATCAATTTGTGGGTCTTCAAGGTCCCTTAAGCACTTTGCAAGGGATGTAATAGTAAATTGCGGTCCGATATGTACAAATGGTACAGAGAAATGACCAAAACCTGTTGTGTTATGCCCATGTGTTAGTATACTTGTTGGTTTTAGGGGTCTTGACCCACGTTCGCACGTTAAGTTTTTCCAACAAACCCCTCTACTACTAGCCCTTTCGGCAGTGACCTACTTGCGCAGGTCAAAGTCTCACCTGAAGCAGTATGGGAGGGTGCTAGAACCAGGTTTCCGCACCTAGAAAGAGAGCAGGTAAGCCAAGACATGCATAGCACACAGATCTATGAGAAAAAAGCTAGTTCGTAGGCTTACATAAATACATGGTGCATACAGTGTTATAGATTTAGATCTTAGGTCCGCATCCACGTGCATTCGACCCAACAAAGATATAAATTACAGTATACGTGATAGACCAGATAGCATATCTTATAGATAACCACAACAGATAATACAGATAATTCGTACCTTATCATAAATCTAACACAGAGCGCAGATTCAAATAACAGATAGATCTCAGAACCAGATATTAGTAATACTTCTGATATTTTATCAGCAAATTCTTACATAACCCCAAATCCCACCTGCGCACATAGCCAGTAGGGTCCGTACACAGCAGGACAAAGGATCTTTGCGCACACAGCCAGCAGGAGTCTGACCTAAATATCCGAAACCCATAACTAAAAATCCACACTTAGCATTCACTTCTCTTCATCTTCTACCTATCGACTCAAAAAGACTTACTATTTATACCAATTTAGCCTAGACTTACCATGGTCTGCAAACCGTGGTTTACGGACTCCTGGTTTTACCTATTTATCCGCTTACAATGTATTGGGGCTTTTATCTGCCTTATCACCCCTGCGCTAGACTAAATATAATCAACATAATACAAAATTGGACCAGCTTTCATCAGTGTGGGAGACCTTGCTCCAATAGTCCCCCAACACAATCTTGTGACTCGTCCCGAGTCACTACGGTGGTGGGGCCTCCACCTGCGTGCTTAATGCCTCAACAGCTACAACTAGTGGGGCCAAGACTTTTGGGCTCTGCGCCGCAGCATTCTGTGCAATATCTACTAAATTTTGTGATGTTGGACCTTGTGTTGCAGTGGTGACACTCTCCAGTGTCTGATTGAGTCTTTTTACCGCATCATCTGCATCCTGAGAGAGTTAAAGGGCCGCGGTAGACCATAGATTCAATCTCTTCCCGATGGCATCCTTCTTGTGCCGAATTTCCTCAATCTCAGCTTGGAGGACCGTGTTGGTCCTTAGACGGGTGATGCACTGTGCTGGGATCAGAGTGGCAATGGTAGCCCCGATCTGTTCACATACTTCTTCCTTCTCATGGAGCTCTTGATTAATTTGTTGCAGGCTCGGATCATGTTGAACATCCATCCAAAGGTTCAAGGTTGTCTCCAGCAACTGCGTACCTTGAGCAATCTGTCCCATAATGGTGTTCATGGCAGCCGTGACTAATGCAGCCCGTTGAGCCCTTACCTCCAAAGGCGCCTCAGGTTCCAACTTGGCTTGAAGATCGCGGATTTGCTACTCCATCTGTGTCTTGAAGGCATGCAGCTCTATTCGGGAAGCCTTCGATGCAGTAACCAGTGCTTCGATTTTAGCTCACGGGGTGGCATCGGGTAATACATCTGTTGTTATGTCTGTATACACCTGGTGTATTGTTGTTTTCAGTCTAGCTTGTTGGGAGACCGTGAGAAGCACGTCGGCATTCTATTGTGCTATCATCTTCTCGTCCGTACATAGTTACTGATGTACTAGTTGGTCTCGATGGTAAATTTCATGGCAAACCACTATGTGGATATCCCTTACTGATTCGTGCGGCAGCTGGGCGAGATTCAGCTGTATGCCTGATCCTGCTGGGAGATGCATTGCCGGGTCCAATGGATCCATGATAAGAGCAACACTGGGGATGGCACAAACACGCCTTTCCTCTGTAACTAGTGCGGGTTTGCTAGGAGGCAGAGGGTTTCTTCATTGGGTGATGCTTGTCTACAAAGTATCTGTTTTTAACTGTAGAGTGAGCAGCTCCGCTTGAATGGCGTTGACTACATTTTTTTGTTGCTCTGCTAAAGTTACCCATTTCTCTTCTATGGCCTATGTAATGGCATCCGCAATATGCTCGAAATCCCTATCAGTGAAGGTGATTGTTTCATCTTTCTCTGGTCGCTGGGGTCATTGCTTCTTCCGAGTTCCTTGTACCAGCTCTCCTGTCCGCTTGGTACCCCCGACACTGATATCCTGCGGCGCGGCCTGGTTGGTAGCTATAGTATCCTTGTTGGGATGCTGCATGGAGGGAATGGTCATTGTGACTGCTATGCCATCATCCATTCCCGCCTGTCCGCTTGGGCCTGTAATAGCTATGCTTGTATCCGTGGTACTCTTCGCAACGGTTTTGAAACCGATCTTCCAGGTAGGTGGGCATCATGTGATCACCTCATCAATCTCCCGCTCTGTTACCATATAAGGAAGCGTTGTCCAGGTTTTATTCTTAAGACTACAAATTTGAATATGGTGCATTGTGACCTGGAACTCGACGATACCATTGTATCTATCGTATATTATAGGAGATAGCCGTGGGCATGAATTGATGGCTGCTGCTACATTACACTGGAAAAGAACCCAGAAGACTTGGTTATCCTCCAATCGCTGTGCCTCTTTGGAATCCCATAAGTGAGCGTACCAGGCTCCTTCACACATGCCCAGATTGAGCATCGGGATGACTGATTCCTTAGGTGATTCCCATGCGATGAGGGCGATAAGAAACAACAACTAGGAGTAGCAAAAGGCTTTTTCTTGTTCTTGTGATTCACAGACATTGGAAAGAAATTCGTCCCACAAGTGTTATGCCCAATTGAAGCAGTCCCCTTTGGCACAATGACCTGCCACCCGTATGACATATGCAGGGACTGTTGCAACCTGGCATTTTCGCATTCATTTGCAGGCTAATATCTGGGTACCCATTCACATAGCTAGATCACTGATGGAATCAATGATAAAACCCCTCTTATTTTTCTTTACATGGTATGCCCGTCCTACTTTGGTCGCGATTTCCCCCTCATATTTCTTACCCACTTTCTCCATGGGGTGTGGTCCTTGCATGGGGAGACCAGTTATTCTATGGACTAATGCAACATCAATGGGGACTCTTTCGCAAATCCATAAAGAGTCGTCATGAATTAGGGTGAGAAACTGCCAGGCCAACCGATCTGTGATGTTGTAATGGCCAAAATGGGGCATTTGTAATAGGTTCAGGATCCTAGATTTGGCCAATCCAGATACCCATTGCTAAGCAATGAATGTGACTCTGTTAGGTGCATGGACTGTCTCGAAATACAATGCGAGAGCCATATCAGGGAACGCTGCATAATTTTGCAAGTCATGATCATCAAATTTAACCTCATGGAGCTTTCTGCAAGGATCACCAATGACCGAGACCCCTATAGGGGTTAGCGGTGTTTGTAAGTAAGTGATCAGGCCATCTAAATTTTGTGGCATTCGGTTCAATGTCCTTCGTGGCTAGATGAATAGGGGTAACCAGTTGATTGGATTAGCTAGTAGGACCTCTCCTAGCTCAGGCGGGACATGAGACGACTTGGGTGTTCTTCGCGATGTCCTCGACTTTCCATCGACCCATTTTGTAGTCTTCGGAGGCTTTCTTGAGCTTTGGGCTGGTTCTTTTCCTTTTCTGGTAACTGGGGTTATGGGTACGTCTTCCTCCTCAGACTCAATCTCCATGACTTCATCACTTTCTTCCTCCGTGGGTACCGAAAATTCCAAGGGGCTGGTAGCTATTGCTTTTTCCTGGAAGACGAATTCAGCTTATGGTTGGCTACTTGCAGAGGGGTTTCAGGCAGACATGATTGATGCAGTGTAGACCCAAATGCTCAGATCATTTACAACTATGGGATATAATTTATGCAACTGAGATAGAATTGTGCTCTGGGCCATCCTAGTGGTTTTATAGCATCTTTCATTGTCCAACGGCTGGATAAACTCTACGTAGGCCTTAGAAATTTCTCCGATTTGTGCTATGAATTGTTGGGTGACCGTTTCCTCGAATGGTAAATTTTTCTTTTTACCAGACATTATAATGCTAAGGGCTAGTTTTCGCAACCCCAGTGTGTTTGGCACTTTTACTGACTTAATCATCTTGAGCGACGGGGCATCCTCCCCCAACATAGGCTTGTTCCCTCGGGGTTCTAGGGTCAAGGATCTGTATGTAATACTTGTGTTATCCTGATAAGCCAGCGTTACAAATCGTAAGACCAACATAGTTCGACATTCTTCCCATACCTAGAAGGTTTTCTCGTGTAGTCCCCACCACTATGCTAGCACACCCCGTAGTGTCATTTTAAGGGCTCCTAACCTGCATTCCCTCGGAACCATGGCTTCAAAGGCTTGTAGGAAGTCCTCCACATATCTCAAACCATCAAACTGGGGCAGATCTCTTACCTCAGCTGACATGCACCTGATATTTCTGGTAGTCCGGAGGCATCGTAACATGGAGGTGTTTTGTAATTAGCGTTGCCAATGTTCCAGCTCCTCTTCTGAATCAGAAGGATGCTCATTTTCTTGATTTCCAGCGGTGGTACCCCTGGTCGCAGGATTGATTTTTTCACCATCCTGCATGGATAATTTGTAGAGGTTATCTATTTCTTCATTCCTGTGGACTTTTTCTGTATAACTTTTCCCCTCGGTAGGGTCTAATGGGATGATGATGCGTATTCCATTATTATCGAACATCATATTTTGGTTTTTTAAGTTGATGATACCTCCCATGTCGATCACCCAATCCAAGCCCAGAAGGGCTGGGTAGGGGTCCGTATCTTCTATTGTCTGGATAAATTCAAAGTTAGCTCATACCCTAACTCCAGCAATGTCCACCACTACTTTTGATAATCTTCCCAACGGTACTATCTTCTATTGATTATCCATGCATAGTTGTACAGTGGACCATTCGAGCTTAGGCTCACCCATCCGCTGCCAAGTCTGCTTAGGGAGCACGTTCGCATTTGATCCCAAATAAAGGATAACTATATCTATTTCAAAGTCTCTAATCTGCGCTGTTAGCTACATTTCCCATCCCATTTGTTTCTTCCGTCTATATAGCTGGTGCACATTGTGTATTTGCGTGCTAGAAGGGGTCTTCTTTGCACCCATCAATTAGCTCATGAAGACTTTCCATGGCTTGTTGGTTTCACAGTAGTTTCATACACTCTTGCAAGAATGGTTTGACCTCCTCCCTTCGTTCAATGTCATATGCTCCTCCTCTGCCGTGATCACCACCCTTCCTGATCGTTGGGCTGAGTTCTTTCGGGGGATATCCCTCCTCTGTCACAGCTTCTTTTATTGACCCTTCTTGGACTGATCCTGCCTCACAGGGTTCTGTTTTCATCCTCTGCACATTTTACGTAGGGTTCTGCTGCTTCTCCTAAACCCTTGCCACTAGAATCGCGCACTCCTCAATCGCATGATCCCACTGCCTACAATACTGACAGGTCTATCAAGTTAGGTTTAAATAGTCTCATGCAAAATGGCCTACTTCCCCACAGTTGTAGAAAATCAACTTACCTCGTCCTTGACCAGCGTTGGCTTCGTGGCCCCTACCTTGGGCTGCGGAACCCCTCCTTCCCACAGGAGATCTGGGCGAAGCTAGATCGGACCGAACCCAGAATATTCTTCCCTGTTCAGTCAGTAAATCATATGTGCAACAGGTCTGCTCATTGTGGCCAACTGATCTACAGAACCGACACCATGGTTGGTTAACTTTCGGGCCATATGTGGTCTTGTGAGGGCAGTGGCTCGTGTCATGTAGCCCAACAATGTGGCAATCAACGCACCATAACATTGACCCACTGGATCCCGTGCCCTCCCTAGGTCAGAAGGGATGGGGTGCTCCAGTCTGTACATACGTAGCAAGTAATGGAAATTTATCCTTGGTGTGACTATTTACCTGGCATCGGATGCACCATTTTTCAGGGCTAGCTTCTGGCCCTCACTCCTTGCATAAATTTTGGATCTCCATATGCATTTTTTCCAGTTGATCTTGTATCTACTGTACCCCCAGCTGTGTATCATCCCTAGGGGCAGCTTCTAGCTTCATAGCTACTTCCAATGCTTTCTCCTATGTTTCGATATATTTCTATCCCATAGGTACCCGTAAGTGAGGTAGTAGCATAGTGATGAACCATTCTGTGTGTTGTTGGTCATCATACTAGAATCTGCCTTCCCTGATTTCTTTCTTTAACCTCTGATCTACTTCCCATATAGATTCAGATGGTCCTTGCTTGATTCCTTTTAGTTCGTTGACTATCTCCAAATAGGACTTAGGTTTTATGAACTACTGCTTTAGTGCCATTTTGATCTCATTAACAGTTGCATTTGCATGTTGTCCAATGTATCCCATATACCAATCTAGAGCTCTTTCCTCGAAAGCCAAAGATACCTGGGTCTGCTTCACAGAATCACTTGTAATGTTTTACGCTGTCCATACCGATTCAGCAACAAACTAGAACCTATCCATATCCTCATCACCCGCACCTTTGAAGGTAGGTAGTTTTAAATTCGTAGCCATATCTACCTTCTTTTTGGTGTTCTGGCATTACCTGACTGCTCTTTCAAAATGCTCCTGGTCCCAAAAACGAAACCATTTGTTGGCTTTAGGGGTATTGACCCAGGTTCACACGTTAAGGTTTGCCAACAAACCCCTCTACTACTGGCCCTTTCGATAGTGACCTTCTTGCACAGGTTAAAGTCTCACACGAAGCAGTATTGGAGGGTGCTAGAACTAGGTTTCCGCACCCAAAAAGAGAGCAGGTAAGCCAAGCCACGCACAACACATAGATCTATGGGAACAAAGCTATTTCACAGGCTTAAATAAATACACGATGCATACAGTGTTACAGATCTAGATCTTAGGTCCGCATCCACGTGCGTTCGACCCAGCAAAGATATAAATTACAGTATACGTGATAGACTAGATAGCATATCTTATAGATAACCATAGAAAATAATACAAATAATTTGTACCTTATCACAAATCTAACATAGACCGTAGATTCATATAACAGATAGATCTCAGAACCAGATATCAGCAATACTTCTCATATATTATCAACAAATTCTTACATAACCCCAAATCCCACCTGCGCACACATCTAGCAGGGTCCGCACACAACAGTACATAGGATATTCGCGCACACAGCCAGTAGGAGTCTGACCCAAATACCCGAAACCTAGAACTAACAATCTGCACTTAGAATTCACTTCTCTTCATCTTCTACCTATCGACTCAAAAAGAGTTACTATTCATACCGATTTAGCCTAGACTTACCATGGTCCGCAAACCATGGTTTACGGACTCCTGGTTTTACCTATTTACCCACTTACAATGTATTGGGGCTTTTATCCTCCCTATCACCCCTATGCTAGACTAAATATAATCAACATAATACAAAATTGGACCAGCTTTCATCAGTGTGGGAGACCTTGCTCCAACAATACCTGTCAGTGACACACCTAAATTTGTTCCTACAATAGATTTTGATTTGACATGTAGCCTTGGGATTGAATTCATTGTTTTATTCATTTTATCATGGAGGATGCTCAAATACTCCTTTGGAAACCACTCTGACATAATTTTATG
Source organism: Pinus albicaulis (assembly GCA_034641835.2). Taxonomy (NCBI): domain Eukaryota; kingdom Viridiplantae; phylum Streptophyta; class Pinopsida; order Pinales; family Pinaceae; genus Pinus; species Pinus albicaulis. The sequence continues at coordinate 682,576,215 of CM076576.1, forward strand.
GGCATAGTAGCAATATCTTCCACACATAACATTCTTGTTATGTTTGTTCAGCCTACCTCGTGCGTTTTCTTCCATTTCTTTTGTAGTCGTTGACTTCATCTGTGCTTTCAACACAATTCATTCACTGCATTTACATAAGTTGGTGTTCTTTGAAAATTCCACATCTCAAAACTTAGTATTCTATATCTTGCTCATTTGACTGTGACATTGATGGGTAATTGAGATTTTCAAGAGCCTCATTGATCTATTTTAACAAATAATTTTGTGTGTATGTTGAAGGAATCAATCTTAAAGGATAAGATGTTCCATATTCTTCAACTTGACGTGTATGGTTTGGTGAAAAATCTGAATTATCCATTACAATTTTGTGCAATATTTCTATGGTTTCCATGATGTTTCCTCGTGCTTTGCATGTGTTGGTGTTACCATGAATAGCTTTGATCTGTCCATTTTGGAAATATTGTTGGTACTTATAGAATGTGATTTGAGGAATCTTATCTATCTTATGCCATGCTTTCTTACAAATAATATTCCCATTAAATCTCATGTCCTTTACATTTCTAGAAATAGGTGGTAGGCCATGGCCATGGATCCTTGACATGACTGTGTTTGACATGAGTGAATTCAAGAAAATTTCCCTAATACCATTTTTATTTATTTGTCTCATACCCCTTCTAGCACCTGCAATGGCCTTCCTATCAACATTTTGAATAAATTTTTTCTACAACATACATGTCCTGCCAAAAGTCGAATTTCTTTCCCTTCATCTATAATTTTTTGACATTTTTCAACTTTTGTTTTAGCCATAACATCCCATAACACCATTTCCTTGGGTCACTCCTTGAACTTTTCCTTAACCCTTAATATCACACCTTTGTTGTCCACCAACTTAATTATTGGTAATCTAACCAAACAATGTATAGAATTATCCCAAATTCAAAATATTTCACAATTTCCATCTATCTCTTCCAAAAAGACACCAAAGTCCATTTCACCTAGTGTTTCACCTTCAACAATGTAATCCTTGCGGACATTAACTAACATTCCTTCGGCAATGCACATGCGTGTTCACATGCATTCATGTGAAAGAGAAGCCTTTTTACATATGAATTTAACCCTATCTTGGAGAATATTTATGGTATGATCATGACAATGAGGCTCCAAACCTAATTTTTTCCAAATCCCATAAGATTCCAATGCACCCCCTAGTGTATACTCAAATCGTGTTGGATGTGATAGAGAAACATCATGTTTTAAAACCTTCTCAATTCTAACCACTATGCATCCTTTCTTTACCATCTTTCCATGCACTTTATGTCCAAGCTCTATATTGAATATGGAGCCCTCACTAACCTTCACTCCATGTTGTAGAAGATCTACCTTTTCTCCAATAGAAAATGTATAAGAAACATTTGCACCTATAAACAAATGTAAATAAGGTTAGTATTTAGTCAAAAAAAAAAGTATTGTACTATCAATAATATTTCAACACATGCTTCAATATTTTGATTTACCTATTTTGTGCCTAAAATCCTTGATCTTCCATGGGTGCACATCTCCTTCATCAACATCCTCAATCAAATGTGGTTGATTGACATCAATTATCAAAATTGCAACATAACATGCATTAACCCTTTATACGACATAATAAGTTCCAGACTTTGTAGATTCACCCCTTCATAGCCCAACGACTTGATCATTAATAAGGAGATCAAAATAGTCCCCTTTTTCTATATTTTCCATTATAGCCTGTACCAAATCTGTAACAACAATTAAATCATAAATGGTAATTAAAAGGTTGAACCATGTAAAGTGTGATTTTATATTTTCTCAAAAACACATAACTTTCAAAAAGCAATATACATGCAATAATTTAAATAGTATGGTAGTCATATTGTATGTAATGAAACATTTTTCCACACAATCTAATGCCTACTATGAAAAGGTACTTTACATGCAAATTACACAAAAAACATATATGAATACCATGCAATTAGAGATGTATATAGTATCATAGAATGAAAAATATAAGCTCATATCAAATCACCAAGTTCGTATTTAACTTCAGAAATGACACTTGTAGTCTTAATGCATGTGTATGATTAATGATCATAAGAAATTTGTAGAAGTTGAAGAACCAGAACATGGTCCATTGTAAAATCTAAGAAGTTCCAAGATTGATGCTACATAATATTTCTAAAAGCCCCATGAAAAGGAGAAATTATTTTTTCACTTAGTGAGGATGTTTGATGTTTGAACTTGATAATAAAAATCCAAACTAGAGGTTTTCTTCCAATTGAAAGTTTTGAATGAAAAATATCAGCTCGTATCAAACCACCAAGTTCCTATTTAAGTTTATAAATGACACTTGTAGTCTTAATGCATGTGTATGAATAATTATCATACGAAATTTGTAGAAGTTGAAGAACCAAAACATGGTCCTTTTGAAAATCTAAAAAATTATGAGATTGATGCTAAATAATATGTCTAAAATCCCCATTAAAAGGAGAAATTATATTCACTTAGTGAGGATGTTTGATGTTTGAACTTGATCATCAAGAGGAAAACTAGAGGTTTTCTTCCAAATAAAATTTTTGGTACTGTAAATACTAGATAATTCTCATTTTTATTCTAAAAGAAAAGAAATTGCATTTAAAAATACTTAGTTCCAATGTTATCACTCCCAACGTATACACATTTAAGGACATACTATTGAGGATGGATACAAAGGGATGTTAACTTTTGGTCCTTGAAAAGTGTAGATTTGAGTTATCCTATATTTATATGTTGCTGAGGAAGAGTCTTCTATTATGCATCCAAACATTAGTGAAAATATTTTTTGGAAGTTCATATCTTTACAAAAAAATAAAGAGAAAAACAATACATGTTAAAAAATTATGCTTGATACTTTAAATTTGCCTACATTTGCATTGGAAGAAAAATATAGGAAAAATATAATGTACCTCAATAACACATTTATTAATAAACTTCAAAATTATACAAATATAACATTATTCTCCATGGATCAAATAATTATGATTGGATTATTGTGTTTGTGCCAAAATGAAATCTATACCATTATATTTCCTTCCATCTCAAGCACAAATGTAGTGCCAACAACAACATATATATAAATATAATTATTTTGCACTATCATTGATCTCCATAAATTGTTATAAATTCAATAAAAGGGCACATCAAAAGCTATAACTCTAACCATTGTGATTATTGAGACAATTTCACCCTTAGAGCATTGGTTGCATAAGTGTAATGGTGTCTAGAATAAATCTAGTAATCACTAGGTATCCTTCTTGCATAATCACAAATGCACTGCCAAGAATAATTTCAGACCAATGACCTTGGTGAGGGTGAAATGTTGTTAGTTTTCCTTTTGGAACATGAAAAAATAAATCTAGTGCATTCTATAACTCCTTCTAACACAAATACAAGCACATTCCGAACAATAATGTTGCATTGCGAAAAAAATTTAACGGATGCGAGATTTACTTCTATCACAAACAAAAACACATTTTCAATAATAACATTACAAGATGAAGGAAATTTTACACATTATAACCTTCCTTCTAGCACAACAACATACATATTTCTAATAACAACATTACATATGAAGGAAATATAATGTGTGCTAGCTTTCCTTCTATCACAAGTAGAATCTCATTTCGAACAACAACATTGCACCTTAAATGAAAGCTAAAAATCAATATCATTCCTTCTACTACAAACATAAGCATATTTCTAGAAGCAACATTAAATGGTCAAATAAATCTAGCACATGGTAGACTTCCTTCTAGCACAAACACAAGCACATTTCCAACAACAATTTTGTAAGGCGTTTAAAATACACCACATGATAAATCTTCTTGTAGCATAAATAGAAGCATGTTACTCACAAAAAAATTTCAAATTAAAATAAGTCTTACACATTCTAGAGTTTCTTATAGTACAAACAAAATCACATTGCCAAAAACAACATTGCAGGGTGGAAGATATCTAACCTATGCTTGATTTACCTCTATCACATTTCCATAAACAACATTGTATTGAAAATGAAATACATTGCATGATAGAATTCCTTCTAGCACAAGCACAAGTACATTTCCAACAATATTGCATTGCAAAAGAAATACAATGCAGGTTATATTTCATTTTAGCAAAAATACAAGCAGGTTGCCAACAACAATATTGCATTGAGAAACAAACCTATTGCATACTATATTTTATTCTAGTACAAACATAAGCATGTTTCTAACACCAATATTGCATTGCAAAAAAAAATAGGTGCATGCTATAATTCCTCCCACTATACACAAACATATTGGCAACATCAATATTGAAGGGTAAATGAAATCTATATCATGCTAGATTTCCTTCTATCACAAACATAAGCATATTTCCAATCACAATATTGCAAGGTAAATTAGATATAACATGTAATTTGTACTTTTATCTCAAATAGAAACATGTCACCAATAACAACATTACAAGGTGAATGAAATCTAATACATGCTAGATTTCCTTCTCTCCCAAACAAAAGCACATAACAATATTGTAGGGTGAAAGAAACATACCGCATATTAGATTTTATTCTAGAACAAACAAGAATATTGTCAAAAATACCTTATGCAAGACAAAAAAAAATTTGGTGTGGTATATTTACTTCTAGCACAAACACAAACACATAACAGTGTAGGGCCTAAGAATCTAGAGCATGTTAGATTTTTTTATAGCATGAACACAAAATTTTTACCAACGACATTCTAGGTAAAAATAAATCTAGCACATGCTAGATTTCCTTTTAGAATAATCAAAAGCACATTGCTAATAACATCATTGTGGTGAAGGAAATATTTCACATACTAGATTTCCTTCTACCAAAAACAATTGAATTTCCAACAACAACATCGCAATGTGAAAGAAATCTAGTGCACACTAGATTTCCCTCTAACGCAATACAAACACATTGTCAATAAACTCATAGAAGGGTGAAATAAATTTAATGTATGCTAGATTTCCTTCTAGCACAAACAAAAACACATTACAACATTTCTAGATCAAAGAAATCTACCACATGGTAGATTTACTTCTAGCGCAAACAAAAGCATATTGTCAACAACCACATTGCAATGAAAAAGAAATCTGGCGCATGCTAGATTTCTTTTGAGCCAAAATTGAAGCATGTTGGCAATAAAAACATTGCAAGGTGAAGAAAATCTAACACGTTTTAGAGTTACGCATAGCACAAATAGAAGCACACATAACATTGTAGGGTGAAAGAAATCTAACATGTTAGATTTGCTTCCAACATAAAAAATATAATATTTCCAACAACAACATTGCATGGAAAAATATATCTAGAACAATTTCTATCACAAACACAAGCACATTTCCAATAAAAACATCACAAGGTAAAATAAATTTAATGCATGTTAGCTTTGCATGTAGCACAAATACAAACATACTATCAACAAAAACATTCCATGCCAAAAAAAACCTAGCGCATATTATATTTCCTTCTAACAGAAACACAAGCACATTGCCAAGGTGAAGTAAATCTAACACGTGATAGATTTCCTTCTATAATAAACAACCAAATTGACAACAACAATATCGTATAAAAAAATAAATCTAGCACAACTTCTAGCCCAAATACAAGCACATTTCCAATAACATTGCCAAGGTGAAGAAAATATAACACGTGCTAGATTTCCTTCTATCATAAACAACGAAATAGATAACAACAATATTGCAAAGAAAACAAAATCTAGCATAGTTTCTAGCCCAAACACAAGAATTTTTCCAATAACAACATTGCGAGGTGAAAGAAATTTAATGAGTGTTAGCTTTACATGTAGCACAAATACAAGCATACTACCAACAACAACATTGCATCCCAAAAGAAACCTAGTGCATGTTGTATTTCGTTTTAACACAAACACAAGCACATTTCTAGTAAGAAAATTCCAAGGTGAAGGAACTCTAACACATGTTAGATTTCCTTCTATCATAAACAACCAGATTACTAAAAATAACATTGCATTGGGAAAAATCCTTCTAGCATGTCAATAAAAATATTGCAAGGTGTTCTAATGTTGGAAATATTGAGAGGGGGGTTAAATCAATATTTCTTTACAATTGTTATATTATTCCAGTTAAAATCACCTATTAAACCAAAACACAAGATGTGCAACAAGAAATAATTTTATTAATGAATTTGAGGACTCTAAAAACCCAAGCTCCAACTTGTACAACAAATTCTTTAACTCCTTCAAGGCTTTAACCCTTAATGAGGACTCTAATATTCAACTACAAATCCAAGATCCAACTTTCTATGACGATTCCAATCCTCTACGGATCCAACCCTCTCATTTTGCTTCAATCCCTTAAGGTGACTTTAATATTCCTTCAAGCCTCCATCAAAAAAATCAATTACTTCTAAAAATTTATCCAAGATAGGTCTAGAAAGTGCTCTCAAGTCTACCTCTACAAAAACTTCATGTCTCCTTCAACAAAAAATTTATGTTTGCACCAAAAAAACATGTCTACAAGTGCTGATATTCAACTATGCTCCAAGGATGACTACTCCAACAAAACAAGTCTTCAAGTGTTGTTCTTCAACTATACTCCAAGGGTGATTTCTTCAATAAAACAATTGTTCAAGTGTTTTTCTTCAACTATGCTTCAAAAGTGACAATTGTTTCATCAAAGACTTGAAGAATGATCAATTAATGTCATCATGACTGCACTCTACTGTCAACTGAAAAGATGCTCAAAGAATGTTATCATTTTATCATTCAATGAAGGTGTCTCCTAGGCTCTTCATGTGTGCTTTAAAGAATTTCCTTCAATCTACAAGGATTAATTTACTTTTGTTTCAAATTTGACTTGATATGTTGATCAAGCCTCTCAAGGTGTAATATTCCTAATGGAAAAATTAACAGTGATAACAAAAACATGCAATAAGCCCAATACAGATATTTTCAACAAACACCCATAAAACATAAATGCTCCAAACACACCAAAATGGAAAATTTTATTATAAGATATTGTTATAGTACAATATAAAAAAAAAATGTGCGCCCTGGCTTTCACAAGGCAAGCTACAAGCCTCAGGTGGATGTTTTATCAATGCCAAATTGTTGCTAAAATTTTCCCACTAAATATTTGCACTGGCCTTGTGATTTTTTCACATTTGGTTGTGTTGATACCCTGATTAGCGCCCTCCTAACTATGAAAATTTCTGAATATTACTTATGAAGAAACCCTACTGTTAAATAAGGATTATGGAGCATTGGTCACTTTACAGGAATTTAAAAAAAGAATACTCAGTTGGGAATAGATAATATCTTGATACAGTCATTGTTGTGGAGAAACAACGAGTGGACTAATTGGGAAAAAAGTTCCTTTAAAATGTAATGTAGTGGGAAAAATTGTCCAGTGGAAATGCAGACGATCAACAATACACAAACGGACTATAATTGGTGATGAAGATGATTTTTGTGGCAGAGATTATGATAAATCAACAATGGCCAATAACCTCATTCAAGTATTTTGAAATGGAATGTTTGACAGTGAAGATGGGGAAGATGCTCGTGGAGGCATTGGTAGAGATAATGATGATGCCTTCTTTGATGATGAGTCAACAAAAGTGGTTGTCTTCTCTCTCAGAATGGGCAGAAAATAGGATGGTGTGATTCTGAGAGAGGCGATGTTCACCAATACAAATTGGTTTTCCCTTCAAGATGACATGCATACTAACTGGTTAGTGCCGACATCTCTTGTTTTGTCATATCCCAGAGTAGATGATGGTTAAAAAAGAAACATAAAAACAACAACTAATATTGGTGGTAATAGTAGCAGTAATGATGAAATTATGTTAAAATATGATGTTAAGTTGGTAGATACAAAAGGAAGACCAGTGCCAAACATGAACTTAGGACAAATGGAGTCGAAGGATATTTAGAGAGTTTGAATATATGTCAATGGTGATGATAGATAATTTTGTTACAACATGCTAGGATCTATCTATGAATGTTGTTTTAGATTGCAGAAAATTAACTAGAGGGCCCTTCCAAGGGTGCTCCACATACATATGCATGGCAACAAACAGGTGATCTTTCTATAAACAAGGATCTACCCTACCTTTCACTTAGATGATACCAATAAATTATCCAATTTAATAACAAGAATCAATGAGGGGAAATCATAGGAAACACCTTAACAAGCATCCTTGTTTAGATGGAAGATTTTTCCCTTTAATCAAATCCCTTTACAGAAGAATTTAAGTATAATTTCCAATCAATAGAAACAACAATATGGATTAAAAAATGAAAAAACTTACACGAAAAAATACACTCAATCGTTCATTTTCCTTTCAAAACTTAGGTAAGTGAAGGTACTTCTCTTATACATAGATCGAGCTCAAAATCCTCAACAATGAAACAATAATTAATAAATCATAGATTCTAGATATTTCCTAAGGTGAATGAAAATAATGTATCTCCTAATAGCCTCCTAAAGATAAGTAAAAAATACATAATAATGTTCTAGGACGATTAAGTGGAAGGCTACTTGTCCTTTCCTTGATCAATACGCCCTCCTAGCATTGGCTTGTCCAACCATGTTATAAGCATATTGGAATATTGTGCATTGTTCTCCTCTAGAGTGCTAGTCGAGGGATCTCTCAAAATGTGCCAATGTTCAATAAATGAATGGAGCACTCCACTATGTGAAGGGGTCAACAACCTAGAGATGCACAAAATGTGATAAAACTAGCATGATCAAGTAGGGTGTTCTCTCTAGTGAAAAATAATGTCCCCAAAAATATGGATGTCATGAATAAGTGTGAAATAATGGTCCATGTGCATAGTAACCATATCTTCTCCAAACAAGCCAATAGAATCAGAGAACTCTAGACAAATGTTCATGAGAGGTGGATTCCTTCTCATAAAATAAGTTTGAGGACCCAAAACATGTTCCAAATGACATAAATCCATGTTCCAATACCATCAAACCATATTAGTACCATGGACTAAGAATAGCATGCCCTCGGAATATGTGCCACAAAGTGGAGGGATCCTCAAAAATTGGAATGCAACCAATTTCTAAATAATCTATCAGTAATCCTAGTGCTCCACCAACCAAGTCTCTAAATTCATGTAGCACCTAGATGTGACATCATATGAAGCCAAGAATGAAAGACGCTTATCTGATTGCAGCCCCTGTTGATGTGGCATGCCTGCACATATGTGCTTGTGACTAGGGAGATGTGAACCATTCGCTCAAGAAAAAAAATATGCATGAAACTGTGTGGATAAAGGCTTCAAAAGGTGCCCCCAAATATGTGAAGTAACACCTCAAAAGTGCCCCAAATATGTGAAGTAAAACTTCAAAAAATGATTCATAATAAAGAAAAGGCATAAAGAGAAAAAAATGGCTATCATGCCAACCTCCTCCATATGGATGCTGCTTGGGTAGGTCTTCAATGTGGATCAAGGCCTCATTCAACATGAGGGGTAAGAGGCTCAATCAAAAGAACAGTAGGAAGAACTTGGCCAGTTGAGGATCTAGAAGATTACCTTTATTATTGGACAGGAAATGTGTCATGAGGTGAAGGAAATATTGATAGGCCTGGGTAATGATCTGTATAATTTGTATGGCTATGTCATGGATTTTCTAAGTGGATTGATTTTTTAAAGGAAATGGTATCGTAGGTTTTACTAAGCACTTTGATATTGATACTCAATAACATAGACTCCTCATTTATAAACTGGGAAGATCTGGCAGGGATCTACATTCAGTAAGTCATTGGATTAATACTTGCATATTCAATGAGAATAATTCTTTTTGGAGTTTTAATACATCATAGCCGATCCTTCAAGCATATTTACATTGAGAAATATGCATTATAGCTGTACATAATTCCATATAGCTCAATTTGTATGGAGGGCTAGACAGTGTCCAAATTTGAATGTGGATAGTGCGGTACTGCAATACTAATTTTGGGGTTTATTGCCTCGGTTGACATTGTAAGTCATAGTTGGACACTACCATATTATGATGGAGTATAGCATGATGAAATGTTGGCAAAGCTAGTTTTGCCTTTCTTTTTTGGTGAAATAAGAAGACATTGGGAATCTACGGTTAGCTTGATTCCTTGATGTGGAAAATTTTTATCAAGGGGAAGAGGTAGCTAGTATAAATTTGGTAGTTCCATCATGTGTAGTATGGGATATACTTAGTTTAATGTATTCATTATGTGTACTCGATTCTATTGTTTTATTTTTTTTCAGCTCACAATTCATTTCAAGGTGTATGATGTCATCTACTTGTAGTTACATGGAAAAAACGTAAGTGCATGCTAAATTCTAGTGATGTAATCATCATATTAGAACTAATTCAGAAAGGTACACAAATTATTTATTCTAACAATTTTCAAATTACAATTTTGAACCCTGTGAGGCCTGCCAAGCTACAATGCATGGTATTCAAATGTCCCTTATTAAAATTTGGAATAATAAAATCAGGGTTGTGGCTTTGATAGGATGAGTAGCTAAAACACAAATATTAGAAAGAAAAATTTTCATAAAGATATAGTGCCCGATGGTTGATGAATTTGCCTTTAAAATGAGGAGGGAAATCTCCATCTCTCTCTGCGTAGCTTGTAAGAAGAAACCCAAATTGAATAGTGTTCAGAGCACAAGAAAAAATCACAGGAATAAACACTAGACAAAGAAACCCTAATTCCTCACTGTTGTCATAGAATTAACAACAACTCTGATATTCATGAAAAGATGAATTATTCAGGCACTAGCACTGGATGTCAACTCCATATCCATCCCAACAATATTGATTGCAAACCATTCTCCTAATGCTCTACAATATGAATGATCATAGGGCCGAATCCAAATTGGGTATTTCAATGTGAACAGACTAAAACAAAGAGAGGATAAAATGTATCCAAAATGCAGTGTAACAATGAAACTAAGTTTGCAGGAAAAGAGTAAAGGATCTGAGAAATAACAATGGAGTAGTTTACTCAAAAAAGTGGTTTACGCAAACCAATATAAATATCACAACCTTTTTATAGTAGTATTCTATGTAGCTTATAAAACAAGAATGTTTCTTATAAAACACGAACGTTGGAAAGAAAAAAATTTCATATAGTGCGAAGTAATTGATGAAATGTAGTTTATGAATTTACCTTTTATAACGCAGTTCGAGGGTAATCTCGATCTCTTTTTCTACCCCATCACTCCCTTCAATCACCCTTCAATAATCGAGACATACCTGTATCATTACAGAAGGAAGCCAAGATGTCTCTGAATGCATTCACATTGTTGAGTGAGTCATCCAAGAAGATAAATACATGAACAATAGATTTGTGAGAAGTGTATACCCTTTGCCTATTTTATGAAAATGTTCATTAATCCCAAAATTTTCATTAATCCCTAAAATATCCATGACTCCCTCCTCCCACCTATTTAATGAAAATCTTCATTAATCCCGAAAATCTCCATGACTCCATCCTCCCGCCTGTTTTATGTAAATCTTCATTAATACTGAAAATCTCCATGGCATCATCCTCCCGCCCTTTTTATGTCAAAGCCAATTTTAGGTCAAGAACCGATTGTCATAGTGTCATATTTCTATTATTAAACATTTTTATTTTTGTTGATGAAAAGGATTAAATGTTTTCCCTAGTCTCCATTTTAAGAAATTTATAACTAATTTTCTAATACTTTATGAAAATTTAATAATTGTTTGTTAAATATTCTATATTAAAAATAAATAAATTATTAACTATTTTTTAATAATAATTTATATTAAAAAAAAATTTTGTTATAATTTTTTAATACTATGTTAAAAAACTAATTGTGTCTGGATAATTTATAATCGTTGTATTTATTATTGTAAATTCTAATACCAAAAATGATTTAAGTTTAGATAAAAAAAATATTAATGGAGATAGCGAAAACCCTAACCTACAACAAACCCTAGTTTTTCGGCAAACTCCATGGGAGCTTGTCTACACTCAGGATGTTGGAAATATGATGCAGAGTGTTGTCCTTGATGGCAACCCACTTGACAGAGTGCTGTCCTTGAATGGCAATCCACTTGGTGAAGATGATGGCAACCTACTTGATGAAGTTATGCTTGATAGAATATGTCTTGATAAACTTGTTAAATGATGTAAATCTGATGTATCTACAGTGAGTACAGAAGGTAATGAAGAAAGGAATTCAGTATGTGCTAGATCTATGATGAAAAGAGTATGTCTCAAGGCATACGCGGATTTGTCTAGGAAGTAAGCCGCGCATGCACGCGGAAAAGAACGTGCCAAGTCGTGTATGGGTAAAAGTGCTCAAAAAGTGCAAAACCAGGGGTAACCACCATGGTATTGACCCATTGTATTGGGTAATGATTCGCCTAAATGACCCCGTCCAGGAATACCATCGGAAGTAATGTGGTTTTGGCTCATGGTGTTCAAAAAGGATAAACCTATATAAAGAGATGAAACTCATTGTGCAAATCATGAACGTGGGTGCAAGATGTCTGAGCTTGAATGAATACTTCTCTCTGGAGTATATCTGAATGGAAAGGGTTATAGTTGAATGAAAGATCTGAAAGTATGATGCACCAATGATGGAGTGATGAAGAAGGGGATCTAGATCTGTATTGTACTTGTATTTGCTAGATCTATTTATGGAATGATTAGATCTGAGATGAGGCGAACATCTGTTTGAAGTAAAGGGTAAAATTTGAGTGATGTATCCGTTCAAGAATTCCAATGACCTAAATGTCCGAAGAACTATACGCTAGTTTACCGCAGTAAGCGTGCGTATATACGCGGTTTGCTGAAGATAAAGCGCGTATGGGCGCAGAAATTAGTTTCCGTATGTACGTAAGTATACGCGGGTTTGTATACATGAAAGCGCGTATATACGCCGTACAAGTGAAAGGAAAGCGCGCATGAAAACTAGGGTTTACAAAGTATGAAGTATAAAATGTCCGTATCCGTTCGCTCTAACAGGCTGTCGGCTATCTGTTAATGATGTATTCTACAGATCTGGGTTTTTTGAATTGATAAGTATCAGTTTGATGTATGATTGAGCTTAAATGTGTGGAGTGGGTCCAGTCTGAAAATATGATGAAAAGTGGCCTGCAAGTTGTGCTCTATTGAAGCTGTTGGATCCAGTGTGAAAATTGATGAAACGTGATCCATGGTGGTGCTGAGGGTTGTATCCTTCAGTCAAGGGGTTGTAGCTCCCTTCCAGGTGAGGCTGGTAAACAAGAGCAGGGGGTCGTAGCTCCCTTCCAGGAAAGGCTGGTAAACAAGAGAAGGGGGGTCGTAGCTCCCTTCCAGGAGAGGCGGGTAAACGAGCGCAGGTGGGTGCCTGCGTACTGGTATGATTCTGCGCCAGTACATAGTTGTAAGATGTTTTATTTATAATAAAACATTGAAGGCTGAGACAACATCAGCAGGGGTTTTCTCCCGACTTGGGTTTCCACCTAAAATCCTAGTGTTCATGTGTGATGCTTATGTGTGATGATTTACTCTATTATTACTGCACATGTCTGTTGCTATATAAACATATGATGAATGAATAAATGCAAGGATCTAAGTAATGAATTAATTTCATATTAATATCTCTGCATATACGCGAGTTTTGTGAAGGGTATCCGCGTATATATGCAAGTCTGATCAAGTAAAGTAGCGTATGGGTTTTAGAGCATGAAAAAGTAAAAATATTTGAGTATGCCCTAAATACTGATTCACCCCCCCCCCCCCCCCCCCCCCCCCCCCCCTCTTAGTATTTTTCCCAAATACCCTTTCTCCCAGTCCTTCGCGTGCTTGATCGCTTGAAGGAGATCCGTCACAATGGGAAGTCATGAAGGAGTAATGTCTATAAAGCCACCTCTATTCAATGGAAGCAATCTGATATTCGAAGGTACGAACAAAAGCATATCCGCAACAGAAAGGAAGAAATATGAAGTCAATGCCAAAGCAGTCAATGTCTTATTAGGAAGCATGTCTAAACCAAAATTTGCTAAAGTGATGCAGCTAAATTCAGCAAAAGAAATATGGGACAAAATCATTCTGAGCTATGAAGGAGATACAAAGGTAAAAAGTGCAAAACTCCAAACTCTTAGAATTGAATATGAAAATTTGAAGATGCATAGTGATGAAAGTATTGCCCATTTCTTCTTACGTCTGGACGATATTGTAAATCGAATGAGAAATTTGGGTGAAACCATAATTGATACTACTCTGGTGGAAAAAGTCTTAAGATCCTTGACTTCAAAATTTGACTCTAAAGTTTCAGCTATTGAAGAAAGGCAAGATCTGCAAACTCTTTCTATTGTTCAATTACATGGTACTCTGACTGCTTTTGAAATGAGACAACGAGGTCCTTCTCAAATCAAAGAAGCTGCTTTTAAGGTGTCTGCAAAAGGAAAAGAAAAGGAAGTTGTCAAAGAATCCAGCTATATATCCGAAGAAGAAGAAGCGAATTTTGTAAGAAAACTCCAACTAGGTACTGGAAAATTCAAAGGTAAGCTTCCCTTCAAATGTTTTAAATGTGGAAGAGTTGGTCACTATGCTGCTAAATGTCCTTATAGAGAAAAACATGGTAAAGGGAAACAATTTGAAAAGAGGAAGAATTATTATGCAAATGAAGATGATGATGAAGTGTCCAGTGAAGATGAAGAAGATTCTGACCAAGCTCTACAAGTGCTCATGGCAAAGAAGCAAAAGAAGAAGGTTACTCAAGGAAATCAGATACCTCAGAAATCATGTATAGCAGAAATTGAAGAAGATGAAACAGGTATTGATCATTGTTCTTGTATTTTACTCTCTTGTGCATGTAAAGGTAAAGATAGTGAAAGTAACAGTATGGATCTAGAAGAAGCTGTCAAGATTAAAGTTGAAGATTAGAAAAAATCATCTAAGGAGAGTGAATCTATAGACAAGTATCAAAGGTTCCATGCTTATGCATCTAATCGAATGAAAATACTAGAAGCAGAAATCAACGATCTAAATGCAGACCTCGAAATATCAAAAAGGAAGAATGAAGGTCTTGAAGCTGGAATCATCTCTCTACAAGCAGATCTTGAAGCATCAAGTAAGAAGAATGAGGAGTCTCTACAATCGTTTGAAAAGGAAGGTCTTGAAGCAGAAATCATCTCCCTCAAAGAACACCTGGATAAATCAAATAAGAAGAATGCAGGGCTTGAAGCAGAAAACATATCTCTAAAAGTAAATCTCGAAGCATCGAAGAAGAAGAATGAAGAACTCTTACAAACTTTTGGAGAGCAAGAAAATGGGTTGAAATAAGAGATTCTAAATCTGAATAACCAAGTAGAAGATGGAAGAAGAAAAGAAGAAAGCATGAAGAAGCAATGCCAAGCCTTGGAGGTGGAGGTAAACATTCTCAAAGGTAAATTAGAAGAAAAGGTTAAACTTTTGAGGTTTCAAGATAGCACTAAGATTTTGGACAATATTCTGAGTAATAAAAGGTCTCCTGCTATCAAACTTGGTCTTGGTTTTCATGAAACTGTTAAAGGAGAGTCTAGTTCACAAGGAAGTGCTGAAGATTCAAAGGATATCAATGCAAAACCTGAAGAGTTGAAAGAAGCAAAGGGTCAACCGACAATCATGAACTCTCAAAAGAAACCATTCCCTCCTAACTATAGAAGCATCAATAATGTTGAATTCTTTAATTGTCATAATTATGGGCATGTTGCAGCAAATTGCAGGAGAAGATTGTTTCAGTCACAAACAAGCAGATTCTACACAGATAGGTACTCTGGTTTCTTCAAGGGATATTGTTTTTCATGCAACAAGTATGGTCATAAAGCAGCTGATTGTAATACAAGGAAGAATAGAAAAACACATTATGATTCTTATGCTTATTTCTCTAGTCACTTGAGATGTTATGTTTGTAACAAGTATGGACATGTGGAAAAAGAATGCAGGATGAACAGATATGAGAAATTGGATAACTTCCAGCCCACAATAAGAAGTTTCAAGCAAAGCTGGAGAAAGAAGGAGAACCGGTAATAAACGTAGGGTATACTGACCCTACTACAGTCATCCGCTTCTGAAGCTTATTTCTCGTAATGACTAAATGAATGATAGCATCTGATATGAAGAAGACAGGTACATGAATGACAAGTTCAGGGGGAGATGAAGGAATGTGAAAATTTCTATGCTTCACATTCCATACGCGGGTTAGATGAACAAAAGCCGCGTATACATGCGAGTTCCAGTAGACACAGTCGCGTATGTATTGATGATAAGAGAATTTATATGATAGCTGAAGATTTGGAGCAGAGGTTCAGGGGGAGCATCAGTCTGACTGTTAATAATTGTATTATTGATTCTGTATCAACTTATTTTCTCAGTTCTAAATAATGATGACATGATACATGGTTTCTTATGTTGAAGATTATGGATGAGCCCGGATTGCTTATTTGATGAAGAATATCTTTTGGATATGATGGAAGTCTTATGATTCAGAGATCTGGACAGATCATGCAGAGTTTGTTGCTGATGACTTGCTGTTGAAGGTGTTCAGGTTGCACAAGTTAAGGACGAGCCTTGGCCATATGGAAAGGATACTTGGATGCACATTTTCAGGGGGAGCATTAGCTTTGCTGAATACAATGCATTGTTGGCATTATGATGATTATGAAATGTGATCTCTTTCTTGAGGTCTTTTTGATTATGGTCATGAAAAGTCATATTTGTAATTTGATGAAAAGGTCATGTTGAGACCTATGATGTAAAATTGTAATATTCAGTCATGTAAGGACTTGTTCATTTTTGTAAACCCACTTGGTTGGGTAGCTGAGTCAAATTTGTAAACCCAGTTGGTTGGGTAGTTGAGTTAAGATGTGTAAACCCACTTGGTTGGGTATTTGAGTCTCATATGTAAATCCACTTGGATGGATCTTTGATGTATGTATGAGTCTTTGGTGATAGGAAGGTCATAGAGTCATGTACTTCATTGAAAAATATGTTTGAAGATTCAGCATGAGCTCAGGGGGAGCTTGGTCACTTCAGTGTACATCAGATCTGCAGAACGCTTCCTTCTACATGAGGAGAAAAACCTTGTGTTGGTTTTGATCCGCCCTTTGCCCCTGATGTCAAAGGGGGAGAGTGACATAGTGTTTGAATAAAGGAAAAGAATGGTGTCAAAGAATGGGGAGAGTGACATGGTGTCATTATATTCTTAATGTATCTATCTGTTGTAGTGATCAAACACCATCGTGGTTGCCATCAAGTCCAAAGGGGGAGATTGTTGGAAATATGATGCAGAGTGTTGTCCTTGATGGCAACCCACTTGACAGAGTGTTGTCCTTGAATGGAAATCCACTTGATGAAGATGATGGAAACCTACTTGATGAAGTTATGCTTGATAGAATATGTCTTGATAAACTTGTTAAATGATGTAAATATGATGTATCTACAGTGAGTACAGAAGGTAATGAAGAAAGGAATTCAGTATGTGCTAGATCTATGATGAAAAGAGTATGTCTCAAGGCATACGCGGATTTGTCTAGGAGAATTCGCGTATGCACGCGGGAAATAACGTGCCAAGTCGCGTATGGGCAAAAGCACTCATAAAGTGCAAAACTAGGGGTAACCACCATGGTATTGACCCATTGTATTGAGTAATGATTCGTCTATGTGACCCCGTCCAGGAATACCATCGAAAGTAATGTGGTTTTGGATCATGGTATTGAAAAAGGGTAAACCTATATAAAGAGAAGAAACTCATTATGCAAATCATGAGAGTGGGTGCAAGAAGTCTGAGCTTGAATGAATACTTCTCTCTGAAGCATATCTGAATGGAAAGGGTTACAGTTGAATGAAAGATCTGAATGAATGATGCACTAATGAAGAAATGATGAAGAAGGGAATCTAGATCTGGAATGTATTTGTATTTGCTAGATCTGTTTATGGAATGATTAGATCTGAGATGAGGCGAACATCTGTCTGAAGTAAAGGGTAAAATATGAGTGATGTATCTTTTCTGAAGAATTGCAATGACCTAAATGTCTGAAGAACTATACGCTAGTTCGCCGCAGATTAAGCGCGTATATACGCGGGTTTTCTGAAGAGAAAGTGCGTATGGGTAGTAAAATTAGCTCTGTAATATTTACAGAAGTATACGCGGGTTTTTATACATGAAAGCGAGTATATATGCCGGATCAGTGAAAGGAAAGCACGTATGAAAACTAGGGTTTGCTGATGTATGAAGTATAAAATGTTTGATCTGTTCTGCTGTGTTGCTGTTATCTATTAATGATGTATTCTACAGATATGGGTTGTCTGAATTGATAAGTATCAGTTTTGATGTATGATTGAGCTTAAATGTGTGGAGTGGGTCCAGTCTGAAAATATGATGAAAAGTGGCCTGCAAGTTGTGTTCTAAAGGAAGCTTAAGGATCCAGTGTGAAAATTGATGAAACGTGGTCCATGATGGTGCTGAGGGTTGTAGCCTTCAGTCGTGGGGTGTAGCTCTCCTCTGTGAGGCCGGTAAACGATAGGGGTTGTAGCTCTCTAGGTGAGGTCAGTAAACGACAGGGGTCGTAGCTCCCTTCCAGGAGAGGCTGGTAAACAAGCGCAGGTGGGTGCCTGTGTGCTGGTAGGAGGCTGTGCCAGCACATCTGTTGTAAGATGTTTTCTCTATAATAAAATATTGAAGGCTGAGACAACGGCAGTGGTGTTTTTCGCCCGACTTGGGTTTCCACCTAAAATCCTGGTGTTCATGTGAGATGCTTATGTGTGATGATTTACTATGTTATTACTGCACATGTCTCTTGCTATATAAACATCTGATGAACGAATAAATGCAAGGATCTAAGTAATGAATTAATTGCATATTAAGATCTCTGCATATACGCGATTTTTGTGAAGGGTATCCGCGTATATACGCGAGTCTGATAAAGTAAAGTAGTGTATGGGTTTTAGAGCATGAAAAAGTAAAAAAAAATTGAGTATGCCCTAAATACTGATTCACCCCCCCCCTCTCAGTATTTTTCCCAACAGACTAGAATGATAGTGGATCACGTCAGAGGTTATAGGTTTATTTTGGTGACAATAGTTTCAAGGGAAGATTCTCCACAATTTTGGGGAGCTTTTTGATTACATACCATACCAACAAGACTGCTCGGAGCTCAATACTTGATTTTCTAAGGTGGTTTGTCGAAAACAGTAACAAGATTCACTACCATAGCCTAGTAGTTGCATGCTTATGCATTTCATTAACAGTTCTGACAACCTGACAGAGGGTTATTTTTATTACCCTTGATTTCCTTCTAGATCCCAGTGGATACATCAGACGATTGTAGAAGTTGAACCAGCTCCTCGGAACATACAAAGTTTTTCGTGGAAAGGAGAAGACACTCTCATAACCGAGGTGAACACTCGAAATTGAGAGATGATTGAGGACAAGTTGGACTACTCATCCGACAACTTGGAACCATCTCATATTTTGGCTAGGTTAACACCTCAATGGATAGGTGGGATGACTCAGGGAGATGACCTCACAAGAAAAGAACAAGTGGATATGTATATGGGTGACTCATCACATAATCCATATGCCTTATTGGAATCCTTCCCGAAAGCTGAGGCGGTTTACTCGGAACCCTTCCTGGTGGCACTAGCCTCTCCAGCATATTCTATCCCCTTGTCATCGATTCTGAGACTATACGAGCAACAAGTCCAAGTCACACCAGATGTTTTAGGTTCGATAATGAATTATTTGGGGGCTAATGACAGAAACTTGGAGGGGTCTTTGGGTTTCAAAGATTTAGGAATCAATCATGTAGAGGATGAACTAACACACATAATCAATTTAGGGGACCCCCATTTTATGGTGGCATCAGGTTGTTTTGAGGGTGTCACCCATTTGGTTCCACCTCCGGAGGTCATCAGGACGCCGAACTTGGATGACACACTGGAAGGAGAAGGGCACATCCAAAACATGATCACCCACAAGACTAGAGTTTTCAGACATTGGATGCGAGAGGGAGATCAAGTGGATGTGAAATGGGATTCAACAAAAGGAATATTAAAGTGGGTAATAGGTGGTGCAAAGAAGGGGTACCGGGAGCTGAAATCACTATAATTGGACTTGACATGCCCATCTGCATGATCAAATTTTATGGCCCTTGCCACATCAGGGAGGAATTCTGGGACAAGTGGATGGCCACTACCATCATGAAGGGGAACACATTATGATGGTAGGATATTTAAACTTCTCCATTGAACCTGTTGAATCTTGGGGGTCGAACGTTGTTCCAGACCCATTGTTGGTATACTTTGAGCATTTGATTGATGATGCTAAAATGTTAGATTTGGCCATGCCAAAAAAATTCCCCACTTGGTGAACTAGAAGGATTGGGGAGGCTTCTCTGGGTAGAAGACTGGACAGATTCCCGATCAAGACTAGGTTGGCTTATAGGACTGACAAGGCTAGATAATGGGTGGGGTCAGGATGATCCTCGGATCACTCCCCCATATACCTTGAAATTAAAAGGGATAGTTTCAAACCATACTCCCACTTCAAATTCAACTATAGTTGAATCAAGGATCCAGAATTCCATGTTATGGTCAAAAGAGCATGGATTCACTGTGATGAGATACCTGACTCTTATCCTAACCGTGTACTCCTTCAAAACTTGTTGTATTTGATGTCTGCAAGTCACACAACTATAAGTGTAGAGCGATTAACTGTATGCCAAAATCATGGTAGCATTCAAGTAATTATTATTTCATTTTATGACATTCTATTACTTTTTTCTCATTTCCTATACTCAAGAGTTGGATGGATTATGAAATCACATGAGGATAAATTTATTGTATATATTGTTTAGTAGGAGGGGGGAAATTGTATTGGTCTTGGATGTAGATTGTCATCATTTCCTTAAAGGATAGTAACATGGATAATTTTTTGGAGATAAAGAGAATCGTTCTTAATGCTTCTAGTTTAACTATAACTTGTTTTAGATTGTTAGTTCATTGGTTTATTGATAGTATAAGGGTATTAGAGTATTAAATTTAAACAAATATTGATATTTTCTCATGGAATAGTTGGTTGAGTAAACTCGGTAAGAGAAGATGGAAATGATCGAGTCAGAAAACGACTAATAAAGACAAAACAATAATGGTAATTCCAGAATTATAATTGAAAAACTGAAATTCATGGTAAGTGGGGAAAATTAAAGTAAATTGCACTAAGCTTCAAGTGCAGAGTGTTTAATTTGAGGAATGATTTTTTTTGTAAAACACCAAGTCTACAGTAAATTTCATGAATGGGCTCTACAGTAAATTTCAGGAATGGACTATAGAAACTCTTTGTGATGGAAGTCAACCTATAAATTCTAGATTATATTTGAACATAAAATGTTCAATAAATTATATCCATTCTTATGAGTTCATGTATGTATATTAGTAGTACAGGTTTAAGACTTTCGAAAACTAGAATATCTTGTAGCTTAGACAACTCGGAAGAAAAATTTGATGAAGAATGATTTCTAGTAACATGATGATTGATTGCTGGAAAATTAAACATGGATATTTGAAGCAACTATGCAAATGCTTACATAGTGATTTCATGAATAGCCAAACAAACAATGTCAATGAAGTACTAATAAATTCATGAGTGAAAATATCATATCATTCGTTATGGAGTCCAAAGAAAAGTTCGGTTGAAGTTTATGTTATATAGTCTTTGAGTCATTGTTGAATTTTAAATCAAACTCAAGCTAGAAGGAAATTTAATTCAAGGAAAATTTTATAGTCATTATATAATTAGTTGTATATGAATATTGGATGCATTATTAGTGTTACTCAACTTCTGAGGTTTAGGTATGGGCATGTCACAGCATGAAGGTTATTCAACTTGTGAAAGTTAAAATTTGGCATGTAATGTAAAGCTTATTTCTTATCATAGTGGCATTAAGTCTGACCAACTATTGTCACCATATGAGTCTATGTTGTAACTAGTCATTCTGATATTAGACAACATTTGCACATACCAGATAAGTATAATGAAGACATGATGGAGAGTTAAAGAAGATGATATTTGAAGATTAATGAATGAGAGACATATTGTGATCATGTGATTACAAGTGAATTTTATGGGAATTTTGTAAGAGGGAGATGTCCTTCCTAAAAATTACGTGCAGGTATTGCAACAAGAAATTAAGTATGAATATGAGGGCTAACGACAGATAAATATGAGACTTCTCTGCCTGCATCATACAGATTCACATCATCTAAAAAGAGAGACAAAACAATACTTCATAAGAGTAATAAATAATGATGGGAGAAAAGTAAATCATGAGTTGGAAATATTTATAAGGTGAGAGGAAGAAATTCACAGCAATGTAGCTTTCGGATTGAAAGAATCATTTTAAATTGACAACACCCACAAAGTGACAGGGAATTTGTGTTATTGTAACCATTTTCGTAGAGCAAATCAAGGATAGGATGGCAAGGAAGAAAATCACTTTTACTCAACTAAGCTTTCTTGAATAATGGATGGCAAGGAAAAAAATCACTTGTACTCAACTAATCTTCCCCAAGTAATGGATATGTAGAAGTTTGTTTTCTCCCGACATCAAAATGCATCAGGTTACAAGCAAGATACCTACTGTAAATAATGACAGAGGAATGAAGCTCCTAATCCTACATGTGGCTATTAAACTAAACTGAGATGGATTTAATATGATCAAACACAATTATTTTAACTAGGTAAAGCTAGCTATCCATGACTGAAACTGAGTTTAAGTGGGTTTTCCCCAAGTCAAATGAAGTTAATTCCATGACTCAATCTAAACGGAGATGGGTTTCTCCACAGTCTAGTGTAAGTATGTTGAGACTGAGTTAAGTTGATACTGCAATTGAGATGTTATGGTTTTCTACAGAGTTAGCAGCACAAGCACTATATTGAAAAGGTTGAAGTATATAACTAGAATTTAAACTGAACTAAGGTGGGGGATTTACCTAAATAGTCCAGAGTAAAATATATGAAAAAAACCAAATCAATCTCCTTGAAACAAGTACAAATGGGTTTTATGATCTCAATATCAAATGTAATCATATCAATCTGTAAGGATGCACTGATTTGATGAATTGTCTCAGCTACTTGTCCCAATAGATACTATTGGTTATTAAAATTTACATCACAGTGTCTATTGTTTGTAAAATTACACAAAAGAAACCTTTAAAATTATTTTTACTATTTCTCATCAAAGATCAGAGTGCAAACAATGCATATTATCTTGTAGCTTTTTTCACTATATGCATTCAATAGAAAACAACAAAAAAAAACATGCTTAAATAAGCAGGAAGAAGACGGTTACCATGCCTGCTAGAAGCGATAGACAAGAGGAAGGGCCAGATTTAACATGAGGCTTGAAAATTAATGATGACTAGGTGCCATCCTCATAACTCTTCTCCTTTAAACCACCGGAACTAGAATTTAGTGGAGGAGATAAAGAACTTTCATCCAAAAAATATGGCAAAGGGAATGAACCTGTTGTTGGACACTGCTCTGCCTGCATCACACTAATTTACATCATCAAAAAAGAGAGACCAAATAATACTTCATAAGAGTAATAAATAATTATGAGAGAAAATTAAATCACGAATTTCAAATCTTTATAAGGTGAGAGGAACACATTCACAACAATGTAGCTTTCAGATTGAAAGGAAAATATTAAATTGACAACACCCACAAAGTGATAGGGCATTTGTATTGTTGAAACCATTTTTGTAGAGCATATCAAGGATAGGATGGGAAGGAAGAAAATCACTTTTACTCAACTAAGCTTTCTTGAATAACGGGTGGAAAGGAATAAATTCACTTCTACTCAACTAAGCCTCCCCAAGTAATTGATATGTAGAAGCTCTTTTTCTCCCGACATCAAAATGCATCAGGTTAGAAGCAATATACCTACAATAAATAATGACAGAGGTATCACGCCCCTACTCTTACATGTGGCTAGTAAACTAAATTAATATGGATTTAATATGATCAAACACAATTATTTTAACCAGGTAAAGCCAACTATCCATGACTGAAACTGAGTTCAAGTGGGGTTTCCCCAAGTAAAATGAAGTTAATTCCATGATTCAATCTAAATTGAGATGGGTTTCTCCATGGTACAGTGTAAGTATGTTGAGATTGAGTTATGTTGTTACTATAATTGAGATGTGATGGTTTTCTGCAGAGTTAGTAGCACAGGCACTATATTGAGAAAGGTTGAAGTCTATAACTAAAATTTAAACTAAACTAAGGTGGGGGGGTTACCTAAATAGTCTAGAGGAAAATCTATGAAAAAAACCAAATCAATTTCCCTGAAAAAAGAAAAAATGGGTTTTCTGATCCCAGTATCAAATGTAATCATATCAATCTGTAAGGATTCACTAAGGTACAATAAAAGCATAAAGAAAAATATAGCATCACCAACAAGAAAAAGTATAAGGAGCATCTAGAACTTTCTAAGACAGGATGAATCAAAGAAGACGAGGAAGAAGTATCCACAATGGAGCCAAGCACTGAAAAAGTATCCATTGAAATACCTAATGAAGTGTGTGGGAGGTACATAGGGCTAAGATGATCTGGGTAGCTAATCCTCTAGGAAACATGAATATACTTCCACTTAGAATTTAAGGCCAAGAAAAAGAATCTCATGATATGACTCTGGTCCAGGCTAGACTGCCAATTTGATCTCAAAGGGGACTACAAAAATTCCAACTTGAAAGTAATTATACCAGCTAGAGTAAACTCCACAATTGAACTAACTCTAGTAGGCTCCTCTTGGATTTTTAACAGAAAGCAAGTGCGTCAACCTAGAGAAAAATATGGTTTTAACTTTTAAGGAATATATTGCCAAGAGTTTGGAAATAATATTATCAAAAATATCAGAGAAAATATAAGAAATTATTGGAATATATTAACAAACATAAACTTTGACTTGAAAAATAGAAAATATTGAAAAAATCACCAATCTGAAAAACTAGTAAATATTAGGAAATAATAGAGAAATTTGCAACACTTGTGATCCAAGGAATTTTTTTCTTTCATTTCAAAAACTGCAAGAAATTAAAAAAAACACTAAAATTAATTCCAACAGAGGTACTTGGAAACCAACCCCCACATTTTAAGGCTTAGTAGAAAAGGAATTTTCTTGTGCAAAAATATCTAGATCATGGATAGTAGAAAGTGCCTGCTTGGAAAAAGAGCCTTCTATTCTTTGAAAGACTAGCTATTTGCGATATCAAGAATCTCATTCCTCCAGAATAACAATACAAAATAATATCAAAATGAAAATCCCTATTTTTATAGATTGGGGTTGATCTTTAATAAGCATGTGTATCTCTATGATACCAATAAATTTTATAACTTGCTTCATAGAAGGACACCTTTGGCATTAA
This sequence comes from Pinus albicaulis, assembly GCA_034641835.2. Lineage (NCBI taxonomy): Eukaryota > Viridiplantae > Streptophyta > Pinopsida > Pinales > Pinaceae > Pinus > Pinus albicaulis. The sequence goes on from CM076576.1 coordinate 682,601,692, forward strand.
CTATGAACATTAGGATAGCCCTCTTTGGATCCTTTAAAATGATGGATTTAAAGTGGCTCCTCATTCAGAATCTCCTTTAAACTTTGATCTTTAGCCTAGTTTATTATTTCAGGGGCTCCTATCAAAGATTGTGCTTTCCAAGAGTGGCTGCACGGATGACAAAATTGTCTAGGAAGAAAACACTTGAGCATTTTATGTGGGAATGAAAATTTATATGGGAATGTTGGCACAAAATTTAGCTCCAAATGTCCTCTATTGTTTAAGGAAAAATTCTTTGGCATGCAGCTCTTTTTGGGGAGTCAAATTAATAGGAATTGTAGTAAATTTCGAGCCCTTTATATTCTTTAGAAAAATGTGTTGTAAGTAAATATTCAAGAATAATGTTAGAACTATCCCTTCCTTTCTTGAATTGTGGTGGGAAGAGGTACATCTTTAATACTTTTTTTTGATAAAGGATGATATGAAGGTTTCTTTTTCTACTTATTCTGATTTGATCGCTGCATCAAAGCTGAAATAACTTGATTGTATATTCGTATCCTCTCTTGGGAATATTTTTTTCTCCTTGAACATGTTGTCTTTTTCGAATATAAGACCTAATCTCTCCAAAAAAATAAAAAATATTGGAATGGATTAAAAAAGAAAACGAAATTAAGGTGGGTTTTCCCTTAATGGTAGTTCTTTTAACATCAAGCCACAAGCAATCCTATCAAGTTCATCCATGACCAAAAATGAGCTAGGGACTAATGTTACTTTTCTTATTTTATAAGCTATAGATGCTTCTCTCATTGATGCTTCTCTCGGCACTTGATTGAGTTGAAGATGGTAGGGATATGCTTATTTCTAATGGACTGGCACCTAAAAGAGGTCTAGGTTCATGAGATTCTCCCTTGGGGTCAAATTTCAGCATTGTTATTTGATCTCTTGACTCAAAATATTCTACCAAATTAGCTGCACTTTCATCCTCTTTGTATTTTTTACAGGTAGTTATTTCCCTCTAGTTCAAGGCAGAGAGAAGGGAATCCCTCTGATCAGGGGTTGGTTCCTTGCACATTCCAAAAACATCATTCCTCTCAACTGAGCTTTCATGATCAATTACAACATGGGTTGACTTTTTCAAATTGCAGTTCAATGAATCCCCCTCCAGAGGCAACATCACTCTTTCTCGTATCCTAGGTGTTAGACTAGTGTCAATAACTATAAATATGAAGGATTGTACATGTTTAGGTTGAAGATAGGAACAGGGATGGCTTGCATGCCCATTTTCTTCATCTTCATTCTCAGAAGTATGGAAGTATTCTGGCTTCACTTCGACTACTGTTATACCATGTGTGTCTAGTTCAATCACCCTTGGATCTGATGCCACGCAGCTTAAAACCTCACTAAAAAAATCAAAATAATGAATTCTTTTTGTTAGATCTTTTCTTGAAAGCTTTTGTACACCAAGGATCAGAAACACTAAAGTCTACCTCAATTCATAGTCCTCTTTGTGAGGTTTCTCAGAATTCAATCCCTTTTCCAAGAGATGAGGCCACAGTGCTTCCCAAAATGATTCATCTAATTAAGCTTTGCTAAGCCTTAAATATCCAATGACAAACTTAATAATCTCTTCCCGAGAAAAAAAAAAAATTCCCAAATGCTTTGTTAATATAGATACTAACACCGATGGAACTGAATTTTTCAGTGTACACTTAAGGGCTTACATTTTAGGGCACTGGCGTGATCTAGATCTATTTCATCGAGAATAATTGGTGAGAGCTATAACATTACTTCTTAGTCGTCGTTTTCCTTAGGGAGAATAGAGCGAGCTAGGCATTGCTGCAGCGATATTTGAAGATTTGAAGCTTGGAAGCAGCAGACCGATCGCTGAAGGGACTTTTCAAGATTTGGATCTTGGAAGCAGTGCACTGATCGTCTCAGTTTCAAGGCGCATTGCAAACCCTGCCATTACCACTGATGCAGCTGCCAATTCCAAGCAAGGGGTCAAAATTAAGCCAACAAGACGCTCTTTGCAGGATCGAGGTTTGGTCACTGTATGCCAACAGTCCACCACAAAATTATGCCTGCTAATGAAGTGGGAATCCTACTCTGTCGCAAGAAACAGTGCCTCCTGAGCCACGTAGAGAGTGTTTAGGCAACATTCCATCATGACTAAATTCTCTTTCGTCGACGACAGCCATACCTTGACAACGCCTAATAGTTAACAGCCAAAATCACCCAAAGATTGCATGCAACCTCATCTCCTCGTAATCCATGCCTTTCGGATGTGCCGACAACAATGAAAATAGAACCCTGACAGAAGTCTTGATAACTCACAAAACTCACCAGGAAGCTAATAACTAGCGGCAATTCTCCTATTTTAGATGTATTCAATTCAAAGGAATTATATGAAACTAAATCAGATCTGGTATCAAAAACCAATAAATAAAATTTTCTACTTAATACATTCTACTGCACGCCAAATTAAAATAAATAAATAATAATAATCTATAAAAATGGATTGAAGAGGGTTTCTCTCAAAATTTCCCCTACTATGCATTGACCCCATCTGGGACTAAAAAGAGGTAATTTAATTCCTTTTAAATACCTTCTGAATTTCAAGTTGTCCATATCGACTCTGGCCCAAATCCAAAACCAAACCTAAGCAAAATCTCTTCCTACTTGCATATCTCATCTGGTATCTGCATATTTTATTATGAGTTTTCAAAAAAACATCACGAAACCTGATTTGTTCATACTTGAGCTTTAGAGAGCAGAATAGGACAATCCAACAAGGTAGTAGGGTTGAGACCATGGGGATGGCCAAATAAGGAGATCTCACCCCACCAGGTGAAGAAATAGATGTCAAGCACTTAAATTGAGATGTATTCAATATGGGTGCATTGAATCCCCCTCGGGCAACCAATCTCTCCGCAAAATTGCCACCACTAGTCCTCGTAGGAAGTTTATGGCCTGCCCAAAACCTCTCGTCGACACCAATCCAACTGAAAAGCTGTCTGAAATACTAAAAGTATCATTCTCCTTACCACTCTTGTTTCTGTTGTTGCTGCCATTAAAGCCCGTAGGTGATGAGGGCTTCAGGTTTTGTTCTTGGCCCTACGGGGTTTTGATCTGCAGTCCTGCAAAAAGTTGAGATAAATACCAGGAAATGAAGTCCTCCGCCATCATAGAGGTAATAAGCATTGTTGGGCTAGTCAAGGGACCCCAATCTAGAAACCCTATCTATTATTTTCTTCATTCCCTGCCATAGATTTCGTAGTAGTTTTGCATACAATCACCGTTTTAAGAATCAGAACCTGAAAGGATTTCAATCAAATGCATATATAGAGGATTTTATGTCTATATTCTCAATAGAGTTCCTTGAAAATAAAAAAACATCCAATCCATTCACGGTGGTATATACAATATATATCCATCAAACCCATGCTCCTGGCGTGTGTGAATAAAGCTTAGAAAATGTTGGAGGGCTGAATAGCTAGGGGAAGGAAATTGACTACGCGCAAAAACCAGCAGGGATTGCATTGAGTAACAGGGAAATCCAATTGGCATCAGCTGACAGGCATAGCCTGACCACATGCGAATACGACAGAGCCTTGATTTGACCATGGGGGTGAAATTATCATGTATTAAAAAATGAAATTTGGGGGTAGGAGTATGCGTAAAAATATTTGTTAGGGATATTTATAAGTTTTTTACCCATTTTTACCACTTGGGAGGGGGGTTGCTGTCATTGAAGGGGATCATCCGGTGGCAAGTAATTGATGTATTATTTGACTTTGACGGAAAATGTTCTCTTGAGGTGGTATAATGGGTATATACAAATTGGATCCAGTCATATGGGTGCAAATTCATAGTGTTAGGGGCCTACTGAGTATGAGTGACCAAGTATGACTTGGTCAATAGATTTGTGGTTTGTATTATTGTAGTGATTAATTTGGACTAAGTCACTATGTATCAACAAATTTAGATTAAGTTAATATTTAAAAACACAAATATAAAGATGAATCATGAGAATGAAGTGGTTATTAACATCATGTGGTTAGTCAAAGGTTAATTATTAAAATAACTTATATAGATTTTCTTTCCACTTATAAAGATGATAAGAATTTGATAGAAAATTTAGATATAAGTAGAGACTACTACAATTCATGGCTTATTCGTGGTGAAACAATATCTTTTAAAGGTTTTGTTTAGTTCATAATCCACTTAAATAGTAAAAAAAAACAAGTGAGTTTGTAGATCAATAAGAATTTTAGCTCTTTTTATCATCATATATCAACAATTAGAAACAAGTTTTCTATAAGGTTAGATAGTTCTTTAAAATTTATCTAGTGTCAAAAAATAAGCTAATATTTTGGTAATAATTTGGTAGAAATTTTAGGCACGAGCAGAGTTATACTATGATCCAAAGCTCATTCATAGTGGAACAATGCTTTTACAAGTTTTGTCAAGTTCTAGGTCAATCCATATTGTCAAAATTTCATTGTGGTTTTGGATGAATGAGAACTATGACTATCTGTGTCGCCAAATTTTTCCTACTATAGGAAAGTTTACTAATGTATAAATGGCTCTATGATATCACTCCTAACCTCCATATTCACAAAGTGAACATGGGTTTTTAATAAACATGCAGTTATGATTGAGATCTTCACTATGCACCTAATTGTTTACTTAATGAGGCATTGTGCATGGCATGGCATGTTGATACATACTCCAATGCAATTGCATTATTTTTGTTTCATCATACAATCGGTTTTGCACTAGAGATGAAGTTCCAACACCTACAAAAACAACGGATAATGCTACACCAATGTAGAGTTCCGTACATGGTCATCTCATCTGCGGTTTAATAAACCTATTTTACTACAATGATCATCAATAAAGAATGACTAGGGGAATTTCACATCCATGCCAATGTCAATGCCCAACTTCGACTAAGATTATGCCTACGAAAGTTGTGATCAAGTTTGTACATTGTGCTTAAGACAAGGTGCTTATAGTCATTAAGTGATAGTTGTAGTTACAAGGATAAGGTTTTGCTGTTATAATGCAAGGATTATAAGGACTAAGGGCTGTGAAGGCTAAGAATTGTTCGAAATATGGATTATAATGTTAGGGGTTCTAATGCAAGGATTACAAGGGCTAAGGTTGTAAGTATTAGTGATTATTTGAAATATGGGTTGTAATGTTATATTAGGGGTTTTAGGGTTTAAAAGGAGATAGGGATTAAAGGTTATAAATTTTAGGGTTTATGATGGTAAAATGTTAGGTGATATAATGGCTATAGTATTATGGTTATGTTTTATATGTGTTAAGCAGTATAGCGATCGGGTGTCAATGATTATATGTATTAGATGTTAGAGAGGTAAATTCTTTTAGAGGATAAGGGTTGTAATCTTTAGGTATTAAGTGTGGCAAGGGTTATAAGGATTGGGTCTTATATGTTTTAGAGGTATTAGGGCTTAGGATTAAAGTTCATATGAATTAACAATAATATATGTTATAAGTTAGAGGGATTAAGGACTATAGGGCTGTTGACAGGGAAAAAATTCCACATTGCCAACAAGGGGGAATTAACCCAATCATAGGTCCCAACTAGACCTTGTTTCGTTTGGAATGGCTAAACCCAACGGGTTTTAAGGACTGTTATAAGGGTTAGAGGAATAATGATTTAGTGTTTAAGGGATTAGGGATTAGGGGCTTAGGGTCTAGGAGAATAGGGGCTTAGGGGTTAGAAGTTTAGGGTTTAGGGGTTAGGGGAATAATGAGTTAGTGGTTAAGGGGTTAGGGATTGGGGGCTTAGGGGTTAGTGGATTTAAGCGCATTTATGGGTTAGGATAATAATGAGTTAGTTGTTAAGGGATTAGCGATTGGGGTTAGGGGAATATTGAGTTATTAGTTAAGTGTTTAGGGATTGGGGGGTTAGGGGTTAGGGGATTTAGGCGCATTTAGGGGTTAAGGGAATAATGAGTTAGTGGTTAAGGGATTAGGGATTGGGGGCTTAGGGGTTAGGAGATTTAGGCGCACTTAGGGGTTAGGTGAATAATGAGTTAGTGGTTAAGGGATTAGGTATTAGGGGCTTAGGGTTTAGGGGCTTTAGTAGTTAAAGATTTTAGGGGTTAGGAGCAAGGGGTTAATGGGTTATGGGTTAAGCGTTAATGCTTTAAGGGTTTAGCGGTTAAGGGGTTAGGGGTTTAGATGTTAGTGGTTTATGGAATTTCAACCACCTATGCCTTGAAAAAATCTCCATAATATTAGATCTGCAACTTCTGGAATTTAGCAATTACTTTCATAAGAAAATTTCAGACAAAATCGGTTGTTATTATGACCATCATCACATATTTATTGGACTTGGGGTTGATCCAATTGATAAGAGGACACTTTTTTGAATGCATTATTTTCATCCTCTACCTAAATATGTTGTTGGTTCTCCTTTTGGGAGTTTTTATAAGTTATGAATACCTCAGGATTAGAAGCATCAAGATCTTTGGTAGGTCATGTTTAGGAAGCTCTGTGCTTGTTCCAACAGGCATGACTGCAGACCAAATGAATGCACAAAGTTTCCTTCTAAATTATATAAGAACTGAATTGTGTCTTCTGCAGTGACCACATCATGGAGAATGGAAGTGCATGTAGAGAATTATCATTGGGGAAAAGGTGCAAATAACCCCTTACAAAGGACAGGTAATTGTCTAAGCCAACACGAATGATGATTTGATCCTTGGCTAGTTGTTTGGACTCAAGAAATATTTCAAACCTGTCGAAGGACTCTAGAACTCTTAAATCATTATTAATACCCATTATTTCTCTGAACCATGCATGCTGTATCATTTATAAAATTCATCACATAAACTGTTTGCATAAATTGTAACTGATATCAACCACCATGTATGCCACTTTCTTGGTATTTTCATTGTTTTTTTTATGAACACATTCTAGCATTCAAAATAACCTAACGTTGATGAACAATAATTGCGTTTTGCAAAAGTTTGTATATCTTTTCACTAAGACGTTTCGACAATATATATATATATATATGTTTCTCAGTAAAAAATCATGAAGCAATGTTACCATGTTGCGTTGTTGTCTTTCTTTTATTTCTTGTAGCAAGACCCTCCCCTGCTGCCATGGCTACTATTCGTGTCTGAAGTGATGACAGGTGCTCAACCATTTTTGTTGAGAGGTAACCTTGGAGGCCTTGTCCTTTCCACTTAGCATTGCATCATGCAAGAGAGTGATTTTAAATTTTGGCTTCATGCACAACGTCTTCTCCAACAACAGTCCTGCGGGAAATATGTGCTTCATTTGTGCCAGATGATACATAAATCTCCTGAAAATCAGTTTAGGATTTACTATTAGTTGATGATACATTAGAATTGAAGCACACATTCAAAGAAATCAGTCTTTGCAGTTAAAAGGAACCCTAAATCTTGTTACTGGGCTATCGACCCTGTAGTAATTAGTACCATATATATTATGGTATTCTAGTTATAAGCATTGCAAGTATGAGAGGAGAACAAGAAACAGTATGCAGGTTAAACTAAGACATACTTTTGGGTCATTGTTTCGACTTGGGGACATATGTTACAGAAGCTACTAATTGACTTGAGGAGCGGAAGCAATCTGATGGAAACTTCCATGGAATAAAAAAACTCTACCAGCATTGCATATGCAGAGACTGGATTCGGAAAAATGTAGAAAATCGTGTATAATCAACTCCTCTGACTATTATCATTTAACTGGTTTTCCCCGCCAATCCTCGTTGGACATACGCGTGAGCTGGAAAATTAAATTCAATGAAAATCCCAAAACTTTTACCATTATCATTATTATTATGCAAAAAAAAATATTATTCGAATAATAATAAATGTTTTATTTTTTGTTAAAGTTATTAAAGGTTAGACCTTAGACCTTTTAATTTTATTAATGTTTATAAATGGTCTAATGTTTTTCAAAACTAAAGGTAATTGAATTTGAAAATTATTTCGTTTTTTTCAATTTTTTATTTATTTCATTATATATGACCAGTGTAGATCCATTTTAATTTCAGACCGAGAGGGATCAATTTTTTTTTCACTCTAAAAGAAAGGTTTTCAATTTAAGATATATTTGATTCCTTCATCTCAGAGCTTGGTAGATCTAAAGTTAAGATGGATCTATATTGGTTTAATTATTAATTATAGTTATAGTTATAATTCATTTATTTTTACGGAGTCAAAATGTTAAAGAGGACATCACAACATCTCTACCATGGGAGATGAATTCAATAATTATGGAGAAACCCTATAGGCCCATGGAAAAATTGCAGGAAGAGAAAGGGATGTGGAGTTTTTGACTAGGGAGAGACGTAGTTTTGATGAAGAGTGAATGAGATTTGGACAATGTCAATCTCTTATATCCTTGTCAAAATAAAAAATAAGATTAAATGATAACCATGAGATTTTTATTCACATGATGTATATTTTTTAAGTAAATACATAGTTGTCTTGATAAACCCTCTGAAGACACACAACTACTCATAAAATATGTTTTTCATATGAGATGTTGGTCTCTTACTATCAGACCCACATGAAGGAGGAGGAATTTGTGGATTGCGCATTGGAGGAGGGGGTTTTCAAAATATTTGGGCTAGTCGCAAGTATTTTATCCATTCACATTTGGAAGTTAGATCGAAAGGTCACCATTGTAATGTCTCTCATTTACACACTCATTTTTTTTTTTTAATTCTACGTTTTATATATAAATACGAATACATATATATATAAATCCTTGCACCAGGGATAGAACTCTGTTACACATTTATACTTTTAACTCACATTATGCTACCTTCCTCTCCATTTCCACGATGTCTTACTTTCCCTAAGTAATTATCTAATGGATTTCTAGTGGAAATCTCAACACATATAGTTTTATATATCAGTAACTTATGTGTATGTAACAAATCCCTTTTTACCCCTTTCTCATTTATTTTCCCATTTTCTACAAGCCTACCTTCATAATTATCCTTACTAATATATTTTCTATTGAATATATTAATTTGTTCCTCCTCTATATAAGTGGAATAAACCATAAGCATTAAGTTAACTGGTTATAGTTCCTATGGTTTCCCCAAAAATATCATATTTAATTTATATAGACCTGGATTGGGATGTTAACTCCTTTACGTTAGATTCTTAATTCACTTCACGAATCAACTTTATGCACTCCACCCTATGAAATTCGAAATGAAAGCAATGATGATAAGTCCTATCCTTTGTAATTAATAATTTCTGCCATATTTCAGAACATTTATGACGAGTTTCGTAGATAATAAATGAAGCTAGCTATTAAACGATTTCCGGAGTTTAACGTGATTTCTTGCAGATATGAAAGTACTTCCAACGTATATACCATTTATATGGTTGGTACTCTTCATTCAATTCGTGTTGTACACCCTTGATAGACCTTGGTTTATTAAACATTGATTTTTTTCGATCCACATGGGATGCGTTTATCGGGCGACACATGTATGGTTGTGATGGATTAGGGTTTACGCCCTATGATGGTTATAATTGTGAAAAAAAAAATTGAGTCTTCATTCTTTCTGTCACCTACTATTTGGGTTTTTTTTTTGGCTTCTCTTTAGCATGATACCTATGAGAACAACCCCACCTTCTACCATCTAGACGTTGCTTCTTTTTCGTTAGGTAAATGACTTCTCCCTGCAAATTTTAAGATTGCTTGCAATCATTTTTCTGCTGGTTGGAAGTAGACCTGGTTCAAGTTGAATATTATTCACTTACTCGTTAACGCTGGTATAGTTATTCCTATTGTTATTATATCCAAGAGTTAAATGTATCTTAATTTCTTTTACTGTGAATATCTCAGTTTGGTTTATGCTAAAATTCCTTCGCCGTGGAATAATTTCGTTCTCTCTATCCTGGCGCTCGGTCGCAGCTCTAGATTCTGATTATGAAATGGCGGAGATGCAGTCCTTGGGGTTTGTTACTCCTGTAATTTCCAGGTGAGTTCTTCCTATCTCTCCGGAAATCTTCATATTTTCTCTCCTATACAATTTTGTGGAAGTCGTAATTATTATTATTCAATGCTCAAATTTTCATTATGGTAATTCTGTATTTACTTGCTTGCAGTTTCTTTTCCTTTCCAACCCCTATTCTAGTGGATTCGATGCTAACATAGGCCTGCATCTAAAATCAGTATGGAAATCGACCAACTTCAAGTTCCATCTCAATTTTCCTAACTTCGTTTTCTACAGGTAATTCCGCCATGTTTTTTTTTTTTTTTTTGTAGTTACAACAACTGCTTTCGCACTACATCTAGTTATGAATTTGGCACTATACTAATCCTTTCACACTTTTAATGTGAAAGTAATAATTCTCTTACCAATCACCCTCTTCAGATTTATTTCTCTGCATATGGAATACTTAAAATTTTTATGAACCTAACTCACTGCTATTTATTCAGGTTGGTCTTCCACATCTTGTGCGAAGTACAGTCATTCCATTGTTACATTCAGATTATCAAATTGTTTAAGTACTTCTCTTGTTAGGGTTCGTGAAGATATATTGGCCCCTTTGGCTAAAATGTTGTGGAATTTAAATTAAAACGTATTTTTTTCCAGTAGGTTCATAACCTACGTTGTATCTACGTGAGCTATGATTGTTGAGTTCATTTTACGCTTAGAATTGTTTCGCTATTCCTGTTATTACGGCTACATATTTTTCTTAACACTAAACTTTCCTTTTTAGTAATATTTATTTTTCTTCACAGATGAACATATCACCCGTGTGTAATTTATGATATATATATATATATATATATATATATATATATATATATATATATATATATATCGAATACCATTAAGTGACTCATTGAATTCATAAGTCAGTTTTTTTTTTCAGTTACCTTACACAGAGTTTGTATCCTGTCAACTCTCTGAGATATTAATTAATATATCAGTTCTTACATGTGACTTATTCAAATAAATGTTGTGTAGTCTTTCTCATTAAATTGAAAAAGGAAAGATTTCCATTTTGATTTAACTCATTATAGAAGTATCTATATATGTTGACATATAGTTAGCTATTTTCCTCCATTTCCTATTTTTTTTATGGATACTCTGATTTCAGTATGTCACCTGGAAGGTTTGGATACATCACTATAAAAGCTCTGGTACTCCTAAATTCTACTATATATCTGTTAAGTCAGTTCAATACCCACGATTTCCCATGTGATTGCCATTTCATTAAAGAAAATACAGTTTACACATTCAGTATTTCCTCTGAATTAAAATAGGATATTTTTTTTTTCAGCGTGCATGATTAATTTCTACAAGTTAATTAGAGTACATTATTTCAATTTCCATTTCTATCTTACAGAATAGATCGTTTCTGCTATCCGAAAATAACTTATCTCTGTTTAATTATCTTGTCACTAATGTCTAAGATAACACTATATTCCACCTGATTTCTCTTATTATTTTCTTTTCTTTCATGTTTATAAAATAATCGAATATCGTCAAGGATATAATTCATACCAGAATTAAAGTATGTTAAATTAATCATGTGATCAATTAACAGAAATTGCTTACTGTTTCTTTCATTCTGTGATACACGATGATAATCTATCAGAAGTATAACATTTCTATTTAATATGTTGTTCCTTTATTTTCGAATCCACTTTTCAATATACCTATAACTATAAGATGTATACAGATGAAAATAACATTTTCATGTAATGATTTTCATTTCTAAGGCATACCAGTAAAGAATCTCCTTGAAAATTGTAATAGGTATCTTATCTGGAAACTATATTTCTACTAATTAATTTTTTTTTCTATAATACATATTCATTTACATTTCCGATAAGTGCATACGGTTATGTAGTAACGATATTACATTTTTATTTCGTGGTATTAATACTTTTTTCTGATAGAGGCCTATCATCATATCTAAGCCTAACTCAGGTTTAGACATTCTGATAGATGGCTTCTATCAGCTAACTCCTATACAACCCGACAGATTAATTAAGTATTTATATACGAGTAATTCTGCTAAATGCGTGGGAAATAATTCATTCACAATATCCATTTATAAATTGTAAACTTTCTCAAAAACTCTATCTATTCATAATAAGCCTAGTATTACTGTAAAAACAGAATAGTATGATGTGCATACCAAATTAATTTGACTAGTCCTCCCAACCGTACTATTTTATCTTCTTAACTCACCTCCGAGCTGAGATCCTTGCCTCCATGGATAGACAACCCTTTGTCTGTCCTGGAGCAGTTTATTTAAGCAGTGCTTTCCCAAGCCTGTTTCTAATTTCTGCATCCAGAAATTCTAGGATGCTTTATTCCTTTTTTTTCCTAGGCTTCCCCCAGTGAGGTACTTTAAAGCTATCTTTTCTGCTTTTCCAGCTTTTCCTCCTCTTCCTAATTACTTTCCTCTTCATTGGGGAAATTAGATTTGTTCTCTCCCAATCTAATTTAGTAATATTCCTTTCAAGGTTTTCTGAAAGGTTTTGGGAAAGTCTAACCTTATCCATATCCTCATGGATCAAGGTTTAGGATCTAAAATCTTCATCTAGTCATAGTGCACACATAACCATTCTATTTATTTTTTTTATAAATTAAATAATTAAATAAATCCACACATAGTTTCTCCATTGGGGTCCACTTCCCCTTTGGATTTGTTCAAATGTCAAATTAAAAACATAGCAAAATTAGGGTGTTACACATTCCCCCTCTAAATGCAAACACCGCCCTCGGTGTTGACAAAATAACGTTAAACAGTTCACTGTGAAAATAGTGATGGATACTTTTCCATCATCTCAGTTTCCCTTTCCCAAGTAGCTTCTTCAGCAGTAAAGTGTTTCCATTGCACTTTTACACTAGCTAGCATCCGATTCCGTAGTTCAATTTATTCTCACTCCATGATTTGAAGCGGATTTGGAAGGAATTCCCCTTCTGGTTCCACCTGAATCACATTTCAATCAATAACGTGAGCAGAATCATGTACATATTTTTTTAATAAAGAAACATGAAACACATCATGAACCTTAACATGCATGGGTAGGGCAAGTTTATAAGCCACTGGTCCCGCCCTTTCCAGTATTTCAAACGGTCCATAGTATCTAGGAGCTAATTTTGCACAACTACCAGTGTGAAAAGTGCTCTTCTTGGGCTTAATCCACAAATACAAATGATCACCCACACTGAACTCTCGGTGCACTCTCTTCTTGTCTACATAAATTTTCTGTCAATCTTGAGCTGTCTTGATATTTTTTTGAATTTTTTTGATAATTCTTTCCATTTCCTGCAAAGTGTTTGGGCCAAGTACTAATCTATCCTCATGTTGGCTCTAGCTTAAAGGAGTGTGGAATTTTCTTCCATAGAGTGCTTCAAATGGACTCATTTTTATGGAAGTTTGATAGCTATTTTTATAGGCAAATTCTGCTAAATGTATATAGTCTTCCCATTTAGTTGGCCTATCCATCACATACATCCTCCGCATATCTTCCAGAATTTGATTTGTTCTCTTGGTTTGACCATCCGTTTGAGGGTGATAGGCAGTAATAAAGTTCAATTTAGTACCCATGCCCCCAACCAAACTCTTCCAAAAGGCTGCAGTGAACTTGGTGTCTCTATCAGTATTAATCATTTTAGGGACCCCATGTAGCCTTATGATCTCTTTCATGAACACATTTGCAACTTGGGTTGTTCCAAAGGTAGATTGAACAGGTATGAAATGGGCAGCCTTCGTCAAAGTATCTACCACTACCATCACCGAGGCATGCTGATACTTAGTTCTGGGTAACCCGGTTATAAAGTCCATAGAAACAGTTTCCCTTTTCCATTCTGCAATTGGTAAAGGATTTAGCAGTCCAGCTAGATGCTGAAGTTCCACTTTTACTAGTTCACATTCCATGCATCTTTCTAGATAGCTTGCTACATCGTTTTTCATTCTTGGCCAAAATAGTTTCTTTTTCAAAGCTGTGAGTAGTTTCTGATATCCAGGATATCCCAAATAAGGTTGTTTGTGATATTCATTTAGAATTTCTTTTTTCAAAGAGTCTACATTAGGGATATAATCTCTCTCTATAACAAATCAGTCCTTTCTGATTTTGTGTATACCCTTTTATTTCCTTTTTCAGCAATTGAGTTTGCGGGTTTTCATAGCTTGGATCTTGATCTGCTACCTTTTGAACTAATCATTCTAAATCAAATTTGGCACTACTCCCAATGTTGCTATGTGTTGGCAAGCATTTATGCTTAGTGCATCAACAATTTTGTTTTCTTTTCCTTTGATATGTTTTATTTCCATGTCAAATTCACTCAGAAAAGATAACCATCTAGCTTGTCTAGCATTCAAATCTGTTTGAGTGAAGAAATACTTTAGGCTGATGTGATATGTCATCAAAATAAATTTCTTTCCTAGAAGATAGTGTCGCTACAGCTTGAGAGCGTGAATCATAGTAGCTAACTCAAGGTCATACACATTGTAATTCTATTCATGTTTCTTAATTTTTCTAGATTCATAAGAAACAACAGAATTTTCTTGCAAAAATACTTCCCCTAATCCCTCTCCACACACATCGGTACATACTACAAACTCCTGATTAGGATTTGCAATCTTCAGAATAGGTGCTGTGGTAAGTTTCAATTTTAATTTCTCAAAGCTATTCTGGCATTTTTCTGTCCATTCAAATTTTGTACCTTTCCTTTGCAATGAAGTTATGGGATAGGCTAATGTGGAAAATCTTTCTACAAACCTTCTGTAATACCCAGCAATTCCCATAAAGGATCTTACCAATCTTACATCAGTAGGTACAAGCCATTCTCTAATGGACTTTATCTTCTTAGGGTCAACAGAAAATCCTTGTTCTGAAATTATATGCCCCAAATATTGGATTTTATCCTTATAGAATTCACATTTGCTAAACTTGGCATACAACTAATTCTCCTTAAGAGTCTGCAGCACGATTCTAAGGTGTTCTTTATGCTCTGCCTCACCTTTTGAATAGATTAAAATGTCGTCAATAAATACTAGTACAAATTTATCTAAGTATTTATTCAAGACATTATTCATTAAACACATAAAAGTGGCAGGTGCATTTGTCAACTTGAATGGTAGGACTACAAATTCATACTGTACATACTGGGTTCGAAATGCTTTGTTGCTGATATTTTCCTCGTTAATTCTCAACTGGTGATAACCCGTCATTAAATCAATCTTGGAAAACACAGAGGCTCCCCTAACTTGATCAAAGAGGTCATCTATTCGAAGTAACAGATACCTATTTTTGATAGTCAACTTATTTAGTTGACGATAGTCAATACACATTCGGAAGATACCATCCTTCTTTTTCACAAACAACACTAGTGCTCCCCAAGGAGATACACTCGGTATAATGTATCCTTTGTCTAGCGATTCTTGTAATTGCATTTTTAACTCCATTAGTTCAAGGGGGCTCATTCGGTACTGGGCCCTAGAAACAGAAATTGACCCAGGCACTAAATCAATTAGGAATCTCATCCGAAAACACTTCTTTAAATTCTCTTGTCACTGGTAAAGTCTCTAACAAGTTTTTCTCTGATTGTTGTCCTAATTCTTCAACATGCACCGCATACACTTGGTACCCTTTTCTAGCAGTTATTTTTAATTGAAGGGCTGAGATCTGCCTCACAGAGATGGGTTTCAGTTTCCCTTTTAGTATGACTAGTTTTCCCTCTATATCAATGCAGTGTAATGTTTTGTCTAAACAATTCATCATGGTTTTCTGTTTTTCTAACCGGTCCATACCTATCAGTAAATCATATGAACCTAATGGCAGAATAGTTTAATTCACTTCTATTTGGTAATCATTCAACTTCATGGCCATTTGAGGTAACTTATGAGTTATCTTGCATTTGGACGTACCAGTGGCTAGCTGGACCAACCAAGACTGTTGAAACTTCTATGTTTTTAGTTTACATTTTTCTACTACTTGCGGACTAATATAACTCAAAGAGGCACCCGTATCTATTAAAACTGTAATAGATTGGTCAGCGATCATACCTTCCATCTTGACCATAGTAGACTCATGTTTTGCTTGCTAGTTTTCTAAAGCTGCACTGATGGTGGGGATGTTCATTACTACGTCATTTACTATAGTGGCCTCTCGCAATACTTGCACTATCTAAATATTTTGATGTGGACAGTCCCTCAATAAATGAGGCTCTCCACAACCCCAACTCTTAAAAGGCTCCCACATTTTAACAGTTCCTTCCTTTTTATTATTCCCATCTATTGGTTGTGAACCAGTTTGAGATTGAGCAGTTTGATTTTCATTCATTTTGCTAAATTTCTTTCGCTAATGGTTCCTACCAAAGTTTTTCAAATAAGCAAGTTTCTGCTTCTTTCCCCTGAAATCACCTTTGTTTTTCCAGCTCTTTCCTTGCTCGGTCTTACCCCTAAACTGCTGGTAGCATAACCTAGCTTTCCTCACAACTTCGTCCATTGTTTTTGGATTATCAAATTCTATTTTCTCCTTATAAACAGTAGGAAAACAATTCATAAATCTCTGTACCTTTGCCTTCTCCTCTTGGATATAAGGAACATATCGTAACATATTTGTGAACTTGCTGAAAAACTCATCTATGGTGAGCTGTCCCGGTCTGAGTTCATGAAATTATTTTTCCTTGTCATCATAGTAGCATTCGTTCAAATATCGATTTTTGAACTTGACTTGAAAATCTTCCCAAGTCACTATTTTCTCATCAATGGCGTGAACCATTTTTGTTTCCTCCCACCATAAGGTAGCCTTACCTTGTAGCTAGTATATAGCCAATCAGGCTCTTAAATTACTTTCATATTTATAAACCTGAAAGTACTTTATCATATTCAGCAGCCATGCCTCAGCATCTTCCTCCTTCTCTCCATCATAGGAGGGAGGCTTTATTTTCCAAAATTCACCCTGTAATTCCTTCTTCTTTCTAGACTTCTTTCTATCGGCGTAATCTTACTCAGAATCATTAGAGGAATTGACTCTTCCTTTTCTCTTCCTTCCGGAACCTCCACCCTCTTGGCTGTTCCGCAAAGTCAGTTCTCTGATAAGTTTTTCTTTCTCCTCACTGGCCAAAGATAGCCTGTCATTGTGGCTCTTAAGCTGTGTCATTTCTTGTTGCATTCTATTCAACATAGCCATCAATGGAGCATTTGGATCTGGCGTGTTTCCTCCACCACCAAGATCTACATACAGCTCGTCCCCTTCAGTCATGGTTCACAACTGTACTTTTCAACACTATTCACTATTCAACATAACAACATTCAGTAGCTTAAATTTCGTAAAATCTTACAACAACATATAGCTTCTGTGTGAGCACATAGATTGCCCAGTATTTTTCCAAAAGCTTTGATACCATTTGTAATGTCTCTAATTTACACACTCATTTTTTATTTTTTTTTATTGTACGTTCTATATATAAATATGAATATATATATATATATATATATATATATATCCTTGCAGCAGGGATAGCACTCTGTTACACATTTATACTTTTAACTCACATTATGCTACCTTCCTCTCCATTTCCACGATGTCTTACTTTCCCTAAGTAATCCTGTAATGGATTTCTAGTGGAAATCTTGACACATATAGTTTTATATATGGGTAACTTATGTGTATGTAACAAATCCATTTTTACCCCTTTCTCATTTATTTTCCCATTTTCTACAAGCCTACCTTCATAATTATCCTTACGAATATATTTTCCATTGAAGATATTAATTTGTTCCTCCTCTATATAAGTGGAACAAACCATAAGCATTAAGTTAACTGGTTATAATCCCTATGGTTTCCCCAAAAATATCATATTTAATTTATATAGACCTGGATTGGGATGTTAACTCCTTTACATTGGATTCTTAAGTCACTTCACGAATCAACTTTATGCACTCCACCCTATGAAATTCGAAATGAAATCAATAATGATAAGTCCTATCCTTTGTAATTAAGAATTTCTACTGGATTTGAGAAATTTTATGACGAGTTTGGTAGATAATAAATGAAGCCAACTATTAAGCAATTTTCTAGAGTTTAACGTGATTTCTTGCAGATATGAAAGTACTCCCAATGTATATACCATTTATATGGTTGGTACTCTTCATTCAATTCGTGTTGTACACCCTTGACATACCTTGGTTTATTAAACATTGATTTTTTTTCGATCCACATGGGATGCATTTATCGAGCAACACATGTATGGCTATGATGGATTAGGGTTTATGCCCTATGATGGTTTTAATTACGATTTCTTTTTTGAGTCTTCATTCTTTCTATCGCCCGCTATTTGGGGTTTTTTTTCGGCTTCTCTTCAGCGTGATACCTATGGGAACGGCCCTACCTTCTACCATCTAGATGCTGCCTTCTTTTCCATCAGGTAAACGACTTCTCCCTGCAAATTTTAAGATTTCTTCCCATTGTTTTTCTGCTGGTTGGAAGTAGACCTGGTTTGAGTTGAATATTCATGAATTACTCGTTAACACTGTTATAGTTATTCCTATCATTATTATATCCAAGATTTAAATGTATCTTAATTTATTTTACTGTGAATATCTCAGTTTGGTTTATGCTAAAATTCCTTCGCCGTGGAATAATTTCGTTCTCTCTATCCTAGCCCTCGGTGGCAGCTCTGGATTCGGATTACGAAACAGTGGAGACGCAGTCCCTGGGATTTATTACTCCTATAATTTCCAGGTGAGTTCTTCCTATCATTCTGGAAATATTCAGATTTTCTCTCCTATACAATTTTGTGGAAGTCGTAATTATTATTATTCAATGCTCAAATTTTCATTATGGTAATTCCATATTTACTTGCTTGTAGTTGATTTTCCTTTCCAAACCCTATTCTGTTAGATTCGATGCTAACATAGGCCTGCATCTAGACTCAGTATGGAAATCGACCAACTTCGAGTTCCATCTCAGTTTGCCCAACTTCGTTGTCTACAGGTAATTCTGCCATGTTTTTTTTTTTTTTTTTTTTTGTAGTTACAACGGCTTTTCTTTTGCACTACATCCAGTTATGAATTTGGCACTATACTAATACTTTCACATTTTTAATGTGCGGGTAATAATTCTCTTACCAATCACCCTCTTTAGATTTATTTCTCTGCATATGGAATACTTAAAAAATTTACGAACCTAACTCACTGCTATTTATCCAGGTTGGTCTTCCACATCTTGTGCGAAGTATAGTCATTCCATTGTTACATTCGGATTATAAAATTGTTTAAGTACATCTCTTTTTAGGGTTCGTGAAGATATATTGGCCCCTTTGGCTAAAATGCTGTGGACTTTAAATTAAAACGTATTTTGTTCCAGTAGGTTGATAACCTATGATGTATCTACATGAGCTGTGATTGTTGAGTTCGTTTCACGCTTAGAATGGTTTCACTATTCCCGTTATTACGGCCACATATTTTGCTTAACACTAAACTTTCCTTTTTAGTAATATTTCTTTTTCTTCACAGATGAACCTATCAACCGTGTGTAATTTATCATCTATATATATCTCGACAACCATTAAGTGACTCATTGAATTCATATGTCAGGTTTTTTTTTTTTTCAGTTACCTTACACAGAGTTTGTATACTATCAACTGTCTGAGATATTAATTAAAATATCAGTTCTTAGATTTGACTTATTGAAATATTTCTTATGTAGTCTTGCTCATTAAATTCAAAAAGGAAATATTTCCATTTTGATTTAACTCATTATAGAAGTATCTATATATGTTAACATATAGTTAGCTATTTTCCTCCATTTCCTTTTTTTTTATGGATATTCTGATTTCAGTATGTCAACTGGAAGGTTTGGATACATCACTATAAAAGCTCTAGTACTCCTAAATTCTACTATCTAGTTATTAAGTCAGTTCAGTACCCATGATTTCCCATGTGATTGCCATTTCATCAAAGAAAATATAGTTTACACATTCAGTATTTCCTCCGAATTAAAATAGGATTTTTTTATTTTTTTCAGCGTACATGATTAATATCTACAAGTTAATTATAGTACGTTATTTCAATTTCCATTTCTATCATACAGAATAGGTTGTTTCTGCTGTCCTAAAATATCTTATCTCTGTTTAATTATCTTCTCACTAATGTCTAAGAGAACACTATATTCCACCTGATTTCTCTTATTATTTTCTTTTCTTTCATGTTTATAAAATAATCTAATATCGTCAAGGATATAATTCATACCAGAATTAAAGTATGTTAAATTAATCATGTGATCACTTTACAGAAATTGCTTACTCTTTCTTTCATTCTGTGATACACGATGATAATCTATCAGAAGTATAACATTTATATTTTGATATGCTGTTCCTTTATTTTCGAATCCACTTTTCAATATACCTATAACTATAAGATGTATACACATGAAAATAAAATTTTCATGTAATGATTTTAATTTCTAAGGCATACCAGTAAAGAATCTCCTTGAAAAATGTAATTGGTATCTTATCTGGAAACAATATTCCTGCTAATTAAATTTGTTTTTCTGTAATACATATTCATTTATATTTCCGATAAGTGCATACGGTTACAGTAACGATATTGCATTTTTATTTCTGATAGAGGCCTATCGTCAGATTTAAGCCTAACTTAGGTTTAGACATTCTAATAAATGGCTTCTGTCAGCTAACTCCTATACAACGTGGTAGATTAATTAAGTATTTATATATAAGTAATTCTGCTAAATACATGGGAAATAATTCATTCACAATATCCATTTATAAATTGTAAAATTTCTCAAAAAATCTATCTATTCATAATAAGCCTAATATTACTATAAAAACATAGTAGTACAATGTGCATACTAAATTAATTTGACTAGTCCTCCCAACTGTAGAGTTTTATCTCCTTAACTCACCCACGAGATGAGATCCTTGCCTCCATGGATAGAAAAGCCTTTGTCTGTCCTGGAGCAGTTTATTTAATCAGTGCTTTCCCAAGCCTGTTTCTAATTTCTATGTCCAGAAATTCCAGGATGCTTTATTCCTGGTTTTGCCTAGGCTTCCCTCAGTGAGGTACTTTAAAGCTGTATTTTCCGCTTTTCTAGCTTTTCTTCCTCTTCCCAATTACTTTCCTCTTCCTTGGGGAAATTAGATTTTTTCTCTCCCAATCTAATTTAGTAATATTCCTTTCAAGGTTTTCTGAAAGGTTTTGGGAAAGTCTAACCTTATCCATATCCTCATGGATCAAGGTTTAGGATCTCAAATCTTCATCTAGTCATAGTGCACATATAACCATTCTATTTATTTTTTTATAAATTAAATAATTAAATAAATGCACACATTGTTTCTCCATTGGGGTCCACTTCCCCTTTGGATTTGTTCAAATGTCAAATTAAAAACATAGCAAAATTGGGGTGTTACAACCATGCCTCGGTTTTCAGGCCTACCAAGTCATTGGAAAGAAAAGTTAATAATTTGATAGGGCAATCATTTAGTGATTTAGAGGCCCTAACCCCTGCTCCTATTTTGCATTTTTCGGGTCCTCTAGTTTCATCCAGCCCAGGGCTTGAGGCCTTTTGTGAGAGGCTGAAAAAATGTTCTTGGGGTTCTCTATCTTTGAATTAGTTTTCCCTTTCATTTTTAGAGAGATCAGAGAAAGATATGCAATGTGTTATGACTTTTTTATGGATTTCATAAGTTACAAATTTCTCAAGTTTGTTTTTTTCCTTGTCACTCATCTCAAGTGCCATTGGCCTCACCCTCCTTGGATGAATTGGTGAAGGAGAGCCTGGCCTTAACAACGAAGGAAAGTTAAACTGAGATTGAGAATATCTGAATCCATCTGCAGCGTTAAAATTTAGAGACGGAATGGTATTCACAAATTTAACATTGTAGATGGATTCAGAGACCCCTTTTTCTCTAAATTTGAAGACTGCAAATGGATTGATAGACCCCCGTAGTGAAATGAAACATTTCAATATAAAAATTGAAATTCTTCATTTTCAGAGTGACACAATTAAAAATTACTAACATACTGACTGATTCATATACTTATTATACTTATTATTTGGTCATATTTTTATTCTTGTACTATAGTAGTCATTTATATTAATCATTATTAATTTTGTCACTTATTATCTAGTCATTTATTTTAGTCATGGACTAAATTAGTCATTTGAGTCAGCTTGTGGATCAGAGTTGAGTCACCTAGCTCATCTTTGAGCATGATCTTTTGGTTTTGCAGGTGATCAGGGAATTTGGGAAAGGACCAGGAGAGCCAATTCCTAGTCTTATCCGATGTGGATATGCCTTGAAGTCTGAGGATGCCTTGCTGTGCGAGACACTCATGGGTCCCTCTTAAATATTCAGAATTGGAAAGGGGTGGATGTCTCATTATACTGCCTTGCCACAACAGAAATTTTTTCCCATTTCCTAGAATGCGATAGAGGTGTTTTTAAAAGAAGTTTGTTCCTCTCTGGTAGAGATTCCAGAACAACAAGCCTTTTGAGGTGTTTTCGATCTACAAATTTCTCAAAGGAATTCCTATCACATACTTACTTTTTAGGATTTGGCTAATCAGATGCTTAGGATCATATTATAACTTCCACATGATTTTACAGCCTAGAGAAATATTTGCAAACGAGGGGTCTTTGATCTAAAGACCGCCTTCTAGAATGGGTTGATTTACCATATCCCAGTTGACAAAATTAACTTTCTTTTGATTTCCCTTTCCAGCATGCTAGAGAAAGTCTCATATAAGTTTAGAAACCTATTCAGTAATTGACTTGAGGGCCAGCAGAAAGGAGGCCTGATAAATTGGCAAGATCGGGAGAACAGATTTTATGAGGATTAATTTTCCGGCATTGGTGAGCCAGTGCCCTCCACAAGAAGCAATTTTTTATTTTAATTTGCATATGACATCGCCCCATGACACATTTTTATTAATTCTGAACGTTAAGGGAAGCCCAAGGTATTTTATTTTTTTCCAATTTGCATGTCCAATGAAGCCCCCAGTGAAGCACGACACTGTGGATGGTTTGATGGTCAGTGTTCCACCCAAACACAACGCTCTTCCTATCATTGATGAGAGCACCTGATGCATTAAAAAATCTATGTATAATAGATTAGATTTCGGTTTACATCCTCATGGAGACACCTACTAACATAAGAGAGTCATCTCTGAATAGAGCGTGGTTAACTGGATCCAAACCTTTCAGCACTCTTATGCCTCGAACTATCCATGTGTTCTTTCCTGCTATCAATTTTCTACTGAGGGTGTCTTCCAATAGGATGTACAGGAATGGGAAGAGAGGGTAGCCTTGCCTTAATCCCCTCAAGGCTTGAAAGAAATTGGCAGGTCTACCATTGACAGGCAGGGAAATCCAAGGCTTATATGTGCAGGCTTTGATCAAGTTGACGAAATCAAAGGAAAACCCAAAGGTAAGAAGGACTTTATAGAGGAAATAGAGCTTAACCTTGTCAAAGGCATTTTTCATGTCAGGTTTGATCATCATCCCCTGCTACTTCTGTTGATGGCTAGAATGCATTGCTTCCTATACCTATATGACATTATCCAAGATGTGTCTGCCTTTGAAAAACCCACCTTGAGAGGGGGAGATGAGATTCCGCAGAAATGGCTTGATTATGTTGGCTAGGAGCTTGGGTAGGATTTATTATGAAGCATTGCAGAGGGAGATGGACCTAAATGTTTCAAAGGATCTGGGGTTCACCTCTTTAGGGATTAAGGCTAAGAAGGTGGAGTTGGTGCCACCTCCCACCTTAGATTTACACTGGAAACCTTTGATCATTCTCAGCAGATCGACTTTGATAATGCCCCAACAGATTATGTAGAAATGGATTGAGAAACCATCAGGCCCAGGGACCTTCTCTAGTTACATTGACCATATGACTTTGAAAATTTCTTCATCAGAGAAAGGCTTCATGAGGTTAGTGTTGTCTTCTCTACTAACAAGGGAGGGGATGTGAGAGAGGATGTCCTTTGCATCCTCTTCACTGCTATCACTCTCTTTTATACTAAATATTTTGGAAGTGAGACTCTGGTGTAGACCGACCCTTAAGGATTGGTGATTTATATGATGTCATTTCGTAAGAGGCGAGCTCTGTATTTTCGATGGAAGAAACGAGTATTTCGGTCTCCATATTTTAGCCACAATCTGAGGGACTTAATCCTTCAATATTCTTCGTGAGTACGAAAAGAGAGATAGGAGTTTCTTTGTGCAATTTTCTCCTTTTCATGCTCCATAAAGGTGCGGTCTCTTTTTTCCATTTCCATTTGCAGGTCTTCCAACAGCTGGACTATTTCTTTTCTCTGACTGGTTGGGGTATTTGTGGGATTTTTGATCCACTCTTTTAGCGCGTGTTTTTTAGCCTTGAGATTCTTCTCCCACACATAGCTTGTGGATCCTATGACAGATGTGGACCAAGACAAGTGAACAATGTCAAGAAACCTATCTCTCTCACTCCAAAGAGGGCTGAATCGAAACAGGATTGGGCCGAAGTTTTCATCCTCTTCCAAGAGGAGCATGATCGGCTTATGATCAGAGGTTAGCTTGGGAAGGATTTTGGAGGAAATCAACCTCTATTCTAGCAGCAACGAACTCTGTACAAGAAACTGGTCAAGGTGAGCATAGATGTGGTATTCCCCTACTCTGTTGTTGGACCAAGTGAATAGTCCTATCATTGGTTTAAAGTCCAGGAAATCCCATTGGAGTACAAGGTCTTCCACCTTAGGGAGCATTTGGTCCCTACTACTACTGCTTTCTCTCTTTTATTTCAATTCTAGGACAATATTTAGGTCTCCGGCTAATCTGATGTTCTTGGGAGAGTGAAGGTCTAAAAATTCAGAAAGAGATTGCCAAAAATCTCTTTTTTTAGCGTACAACACAGGAACATAAAGATTAAAAAAAGAAAAGGTTAAATTACTTGTGGAGTGCCTTAGCTCGATGAAAATCTAGTGTTGGGTCTCGAAGGAGTTCTCTAAATGAAATTGTTCCTCTGACCATAGAGTGGTAATTCCACTTGAGGAGCCCCTCGCACTTACAACCTTCCCTGCATTTTTCTTCCATTTTGATTTGCTGATGTCAAGAACGGTGTCCTCTTCGACTTTAGTCTCTTGGAGCATAAGGATTTCAGGAGGTTCCATCTTCAGTAGATATTCGATAGCTTTAGCTTTCATAGGGTTCCCCAAGCCTCTAAAATTCCAAGAGACTAATTTCATTATTTATTGTTGGAGGGGTTGGTACCTCCTCCCTTGGGAGGCCTTATTATGTTATTTCTCCCGATGGACATTTCAATTGTGCATTGACTTTCTTGAGTTTTTTTTCATTCTGCTTCTTCTTCCCTGGATTCTTTATGTTCTTTTCTTCCCATTCTTTTTGAAGGCCTCTTAAAGGTTTCATCCTCCGAGGAGAAAGAGTTTTTGAATGGATTCTTTCTGATCATTTCATCGTATGGGGGTGGAGAGGAGGTACCTGGGATTACTCTAGAGGGGCTTGTTTCTTCATTACCTTTTCCCAAGGAGGGGGAAGTATTATGTCGTTCTATGGTTTCCAAAGTTGTTACTAAGGGGTCCACAGGAGTGTTGAGCTCTTCAATAGGTTTTTTGGCTTCAAATGATGGGTTAACAAAGATCTCTGCCCCAAGAGTCTACCCTACTGCTGATACTTTGGTCCCCTTTGTGACTCCTTTTCCTTTAGCTTTTTTCAGGGTTGCTTTCTAAATGAGGGTCCATTTTTCTCGTTTTGAATTCTCACTTACTTCTTTTGCCTTCTTTTTGTAGTGCATTGCAAAATGGCCATAACAGTGACAATGCCTGCATTTAAATGGAAGTTGCTCATAATCTATCTCCTGGATATGGATCCAGTTAATAACCGTTAGTCAGATAGCTTTAGGTAGCCCAACTTATAAATCCACCTCGATACATATACGTGTGCATGAGTATTGATATTTTCTCACTATTTGATCAATATACTTTCTGAGGGTATTGCCAATGGTTTGGAGAGACTTCTGGTTCTAGCAATCTAGTGGGAGATGTGGGAGCAATAACCACACTACAACAGTTGAAGGCGCATCTTGAGCAGGATCAAAGTCAGGGGTCCATTTATTTAAGTATAGTACCTGAGGACCCATAAAATATGGTTCTCTTTAGAAGATGAGGCTTCTGTCTTCCACATTCTCAAAAACAAAGACAAAGTATCCTTTGCCTACGAAGTGGATTTTGATGCCTTCTGAGACTAAAGGAATCTAGTTCCTCTACACCTAGTCTTTCAAAACTTTGGGAGAGGGCTAGAGCCTAGTAAATTGTAGAATGAGCCCTCTTTCAGCCAGGTTCAATGCATATTGACAAGTTTCTTCGATTGGAAGCGACACCGAAGGGATGTTATCCAGCTTCTTCACGAAAATTTGTTAAGATTCAGTCAGAGGGCACCATTTGTTGGCTGCTATCAGTTTCTTGAATGCAAGGACTTCTGGAGGAGGAGGAAGGGGAGCCTCGGGTCCCCCTCCTGATGCCATGGCAGCTGGGAGGTCGCAAGTAGGTCAGCCTGTGCTAGACATTTCAGAGAGTGCGCTAGATGCTACAATAATATCATCTAGTTGTATATTTTAGCCCTAGACTAAATTAGTCATTTTTAGTTTGGTCACTTAAAATTGATCAAATTTAGTAGTAAGTCACTTGAAATAATTGTGGTGACTAACGTTTTTAGTCACCTAGTGACTAATTTCATAATTTTCTACTAGTGCATCCTCTCAGAGAAATGGATGTCATATGATTGGCAAGTGGCTCCTCAAGAAGGAATAATTCTCCATGGCCTCCACCTAGTGCCTGCCATGGTCTCCCCAACTTCTTAGAAATTTATCCCACACCGAGGGGACACCATCAGGATCTTCAAACCTACTCTAAAAGGATTCATCAAACTCAACTTTTATGGAGGCTCGAAAGGCAATCCAGGGCAAGAAAGGGCTGGAGGGACTTTTCGAGATCATCAAGGCACAACAAGATTCATATATGCTGACTCCTGTGGCTTTGCCAGTGTTAGGTCCCTATATTAATAATATAGTCCCTTATTGTTATTAGTGTAACCCCCTTATTATTATTAGTGTACCCTTGTAACCCCCATTTTGTTATTATTGTGCCCTTAAATTATTATTGTTAGGTTTTGCCAGACGAGCATCGTATTCACTAAGATTATGACAGGCCAGCTATGACCTTACATAGAAAGGAGGTTTTGTAAATTAAATTCAAGAATTGTTCATTTATGTAATGTATTGGAGGTTTTCCTTCGAAGTGGTTTATTTCAAGGCGTTGATATCTTCTTTGGAGTCACAATAAACATTTGGTATTAGAGCTTTGGATTCTAGGGTTTCACTGCTCCAAATAGGTAATTGTGGTATTTTCGCTATAACTTTTTTTATAGGAAGTTTCAGAAGATGAATTTTTTAGGGTATGAAGCTGAAATCCTCAGGAAGATTTTCTAAAAATTTCATATCTTGGCTCGCAATATTTTCGGAGATATGATCTGTGGAAGTTAGGTATTTGTTTAGGCTCCTAAATAGGTCATCGTGGAATTTGCGCTATAACTTGTTTTCTACGAAGGTTAAAAATCTGAAATTCTTAGGGTACGAAGCCAAAATCTTGAGGAAACTCATCAAAAAATTTCAGACCTTGGTTCACAATATTTTCAGAGATATGATCTGTGGAAGGTAGTGCTTTTTCAGGCTCCTGAATTTCATCTCAAAGAGGTGATCGTGGGAAAATATCCATAACTCTTTTTCTGAGCATCGGATTGGAGTGCCGTAAAAAGTGGTCACAATTACACGGACTTTAGTTTCTTGGCTATCAATTTTAGAGCCGAAGGATGAAACAGTGACACGTGGCAAGTCGTACAAGTTCGCTCTACTGAACCAATCCATAATTAGGTCATTGTGGGAGATTGGACACAACTTTGTCTTGGAGAATCCAAATTAGATCACACCTATGGCATTCCAAAGAGAACTAAAAGGGCTACGTTGGTACTGAAATACAAATATTGAAGTTCTAAAATCACATAGATAATCCAATTTCAATATCGACC
The DNA here is from genome assembly GCA_034641835.2 of Pinus albicaulis. Lineage (NCBI taxonomy): Eukaryota > Viridiplantae > Streptophyta > Pinopsida > Pinales > Pinaceae > Pinus > Pinus albicaulis. Next base: position 682,629,790 of record CM076576.1, read on the forward strand.
TCCTCAAAAGCAAGAAAAAGGTGTGTATTTTTTTTTTCCGAATTGCATAAGTCTTGTTTGAAGAATCAATTTGAATTGATTCCAAGGGCATATTGTAGAATATATATCAGTATTGACTTCCCAAAAGATGCCTATAAAAATTTTCAACACCTGCCATGCTCTCCTTCAGAAGGCTTTACTGTCACTCATGAAGATGAAGAATTATAAGACTATCAAAATTACAAGAGCAAGTGCACCAAATTTCGCTCTCGCAAAGAGCAACAAAAATGAAATGGAAGTTTTGAAGAAAGGCGTGGAAGCTAAGATGGATGGCATGGAAGCTGGCATGGAAGCTAAGATGGATGACATGAAAGACAACATGGAAAATATGAAGAATGATCTAAAAGAAGACATCGAAGGTTTGACAAAGTTGATACAAGAAATGTTTCCTAATTGTGAAAAGATAGTAGAAGAACCTCATGATGAGAACAAAATAAATGTTAATCGTGATTTCATAAACTCTAATGTTGGCGGGAAGAACCACCATATTCCAAAATTGGATATGAGGAAGTTTGATGGAAAGGATCCTGTAACATGGATACTACAGATGGAGCAATATTTTGATCTCCATAATGTGCAAAACACACAAAAGGTACGCATTGCAACTTTACATTTAGAACAAAATACATTTGTATGGTATCGATGGTTTTTCTCTCGTAAAAAAATTGTCACTTGGTCAATTTTTACGGAGGAAATGATAGCACATTATGAGGATACAAAGAGCAACACCTTCTTTAGCCAATTGATAAATCTCAAACAAAAGGGTTTAGTGGGGAAACACATTGAGGACTTCCAAAAATTGAATATAAGGGTAACTGATATTCCATAGGAACACAGGATTTATCTCTTCATAGGCACTTTAAAGGATAACATCCAACATGAAGTTCGCATTTTGGAACCTGATTCATTGGAGAAGGCATTCAGGTTGGCAAGAAAAATTGAATGTAAAATTATGGCGACAAGGAAGCCTACCACTCACTACTATAAAGAGGGAAGTGTTGCTACTCCTAGATTTCCACAACCTACAAGGTTGACACCACAACAATTGGAAGAAAAAAGAGCAAAAGGGCTTTGCTACAGTTGTGATAGCAAATACACTAAAGGTCATAAGTGTCCTGAGAAGAAATTATTTTACATAGATTGTGAAGAGGAAGAAGAAAATGAACAAGAAGAGGATATACACCAGGAACCAACCCAAGAAGAGGAAGAAATGAGTCCGACCATATCGTGTAATGCATTGGCAGGAATTACTACTCCTCAAACTCTCAAGATAGAAGGACATATCAAGAAGAAAAAGGTAATAGTGTTGATTGATTCAGGTAGCACCCATAATTTTATTCATTGTAAGTTAGCCAAGGAATTAAATTGTTTCCTATACCCAACACCAGAATGTCAAGTGATGGTTGCAAATGGAGGAACTATAAATTGCTCTGGAAAATGCCATAATATCAAGCTAACCATGGGGGAATATGCGTTGACAAGTCCAATGCTTTCCATTCCTATGGGAGGTGCTGATGTTGTACTAGGAGTACAATGGTTACAATTTTTGGGGACGGTAGCTTTTAATTTTCAAGAACTTTTCTTGAAATTTTTTTCAGAAGGAAAGGAAGTCGAATTACGGGGTATTGAAGGGAAGCCGGGAAGGATAATAAGCTCTAATGTCATGACAAAGATTCTAAAGAAATAACAACGAGGCGTAATTGCACAATTATGCTCACTAGAAGTTCCGACATCAAAATCATCTATTTCTGCAGATCTCCAACAAGTCTTGGACAATCGTTCCAAGGTGTTTGAAACTCCCAAAGGACTCCCACCTATTCGTGATCATGATCATGCTATTCATTTGATTCCAGGAAGTGTTCCTCCAAACATCAGGCCTTATAGATATCCTTACTTCCAAAAGAGCGAAATTGAACGTATGATTGCAGAAATGTTAGAGGCGGGTACAATTCAACCTAGTCAAAGTTCTTTCTCTGCTCCTGTAGTATTGGTACACAAGAAGGATGGATCATGGCGAATGTGTCCGGATTATAGGGAGCTCAACAAGCTCACCATTAAAGATAAATTTCCCATTCCTGTGATTGATGAATTATTGGATGAATTACATGGAGCAATTTATTTTACCAAGTTGGATCTTCGTTCAGGATATCATCAAATTAGAATGAAGACTGAAGATATTCCAAAATATTATTTCGAACTCATGAGGGTCATTATGAATTTTTGGTCATGCCTTTTGGCCTTACCAATGCACCTTCTACATTTCAAGGGTTGATGAATTCCATTTTGAAACCCTTCCTTAGAAAATTTGTGCTAGTATTTTTTGATGATATACTAATCTACAGCAGGTCTTGGAAGGATCATGTTGAACATATTGACAGGGTGCTCAAACTATTGCAGGAGAAACAATTATATGCAAAAAAATCCAAATGTTTCTTTGGAGTACAAGAGGTGGAATATCTGGGTCATATTGTATCTCACGAGGGTGTTAAAGCAGACCCTAACAAAATTAAAGCCATTAAGGAATGGAAAGTCCCCACAACCATAAAGCAGTTGCGAGGATTTCTCGGGTTAACAGGGTATTATCGCAAGTTTGTTAAGAATTATGGGAGAATAGCAGCTCCTCTAACAACATTATTGAAGAAAGATGCATTTTCATGGACTCCTGAAGCAACTAAGGCCTTTGAACATCTTAAAGAGGCAATGTGCCTAGCACCGGTCTTAGCTACCCCAGACTTCACAAAATCCTTTATTGTGGAATGTGATGCCTCAGGAAATGGAATTGGTGTTGTTTTAATGCAGGAAGGAAGACCCATTGCTTTTAAAGTCGTCAAATCAAAGGAAATTATTTACAGAAAACTATTTTAATAGTCTGCCCTAGAAGAGGAAGACTATTTTAATTTGTCTTTTTTCTTAGTATTTATATGTGGCTAGCATTTAAATTTCAAGTGTCGAGTAAATATGTTTCTCAATCAGTGAAAAATTGTATATGTGTGATTATCGAGGCTTTGTTTGCTTGGTATGACAGACTCAAAACCATATTTTTTTGGATGGCATACCACGCCATTAGGTGGCCAACAAAATCAGTTTCCCACTCAGGGCAGATTGAGACCACCAAACTGATAAATCTAGTTGTTTTTTGTTTATAAAATGAATGAGAAAGGAGTCCTAACAAGCTTACAAAAAAAAAACACTATAAAATGTATAAAATTAATAACAATAACAAATTCTAAAATTACATACATACATATAGGTAATGAAATAATAAAAAAATATACTAAGTATAATATATTATAAAAATGCAAACCATACTATACCAGGTGAAATACTATTGGCTTCACAATGCCATGAGCCCATAAAACACTATTATTAAGTTGAAGCAAAATTTAATGGTGCATGTACATATTATAGCTCTATCAAGCTATGTGTCTCCATCAAGCTCCATAGCTCGATGGATCTATGTAGTTTAATTGAGGGTTTTATTTAGTCCTAGATGGACCTTTTAAAAGCTTGATGGAGGGCTTAAAAAATACACTCACAAAGATGAATTTTCAACCTTTGGAACAAAAGTTCTTCCAAAAAAGAGTAACCCAACTCCATCAAATTCACCCTCATTTTATTATGAAATGACAATAATATAAAAAAATATTTATGTTAATTGGCTTATTCATAAAATAAATAATTATGTATTATGGTTTCGTGTATTTATTTTCTCATGAGAATAATATATAAAGTACATAATTGAAATAAAATATTTAGAAAACAATTACTTTAAATTTGTTGTATTTATGGTGAAAACTTAAATAAATGAATTTTGGTTTTACATGTAAACATGAAAAACAAATAAATATTATAAAGTAAATATGTGTGAGTTTGGTTCTAATTTATATATTCATAATATAAATATTTGTAATTTTTTTATGGATATGGTCGCAATTCACATAAATAAATCCACTTGTACATGCTAGCATGGCAAACACAAAGTTAACTACCTTACTTTATAGAACTTGTCAATATAGCATACACCACTTCTTTAAATATATGGTGATATACTCCACTTCCAATAAGGTTAATAAAAATTACTCCACTTTAACACCACAAAGTAAGAATGGTGCTAACTTGTCCATCAAATATGGTGATATACTTCATTTTTAATATGATACATAAACATTTACACCACATTAACACCACATAACTTAAGTGGTGCTAACGTGTGGTTATATACTTCATTTCTAATATGATACATAAACATTTACACCACATTAACATCACATAACGTAAGTGGTGCTAACTTATGCTTCTAAAAGATAGTTTTTCTTGTTGTGGCTTGTGTTAGAAAATTAAATATTACAGTGCAATGCAACACATAAAATATGCGGAAAATAAAAGCACAAAAAAAACACATAACACCAGAGAGACACAGATATACGTGGTTCACCCAGTTTGGGCTACGTCCACCCCGAACAGCCAGTCCTTCCTTTCTATTATCCAGTAAAAAATGGAGACAAAACCTACAGCAGATCCATTGTAATATCCTCTGTTCTCTCTCACAGTCTCCCTCTCTGTTTCTCGCTCCGAGAATACACATACCATGCACAGCCACAATACAATGCCCTCATAAAAATGAAGGGTTTCCTTCTAGGGCAAAAAACCCTAATCTAAACATAACTTCTACCGTCACATGATTTGCCTAATGAACGGCCCAGATTGACTAGAAATTACTATACTTTTACAAGGCAATTTTACATCTGTTTTTAGCTTCGGGGGCACTGCCCCTGAAAACCCCCGCCAGGAGGGGGCTCCGAAAAGTGCTGCCACCCCCTGGACCCCCCACGGCAGAGATTAATTATGGGCGGCATTTCCGCCCCTTTTAAGGTACACGGGTTCAATGCTTTGATACAAAGTAAACAAGATAATCAGGCTCCACACCCAACAATATCCCACTTGGAGACTGATTGTAGCAACTCCACCGCTGCTTCATTTGCTGGACAATGACTCCTCTCTGGACCTGGTTGTTTCTCATCTTCATCGTCATCCTTGAAGACCAATTGAAACTAAGAACATTCTCATTTTCTCCCTGGTTACAACTTTTGTTAGCATATCTGCAGGATTCTAGCTAGTGTGTATCTTTTCCAGCTTCAATTCTCCATCTTCTAATACTGACCGTATGAAATGGTACTTGAGATGTATGTGTTTAGTCCTGGAATGAAATGCTGAGTTCTTTGCAAGATGAATATCACTTTGGCTATCGCTGTATAGTGTGCCCATATCATGCTTCTTACCCAATTCATCCATAAACCTTTGTAACCAAATCATTTCTTTACTAGCCTCTATAGTAGCAACATACTCTGCTTCTGTTGTTGAAAGTGCAACAACACTTTGGATTTTTGAAACCCAACTGACAGTTGTTCCACCTATAGTAAATACATATCCTGTACTGCTCCTCCTTTTATCTCTGTCACCTGCCACGTCTGCATCAACATATCCCTGTAAAGAAATGTTTGAACCACCAAAGCATAATGCTTGATTTGTGGTACCTCTCAAATATCTGAGAATCCATTTTACTGCCATCCAATGTTCTTTTCATGGGTTGTTCATGTACCTGCTTACAACTCCCACTTCATGTGCAATATCAGGCCTTGTGCAGACCATTGCATACATTAAGCTTCCAACTGCAGATGCATATGGAAATTTGGACATATAATCCATGTCTTCTTGGGTCTTTGGGCACATCTCCTTACTAAGTTTGAAATGGCTAGCAAAAGGTGTACTAACTGGTTTTGCATTTTGCATATTAAATCTTTTCAACACCTTTTCTATGTACTCATTCTGAGACAGTGTTAATTTACGATTTTCCCTGTCTCTAGTTATCCTCATACCAAGGATTTGTTTTGCAGCTCCCAAATCCTTCATTGCAAATGAATTTGCCAATTTTCTTTTGAGCACATTTATTTCTTACATGTTAGACCCTGCAACAAGCATGTCATCTACATACAATAACAATATAATATAGCTGCCATCATTTTTCCTTTTTAGATAAACACAATGATCAGAGTGACATCTAGTATAACCTTGTTCAGACATAAACTTGTCTAATTTTAGATACCACTGCCTTGGAGCCTGTTTTAAGCCATACAAGCTCTTCTTTAACTTGCACACCAATTTTTCTTTCCCTTTTACCTCATATCCTTCTGGTTGCTACATGTATATCTCTTCCTCCAAATCTCCATGGAGAAATGTTGTCTTTACATCTAACTGTTCAAGATGTAAATCTTCCGCTACTACAAGACTTAAGATAGTTCTGATTGAATTCATCTTAACAACAGGAGAAAATATTTCATCAAAATCAATACCTTTCTTCTGTGCAAACCCCTTCACCACAAGTCTAGCTTTGTACCTCTGTTTTCCTCCATCTTCTTCTTTCAGCCTGTAAACCCATTTATTTCGCAATGTAGTTTTACTTGCAGGAAACCTGACTAAGTCCCAAGTCTAGTTATGCATTAAGAAGTCCATCTCTTTTTCCATGGCTAGCTCCCACTTCTTCCTTCTTTCAACTTGCATTGCTTCTTCATAACATTCGGGTTCATGAGAATCAGTCAATAATAAAGAATATAATGAAGGAGAGTATCGTTCAGTGGGTCTACTTATCCTGGTAGTTATTATAACACCACTTTTAGGTGTTTGAGGTGCTTGTTGCTATTGTGGTGGTTGTTGTCATAGACTGTTGATTATTATTATTTTTCGTGTAACCTTTACTTTTTCGCCATTCCATCATGAACCATGCATTCCTTGCTTTCTTTCTCCCCCGTTTCTTTTTCCCCGTCAATCGATTCTTATACAAGACCTTTTCTTATGAATATTACATTCTGCTCCTAATGATTTTGTGATTTTCATAATCATATAAGCTTATAACCAAAATCATTAGCATCATATCCAATAAAGGTACATTTCTTTGATTTGTCTTCTGTTGTTTTTGTTCTATTTTATTTATTAATATGGACAAAGGCCTCACAGCGAAAAGGCTTTAAAAAAGAGTAGTTTACCTTTTACCTGTCCATGCTTCCTCTGGAATACCACCATCCAAGGAACTTGAAGGCCCTCTATTTATTAGATAAATACCAGTATCTACAGCATCTGCCAAAAATTGTAAAGGAAAACTTGCATGCAATCTCATGCACCTTGCATGCTCCATGATTGTTTTGTTCATTCTTTCTGACACACCATTTTCTTGTGGTGTTCTTGGAACTGTCTTCTCTCTGCGAATTCCATTCTCTGAACAGTACCTATCAAACTCTTTGTTGAAATATTCACCTCCATTGTCTGATCTGAGACACTTCAACTTCTTCCCGTCTCAATCTCAACCAAAGCTTTCCATTTCTTGAAAGTATCAAATACATAAGATTTATTCTGAATACAATAAATCCAAGTCTTTCTAGTTGCATCATCAATAAAAGTAACATAATAACGAGAGCCACCAAGAGATGATACCTGAGCAAGTCCCCATACATCCGTATGCACAAGCTCTAATTTTTCACTCTTCTTTTCTTTCCCAACTTTGAGAAATCTGACTCTTTTTTTTTTCCATAAATGCAATTTTCACAGAAATCCAAATCAACATTCTTCAAACCTGAAAACAATTTTCTCGAGTGAAGAATCTTCATTCCCTTCTCACTCATGTGTCTGAGCCTATGATGCCATAATGCTGCGTCTGCTCCTTTGGAAGTTAAAGCATTAACATAGTTAGAAATACCATTGCATAAATACAATGTACCAACCTTTTCACCTTTTTCTATTACCAGGGCTCCTTTGGTGACCTTCCAAGTTTTATCCGTGAAAGTTGTCGCACAACCTTCACTGCCAAACTGCCCTGTTGAAATCAGATTTTTCTTCAGTTCTGGAACATGCCTTACCTCCTTTAGTAGCCATTGGTTTCCATTCTGTTGTTTTACAAGAACTTTACCCATTCCAACAATTTTACAGGGTTTGTCATCACCCAAACGAACTTGTCCAAAATCTCCTTGAACATAGTCATGAAAATATTTCTTATCATGTGTGGCATGGAATGAGGCCCCTGAATCTACAACCCAAGAATCAATAATATTTTTGAAAGAAAGAATCAAGGCATCTTGTAACACATCACCCGTCACATTTGCTTCATGATTGTTTTCTTGTTGTGCGTCTCCTTCTTTTCCCTTCCGAGATCGACAGTCTTTCTTTAGGTGTCCTTTCTTCTCGAATTCCCACACTATTCCCGATCCGGACTTGGATCCGTTTCTTCTTGATTTACTGTGATATCCCGAGCTCTTTCCTCTTTCCATTCTTCTTCCCCTAGACTCTGCACTCAAAGCATTACCTGATGTCTCACCAGATCTTTTTTGTCGCATTTCCTCGCTAAGGATAGCACCAACAACATCATCAAACTTTAAAGTACTAGATTCAGAGACAGAGTTACTAATGGCCATAAATAAACCATTCCAGCTTTCTGGTAATGAGCACAAGAATAACAGAGCTCTAACTTCATCATCAAAGTTTACCCCTACAGAACTTAACTGACTGGTAACTATATTAAATTCATTTAAATGGTTTGCAACAGATCCACCTTCCGACATCTCCATATTAAATAGTCGTTTTATAAGAAATACCTTGTTTGAGGCCGAGGGTTTTTCATATTGTTTCACCAACGTCTACATCAAACCCTCTATTTTTGTTTCCTTCAAAATATTGAAGGTGACTGACGCCGCAAGACACAATCGTACCGTTCCGAGTGCCTTTCTATCGAGAATGTTCCATTCCACGTCTGTCATGGCCGCCGACTTCTTTGTTTTTCCGCTCAATGGTAGGTATAGATCTTTTTGATACAGATAATCTTCCATCTACATCTTCCACAGCGGGAATTTTTGGCCGTTAAATTTCTGACCCTAAACTTACCATCGTCCGCCATTGCTCCCACTCGAACCAGGAACCCTTCTTTCCTGCGAGTTTATCAGCCAAATATATCTTCGGCTCTGATACTAGTTGTTAGAAAATTAAATATTACAGAGAAATGCAACACATAAAATATGAGGAAAATACAAGCACACAAAAAACACATAAAACTAGAGAGACACAGATATAGTTGGTTCACCCAGTTTGGGCTACGTCCACCCCGAACAGCTAGTCCTTCCTTTCTATTATCCATCAAAAAATGAAGAGACAAAACCTACAGTAGATTCGCTGTAATATCCTCTGTTCTCTCTCACAGTCTTCCTCTCTGTTTCTCGCTCCGAGAATACACATACCATGCACAGCCATAATACAATGCCCTCATAAAAATGAGGGGTTGCCTTCTAGGGAAAAAAACCCTAATCTAAACGAAACTTCTATCGTCAGATCATTTACCTAATGAACGGCCCAGATTGAATAGAAATTACTATACTTTTACAAGGCAATTTTACATCTATTTTTAGCTTCGGGGGCGCTGCCCCCAAAAACCCCCGCCAGGGGGGGCTCCGAAAAGCACTGCCGCCCCCCCCCCCCTGGACCCCCCATGGCAGCGATTAATTACGGGCGGCGTTGCTGCCCCTTTTAAGGTATAGGGGTCCAATGCTGTGATACAAAGTAAACAAGATAATCAGGCTCCACACCCAACAGATTGGTTCTCGAAGTGGATTTGAAAAATCCATCCATAAAGAAGGAATGGAGCGTTCAGAGACCTATACTTTTGTTATATCCCATGGTTCAAAATTGATCACAAAAACCATGTATACTCATTGCGGTTTAGATTGTGAGATCGTGCAATATCCTGGTCAAAACCAAAATGAACCAAGTGATATAGTGTAACCAGATTGGAGAAATTCAAATGTTGTAGTGTTTCTTGTTGCCCATTTTCTTAGTGCTTTCTATCTCTGCAAACGGAAATTGAGCCATGAGAAGAACATCTACATGTACATGTATTTTATAATGATCACAACATGGCTTTTATGTTAGAGGTTTCTTTTCATATTTGAGAATCACATCATTGAATCGATTATAATTTTGAATTCTCAAGATCTAGCCTAATTGTTTCTTTGCTGATTATTACAGAGGTGAAAAAGCATTCTAAAGCATGGAGTGTCACTACCAACATATTTTTATGTATGATGTGGTTTCATTACCAACATATTTTTATGGATGAATGAAAGGAAATATTTGCTTCTTCTCCTCCATCTTTATCGAGTGTTTCTTCATAAGATTAGAGGCATGGGAAATGTGCATTATCAGAGGGGAAAAGAGAGGTGTTTCAATATATGTATTTTTTATTTATTTATATGAGTGTAAGTGTAGGAAACTACACGGCCACGGATGATATAAAAATCTGTCTTTCAATCAGAGGGAAAGGGAAGGGATGCGATGGTGTTTCCATTTATGAGGCATATTAAAAGGTAGAGGGATTGATCAAATTTTCAAGTGTCAAATACAAGGATACACTTATATAATTTCTGGCACTAGTGCTTCCGATTATTCCCTATTACTAGCTATATTTTAAATATTTCCATAGATATTGCTACTTTTTCTTGTTTTACTCCAAAAGGTAATTGAATCTTTGGTGTATAATGAATCTTCACACAAGTTGGATAATGCTAGGTTTTTACGTTAATTCCATATATGATTAGTGCCATGTAAGATTTGTATGTGGTTCTAACCTATATATACAATTTATGCCAATATGCAATCTTAGTCATACATTACAATGACATTACTTCCTTGTTAGGATACCCATTTTAAACACATCGTCCTAGATTGTTATAATATCATAATAATTAATCAAAATCTTCTTCCTTCCTAATGGAAGTTATCTTTAAAATCTATATGTTATAATTTTTTTTCATACATTAACTACTATAAATGTAGATTCTTATTCAATTTCACTAAAACTTTGCAAACAAATTTTGTTATGAATTTATACAAATCTTAGTAATTGGTAATAAAAATCATGCATTAAATAGGAAATTTATGTTATTTAAACATAAAAAACATAATGTTTAATTTGAAATTTATTGTCAAAAAAGATACTAAGATGCTCAATTAGCATATGAGACCATTTTATGTGTGGGATAATGGACCCCTCCATATAGATATTTGATTATTAGCCTAGGAAGGTGCTCTACAACTCACTATATGTGACAATAAATTGAACCAAAGTTAAGTCATTTTAAACTTGGATATATCAAGCAATTAAATGGATGTAAATCCTCTTGAAGTTGGATTTATTAAACTCAAGGATCAAATTTCTTAATGGGGTGTTTAATTATATGCCTTGGATTACGAAATGTATAGAGTTGTGTACAGTGTCGTTGGTTAAAGCAATTGTGTGACCATGTGGAAAGTCAATATGATGCATGAGCGGTTCTATCACCAAACGGGGGAAGGAAGTGTGCCCCTTAGAAGCCTGTAATAGTACACAAATTGAAAGAAACACATGAGATAGCAATACACCACATAGACTAACAAGCAGAATATTCCACAAGTTAAAGGTGGCAGATTAAAACATAAGCACACATTCAACAAGATTCGTAAAAATAAAAATGAAGTAGTTCATAAGCATACGCGTAAGTTAAACAACATCCATCACAAATATAACTAGAATATTCCAAATACATTTACAATGTATGAATGAAAGACGTTTCGGCTTTGATTACATATTATAAGTGAAATTTCTATTCATACATACAACATGATGAACCACTTGCCCCAATAGTGGAACATGCAGTCAATAACACCTGACCCTCCCAAATAAGTATACTCCCTCTATGCTATGGAGAAGCTAAGGCTGACACAAAACTCCCAAGCCTTCTCTAATCCTAAGCCTAGCCAAAATCTTGGCTCCCAAAATCCCTTTACAAGATTTATGAAGATGTATTTATAACCAAAGGGGGGTGAATCTTAGCATGCCCCCTTGGTGACTCTTGGACTCTGCTCATGACTCCTCACATTACATATGAATCTTCAAATTCCATCATGAACACATGGAATTTCACTCATTTAATAATTAAAAATAATATTACAATTTCCACTTGTACCCATGTAAGACAAAATAGGGTAGAGACAACTTGACAAACTAACAGGACAAAATATTGTGATACTTGTGTTGGGGTGAAATCAAGATAGGCATCTTGGACATGGTGTTTCTCGTCCACGTACTCATACCAAGCATGGTATTGTGCGATGGTCTCCCCAAACCATGACGAAGAATAATATTTCCTCCAACGCATCCAGGTACAATCTCTTGGAACCGATAATCACATCTTCTTCAATAAGGTACAACATGGTTTTAATCTTAATTGGGCCACCAATGTAGGTATGCAGGTCTATATATTGATCTCCATTTTCTATGAGGTGGCCTCCTACTCCACCTAATTCAATTAATGGCCGAACTCATGTCGAACTTATTGCTTCCACTTAGCATCGGTGAGTCTACCAATTGATGAGATCCAATGGGTTCTCACCATGAAATCGAAGCTGTCGTAGATCTGTCCATATGCGGCTTGAATGCTTCTGATGAACGAGGCGAGTTTCTTGTTGTTTTGGATCAGCATATGAATTATAGCTTTCTCTAACTCTTCCTGTGGCTTCATATTCTTTACCAATGTGAGTGATGCGGCCTTGTATCACATTTTCCACTCATGCATGATAGTGATGGCAGTTTGTATATTCTTGAGGATTCTGAAAAAATCTCTGCTTTGTTGTAGGAATTCATTCCAATGGACAATTTCCTTACGGACGATTACCAACTCCTAATAAATATCTCGCAAAGTGTCTCCAAGTGATGATACTTCAGTGGGTATCACTTCTACAATCTCCTCACAGAAAACATGTGTGGAAGATGCATTATGCACTGCTAAATAGAGTTTCTCATTCTATTGTTGAAGTTCTTGAATATTCTGCGCTAACTTCTTGTTCTCAGAAAAAAAACACTGGGTATTACATCTAGCTAGTGTATCAAAAGCCCAAATGGCATCGGCAATGGCATTTAGATTCCTACTAGTGTCTTCCACGATCAGCCTTTCTCTCATCAACGTGGGCGATGCATGATCATCTAGGAAATTCATTCTCCTCGCTTGTACAATCTTCTTCTGAAACTTATCAAATGATAGATTGTACATGTCCATGAACGGATCATCATCGAGGGGAATCACCTACCCTTTCTCATTTAGTGCTTGCTCTGTGACTAGTGGTGGTGGAGTCGGAGCGGTGGCCTATGGTGTACTAGGCGTCAAGTTCACACCTTCATTTAGTCGCTCCAATCCCACTTCCATGTCCGCAATCTCAATAAATTGTTTAAGATCTTTGCAAAACACTTGTTCTGGCATCTGTTAGCTCACTCCTTCTAATATCGATTGATCCTCCATATGTGTTGTCTCTTCCGCCATGGCACCTTACCTTTATTCTTCTTATTTCCTATGTATCTCACCTTACTCTCTTTGTTGGTATAAGGAATTATCGAGACGAGGGTGAATTAGTAATTGTTTGATTATTTCAAATTATCTCTTTTTGAAAATTTTCGTACTTAGTCCCCTTTATTATCAGTTAATTAGGAGGGAATTCATTCAAAACTATATGAGAAGTAAGTTATAAGCATTCAAGTTTTGAACAACGGTTAGTTAGATCAACACATTCACACATAGACATAGGTATTTTTTACGTGGAAACCCAAAGGTTAAAAACCACCAATTTTTTGTTGTTTGAAGATGTAAATTAAGCACCCACTTAATTACATCAGTTTTTTTGTGAGCACCTTCTCACTGGAGTAACCAACCCCCTTTAGATAGCAAGCACCAACTTGGCAAGAGGCACCAACCTCTTTGAATACAAGCCACTACCTGTTGTTGCCACTGTTGTACTATTTCATAAAATTTTGAAACTGAGAAACATAGGACTTTTATAAATAAGGGAAATACTAATTCACCAAGCCAGAGCACTATCTTTTGTTGTAGGGCCTCTGCTGAATCAATGATTCCACCAGTCTTCCAGAGTCGCTCCTTCTTCACTTTGCTCAGCTCAGCACATGATCCACACTTTGTTGTCTCGCAACACATCCTCTATTGCTTCTCCTTCAGCTCCACCTCTATGCTCTACCTCGACTCAACCTTTATGCTCTCTCTCTTACGCAACTTTCACACCACAACAAATTCAACAATTATGATTTCTCTAAATTTTCTGAATGAGTTCAGAGATTTTTGTTCAACTTTCGTGTACTACTCAATCTTGTATCGGTAATTTTAGCGTAGACCACTCAAGTGTTTCTTTGTGTGACACACTTTGCTGCCTTTGTGTCTTCTTGATGAATCCTGTCAGAGACATAATTCTAGGTATGGTAACTTGAGCACTTCCTCTTACTAAGAAATATATTCTTAGTCCACTTACATCAGTTAAGCTCTCGATGCTTATTCATGGCTTATCAGGCCTAAACCATACTTTGAAATGGTTTCTCTACACTCTATTTTTTTCACTGAGGTCTGCAAAAGAAGATTATAGGTGGCTTAATCCAGGCTCATAAGAAAATTCTCTTAAATAATCTTGTGCAATTGTGGTCCTCACTGTCTTGGCCAAATGACCTTACTGTCGCCCTTAATTTCATGAGCCAACTCTTTTGTGCAATATTTTAATTAATTGTCGGCCCATCCATAATTGAATACTCCTTTGTGCTGTAATATCAGACTTTTCACTCCACACATTTACACCATCAGAGCATTTCATGTTGCAACTTTCAAAATGAAAGAATTGTGATATTGTACTTCTCCTATTTCCTTGCCTCCTTTATCTTTTAGCTCTTTTAACACTACTTCCCATAGGATTTTATGCTAGACTTACATCAGATCCCCTTCATCAAAAATTTCCTCATGAGCAACTGCTAAGGAGTTGTGAGATTCTTCATCCTATGATATACTGACCTCTGATACGACATCAAGGTTGCGTAATCACTCCTCGTGGCGCCTCCATAGTGATTCCACGTGTCACCTAGAATTGGCCCACTAGGCCACCCAAACACACTGAATCTGTTTGCTAGGTGTCTTTTCATACCACCATGTCATGCTGACATCGTCTTCCACTTAAGTTTTTCGAAGATAATCTCATGATGCCATGTGTCTTGCCAGAGGAGAGAGAAGGACCTGCTTGACCTTAACTTCATCGTAGAAACATTTGTTAAATTTTCTTAAGAGTTTATTGACATTTTTTCTTCTTATCAACATGTTGTATATCAAAAATTCTTAAAGGAGCTCTATAAAGAAGTTACGATAATCCACACCTCTAATATTGTAACAACTCCCACTAACCATTTTTTTTTTTCTTTTTATACTATTTATGGTCATGATCATTGCACTATTTCGACATACTCGTCATTTTACTTTAATAATTAAAATGTAAAACCCAAAGTTTTTCTTTGTTTTATTTTTCTCATCCTCAAACTATGTCTTATAAATTATTCCTTATGTTCATTTATACAACACATTCATTACAATGAATTCTTAACGACCCTACTTATTTTATTCAAAAAGGGATTCTCTTAATTAGATCATTATACATAATTTCCATAGGTATTTTAATCTATTTACAACTCCTTTTTTTTATATTATCCTTCACAATGTGATCACTTACGCTAATTACAACCTGAAAATAGACTTATATACTATCATATTCAAGTTATGATTTTCCACTTATAACTTTATAATTACCATGTTTATTAGTTAATTCATGGTAAACACCCTACCATTTCTTTGTTGTTAGCATACATCTTATATAGTTTATCCTATGCACCATACCAAGGATGTATAGAGGTTAATTATATATAACTCAACGTAATGTTAAATACATATAACTCAAAGTTTTATTAACTATTGAAATTTCATCAAAATTCTCAATTCGATTTATCATAGTTTAATATTTATGATAAATTCATTTGCAGAACCTTGATAACTTGATTTATGAATAATGGGATTCTACCCATACCATATTAATTCTCTCTATGCACCTTATTTCTTTGTTGCAGTAAATCATTTAATGATGGTATGCTATCACCTGCATATCACATGGTCTCAGTACTATTAACAGACACCTGTAGGATGGATCTTGTCTTTCAGGTATGGCTGAGATTAATCCAAAATCCTTGGTCATTTAATGTCCTGCATTTGGGGTTTTCATTATTTCATTTGTTTCACCATTTGTCGGGTTTTGGGCTTTGAGAATCCAATGTACAGAGAGAGACCTATCTGGTGTTTTTACAAGGAATTTCTATGAGACTGAAGGGCGTATTATTGTTATGCCCTCCCTCTTCTTATTTTAATATTGTGAAAACTTCAATGGAATGTCGAATTTACATTTTTTCTTTCAAACCAACATTTTCAATTTTTCATTACAAGTAAGAGCCTTTGTTTCTAAATTCATTGCTTTTTTTTCTGCATTTCTCTTATTTCATTATATTTCTCGCGATAATTTCATTTCCGTTCATAATTTAAATTTCAATTGAAATTGTTTGTGATAGGGGCTATCTGTATTGGATTTGTTATCCATTCCTTTCATCTACAATGTCTAAATGTCGGCCATAATGATGAGATAAGTCATTTATCCTATCTGAAGTTTTTCCATGATTTTTTCATTTCCCTTGTTTCAGAATTTCGAAACCATAATGTTGTATTTATGGGTTCTTGCTTACCTGGAAAATTGCTCATTCTACGAATTCCACAATTTGTGTAATGCCTTTTCTATATTGCAACTTATTATTTTGCATTTATCTGAGCTAATTTTGGTTTACATACTAGATTTTTAATTCGTCTTTGTGGTTATTAACTCCACGGGTTTTCTCCCTTCAATGCGTTTTCTTATCATACTTATGTTTTGCATCAATGGAATAATTGATCGTTTTTACATTGAGGAATTTTTCGTTTTCATTAACTAGAATGATTAGATTCTAATTACAGTGAATTTCCCTTTGTATTTAATATACATATTCTTTTCCTTGTGGAATTGGAATTTCTCCCAAATTTGCATTCTAGGTTTTTCATATAATTTATTTTTTGATTTTGTAATCATAATTTAATGATCTACGATGCCCAATTTTTTTCTTCGTCTCTTATATTTACATATGATAGCTTTGTGTGCATTTTATTCACTGTAATTGTGAATAGTATCACTCTGTTATATAAAATTTTGACACAAATTTTATAATTTTCGTTTTGCCTGTACATATTCGATTTTTATTCACCTAACATCATAGTTCGTTCTGGCATTGAGAAGACTCTCTTGTTCTTTCATAGTCCAAGGATACATTATGCTCTATGTCATGGTAATTTTTCTACTCTTAATACTCATGCCCTTAAACTCAACATTTTATTACATAATTTTTTTTCAGAACACATAGTATATCTTTAAATTAATTCAGTGTCGTTATATTATTTACCTCCAATATTATGAATAATTTAATTTGGAAACATATATCCATTTAGAAGTTTCCTAGAATATAGTTTTTTATTTTCAACAAAATTCCATTCACTTTGGTTTGTCGTAGACTATGTAATTACATTATATATTGTTTGATTTCCCCACTTTATTTCTTGATTGGGATTTTCTTTTACTTCTTATACTTCTTAATGTTACAATTTCCATTTAATTTTAAATGTTATATGTAACATTCATTTTGTTTATTCCACCATTTATCTACTCTTCTTGTTAGTATGAATCTTAATTGCAAGTGTATGAAAAAAGACCACTTTAGCTGTGCATAACAAACAACCCTAACAGCAAAGATGGCTGCCAATATCTTCAGATCTGAAATTAGTTGATCAAGATAAATTTTGCAAAAATATAGATCTATGCATCAAAATACATTAAGAAGTAAATAAAACGAGATTTACTCCATGCATCCAATAGACAACACAAGAATATGTTGAATGAATTTTATATTAGGGGCAACTGGGAGGAAAAAATGGAAGGATGTTACCAGTTCTCCTCAATGGGCTGGGTTGTTGTAAGTCCTTAGCACTTCAAATCTAAAATTCCTCTCTCTTGATGGTGTAGAAAACCCAGACAAAATGGAACTCAAAGGGAGCTCACAAGCAAAATGATAGAAAAATATGACAATGATGGTGGATCAAAGTCAGACCAAAAGTATAGATCCAGAGTGATCTTAGGCAACAAAAGGTGATGAATGAATGGAAAAACCCTTCTATTTATAACAAAATATTGAGTTATTCTAGATATTGGTGCATAATTAAAATATTATTAACCAAATCAAGATCCAACTTTGATGGAATATTTTATTATTTTTGTTGGAGGGAAATGGAATTTGACTTGGGTCGAATCCCTTTATTTGTAAATAATAAATAAATAAATGATTTTTTTAAGGATGTGGTTGAGTAATAATTAAATAAATAATGATTTATTTAACTATTTATGAATGATTTAGTCAAATTTAACAAGGAATATTATTTAAATAAGGTTTAAATAATTAGTCCCAGAAAATAATAAGATAAATAATAATTTATCTAATTAATTTTCCTATTTTGGGTTAAATGTGACCAGGAATATTAATTAAACTGTTGTTTAACTAATTAATCCTTGAGGAAAATTAAAAAAATGTGGATTTATTTAATATTTCCTCATGCGGTTTCCTGTTTAGACCATAAACAACTTAATAAAGGTGTTTTACTAATTTGTTTTTGATAGTGAAAGCAATTTTACTTAGGGTAAAATTGGTCTTACATGGTGTACATAGGTCCATCTAATAGTAATAGGTTAGATGACCAAAAAATTGTGTAACAGATTGCCCCCCAGGGTGCGAGCGTTAGGAGCTATTCGTATGAACGAAGTACGTTGTAAGAACTCAATCACTAGACATCGAAGGGGAAGTCATAGAGAAAGAAATGTAAGGTAGACCGAAGCGCTAAAGGACTAGACCTTGAGGAGGCGAGACTTACAGGTGTGAAAAGTCTCTTTTATGAGTGAGTACCTATGCTATAGGCAGCAGGGGAGGCATACGTATGCCTGCCGAGACAAAGTACAAAGAATAATGTGTCCAGTAAACAAGGGACTGAACAATGTAGTAGATGCTGGCATAAAAATGAGCCAGGTAAGAGCATGATAATGAATCCCACATATATATTGTGCTTGGGATAAAAAACAAGACTTATACAATAATATTTGAGTACTTGAGATATAAATACAACCCAAATGCCCTTGTAAACAAGAAAGGGCTCTGAAAATCTGACTGATACATGCAAACAAAAAGGCGCTGCAAGTAGCTGAGGGTGACATCATCAAATATATGGAGTTGTATCAAAGGCTGTAATGAAGAGATCATTCGGGCATGTGGGGGGCTACCTGTACGACCACCCCCTCATGAGGGCTAAAAACATCTCACACACACCCAGGAATCATCGATATCATTTGCTTCATCAATGAACCATCAAGTATATGGATCTCGATCATGCTGAAAGGATTTGGAGCTGAGAAACAATCAAGTCAAAAGGTAATAAGGAGTCCCTTTGCCTGATCCGAGGCACCGAACAAGAGTAGAAGCTGGAACTAGGGTACACTTCTGTCTAGACCTGTCTTCTGGAATGAATGAGCTGATGTCGACAAAAGGAGGTCTGCCATAGGTGAGTCAATAAGGGATCCTCAGCTAAGGCATGAGAGAAATAGTAGAGTGACTAACAGACTGACACCGGGGATGATGATGAAATGGGGGGGAACTGAGTATCAGATGGACGACTTCCCTTGTTAGAACATAAAGGGCATGGATGACCTGACAACGACTGACACAACATCATGAGGGATAGGGGACAGTGAAACTGAAGGCCATAATGTGCGACATGAGAGAGGAACCAAGCAATGAAGGATGGAGGACTATAGCGGGATACAAAGAGACTCGGGATAGATTCCATGAATACAATGATGACTCAACTCAGATGCTCTAAGCAAGGGAAACTTGATGGTGCTGCCACACAGAAAAGGTCCAATGGGGACCATAAAAACATGATTACATGATGGTTACTCACGACAAAAATCGACACAAGCATGGACAAGTATGAAGGTAAAGTGGTGCCCCCAAGTACAAGTGTTGCAAGTGAAAAAATCTGATTTTGGGGAGTAGTGATGTGACGCTTCATAGACAAAATGTTTCCTAATGCAGTATCAAATCACAAAAAACTAACAGATACCCATTTGAGGGCTCGGTGAGAGCTTTCCAAGGGTGCAGACAGTTTTTCAAACTGAGCTATGGTTTGGTCACAGCAGGCAAAAGAAAACTCAGGGTTTTCTCTTTTAATAAGGTGTTTTCCCTCCAAATTCACTCATATGCATGTGGAGCTGTGGTGAATGTAGAGAGGAGAAAAGACCCTAAATCTTGTGGTGATCATAGCGGACAAACTAACTATTGGAATCAAGATCCGTCAGTTACAGGTAAGAGGCCTAACCCTACTCTTTCATTTCATTGGATTGAAAGTTCAATTTAGGTCCTAGAGCTCAGGAATAGACCCCTGCTCCTCTTCACGGTCGGGTCACACTTTTTGGGGAAAAAACTGTGACCTGGGTAGTAGGTTTTTGGCAGAAAATTGCGACCTGTTGTAGGATTAGGATTCAAAAGTTTGACCTGACAGGGAGGGTTTTTCTATGCAATGTTTTGGCTGAGAATTGGGTTTTTATGGTTGGATATAGTCTTTCCTATCTGTATACTAACAAGTATGATGGTTTTGTGTAGATATGGCAGAATTACGAATCAACTGAAGAGAGAGAGACCTAGGCACATTACGGTCGGAGATTCGGGAGGATCAGGGTGTCTGTAGTGCATTGGCCAGGTTTAGGGTTATGAAGTTTGTGGAGAACCCTCTGATGAGAGCTAGAGAGCCCTTATTGGCCCGGATTGTCAGCTACTGGGATCCGGACCATGAGGTCTTTATATTACAGGGGCACCAGATCGAGTTGATTGTCTAGGATATATATTTCCTAGCTGGTCTTCCACCACTTGGGATGGTTTGGAATATGTAGCCAGTGTTACCACAAGGGTGAAACATCATGGAGTTTGTAGAGTGCCATTTTCTACCAAGTCTCCAAGTCAAGGGGACTCGGATACCCATTGGGGATCTAGAGAGGTTAGAGACATGTGTTGTGGCCACAGCGATGCTGCGGATCCTGGGAAACTAGGCATTCCACCACATCACTGGAGGGAAGATGATGCTTTTGGAGAGTGTGTTGAGTGGGACCTACTATGGGTAGGTCTAGATGATGATTTCATCGTTCAAATGAAAGTTGTCACTATGCAAGCGGAAAGTGAACGATGACTATGCATATGGTACAGTTTTGTGCTTGCTCTTCTTTGAGAAGATCTTGACACTACAACCTCATATACGGCTCCAAGATAAGGGCCCGAGAGAGCCCAGGATGTGCTGGTGGGGGCGACTACTGTGTAGAGGAGGAGGTGGGGTAGTTGGATGGGTGTTCTGACCTAAGTTCTTTGTGCATTGGGATCAGATGCCATTGTACATAGACGACTATCCCTATAGTGGGATGAGTTTTTTTGGGGACCCGAATTTTCCACTGCCTCGTCATTGAGTATGGGGGCCTGATGATAAGTGACAAATTGCTAATATTTTTATGTACATTGTAAAGTTTCAGAGGATTGTATATGGTACTGATTCTTCCATTTTTGGTATGCAGATATAGCACTGGTAAAACTGGCCCGGTATATCGGACGGCTTATAGTATCAGGAGCTGCAAGACCTAGTGGATCGAGGGCACCGCAAAATGAGGATGCAATAGCCCTCTTGGATGACATCCATCGTAGATGTGAGAGTATTTTAACTAGTGTTTTAAAGCGCGGCTGGCAAGACTTAGAGGACCAATACATAGAGCCATATATTGGTCTACCCTCGGAGTGGCGAGGGATCATGCAGTGCATGGCGATGGCCAGACAGGGGATACATGATCTACGGGCTGTGGGAGCAGAGCCATTGGCTCGGGATCCTCCAGATAGTGATTAGTGTGTAGGGGCAGGTGGTGCCCCCAGTTTTGAGTTTTTGTAACATGCTATGGGCATGTCATATGTATCAGAGTAGATGGACTCTAAAACATTATATACTACACATATTATGGATATGCATCATTTTGATAGTTTTATGTTATTTTCTTTTGTTAAATGCATGTGCTAAATGCCAATCTAGAATATGGTTTGCAATGCTATCTTCATAGTGATTTTGTGCTCTAGGTACATGATTGAATATGATGATTTCAAATTCACGCATCAGAAGCTTCACTCGTAAATATCTTCTAAAAAGGATAGGATTGTGCACACGATAGACACCGTTCAATTACATGACAAGAAGCAGGGAATCTAAATGAACATGAAGGTGGAGGATGCGATGTAAAAGGGCATCAGCTAATAAAACTCGCACTGCATCATATTCGGCCTAATTATTGGTAGCAGTACCAATCCATACACCATTCGAGAGAACAAGCGAATGCAAGGGGGTAAAAATGGCCCAACCTACCGTGGCTAGATTCCGAGAGTCGCGACTTGTACCATCAGCAAAACCGATATAAGGTGTGGACGGGAGGCCCATATGAAAGATTCCATAAGAAATTAAATGGGAGGATGATGAACAATGCTAGAAACTTGAGCGCAAAGTAGAAATCGAACGCACTCCGCGAGAGGGAGTGATCTGGGTAGGATGCCTATTACTCACACACCTATGGTGAGGTGGAGTGTGGGAGCTATAGGAGGTGTAGCTTATGCTTAAGCCATGAAAGTCACCATAGACGTGGATGGTCCCATCCCATTTATGGGAAGGAAAGATAAAGTCAGGGGTGCACATGGCTTCCATGATGTCATCATCACAATAGAAGATGGAGCGACTGGAGGAAGGGATACCACATCACGTGGTGAAGCTACCTGACTCATCATCATGAGAAGAAAGTTTCACATGCACATCGTCATGGGGGATGATGGTAGAACAAGCGGACAAGGGATCTACGGATGTTGAGCCCAAGGTGATCACTGAAGGGAGGTCAAGCGAAACAACAAGGGAAGATCAGAGGGAGCTTCCACCGAGGGTATCATGGATGATGATAGGTAGAGGATGGTGGCTGCAGGCTCCATCATCTCGACATCAGGAAGGGAAATGTCAATGGGAGTGGGTAAATCCTCAGTCTGGCCTGCAACATACTGCGCAAGTACAAGAGAGGTGGATTGGTTCTGTTCAACCTCGTACTCCTGAACTACTTCTAAAGAGGCATGGTAATGCGTAAGGCGGGGAAAATGGTGGGAATAATGACCATGGAGATCATACAAACCACAGGGTTGGTTGGTGTGAATAGTTTTAGGGTTCTTGGCTGCAGTTGAGGAAGAAACAGAGGCTTCAGGGACCGTAGACTCAGGGAACGCAACTTTAACCATGGGCTTGATACGGGATAGTTCAGGACAATAATGGGTGGCATGGTGGATGACATCACACAAAGCACAGGTCTTTGCGGGTGGGGGAGGTGCAAGGTCAATCAGGGTAGCCTTGTCCTTTGAGGCCCTCTTATGAGCTTTTCCGTTCTTACCCGAAGCGGTTGCAACAAGAGGTGGTTCATGTTGACGTGGTTGAGGCACTGTTAGAGTGGGAGAAGTCATGGGGACCGGTTGGACTGGGGTCGAAGAAAGATAAGGTTTGGGTTGACCAGGCAGGGTTGCGGCTAGAGGATCAAGGTACCAGATGGAAATCCCAAGGGTCAAGTTACGGAGAGAGAGGGTAGCCATGACATGTACTGTGTACACTCCTGGGGGGAAGCTAGGAACAATATCTGACCGAAGGGGAAATGGCCATGCGGGATGACTCCTAAATGGTTAAGGCCTAGAGGAACCGTTCTAGGAGGTTAAAGAGGCTCATGGATAGCAGCTGAAGGGCTAGGTGGAGGAGATCCTGAAGGCTAAATCAAAGGGCTAGGAGTAGGTTGCGGAGGGTGAGGAGGCTGCTGACTAGCCAAAGTAGGCTGCTTGAGGGAAACCCGAGATAATTGCATCATGCAAACATTCGATGAGCTGGGATCAGAGATAGGAGGAGGAAGACCAGGGAATGTACCAAGCAATGAGGAATATTTGTAGACTTCGAGTGAGACACTGGTCAGAGGATTGACAGTTTTCTTATTGGCCACCGAGGAGATGATGGACTCAGGGGAGGTTTGAGACTTCGGTTCGTAATATGTCAACTGGTCAATGGTGACTATCTTTCCGTTATGAGGGAAGGACATCTTGCGGTGAATCGTAGATGGGACAACATAGATCGCATAGGTGTAGCTATGACCCAATAGAATGTTGTAATCTAAGGGGGCATCTATGACTTCTACGTCAACACAAATAGCCTTGCCCGCAAGAGTAATAGGACAATTGCAGAATAAGCCAATGTGCTGGGAGGCGTGGCCATCCCATGCTCAGAGAGTGATCATGGAAGGAGCCAACTCAGGTGATCTGAGATACTTCCAAACTGAAGCAGACATCACACAGGAGGATGCCTCCTCATCAATGATGAACCGGGAAACTTTGGCATTTGAGATCTTAACTGGGATTTGGAAAGCAACGAAAGTAGGGAGAGGAGGATGTTCTAACTGGTTAACATAAAAGACAATCAATCGATCATTGCATGGATCTACAGTGCCCATGGAAGATAGTAGATATTTTCTTTGTGAGGGGCATGACTGGAGGAGTTCCAGCATTGAAATGGCAGCAGGAGATTGTGCCAAATCATATACTATGCTATACGAATGGGCAGCTTTTCCAGAAGCAACATTTAGGCATAGTGGTCCCTTAGGGATCTTGGTATGAACCTCCACTTTAGGCTGAGGGATGAGCAAGGGACCATTAGGTGTCAAAAGAGGCTCTATAGAGACCGAAGGAGGTGGCTCGGGGACAGACGTAACGGGAGGCTTTTTGTACTGACGGGACTGAGTCTGAAGATTGATGTCTATGGTTGGAGGTTGATCAGAGTTCATCATGAGAATATATTAATCGGAGGTACCATATGGAAGAGGTTGAATGGCCACCTGACCTTCAGGTGGCTGGGTAGCCACAAATCCTTGCTGAGGGAAAGGATTAGTAAGCACAGTCGGTTGACTAGGCACAACACTGGGAGGGATGGAAGTGGAGGCTTTTTGTCCTCACAATGCTACTTGAGACTCCCACATCTGCCTCATCCATGGTAAAAGAGGACAATCATGTGTGTAATGACCATAAACACCACAACAAGAACAAGGCCTGTTCGTGCGAACAGGCTTGTCCTTCTTGGGCTGAGTGCCCTGTTGCTAGTTAGTAGTGTTAGGAACATTATTTTGAGGATTAGGTCTAGGATTACCAGGATCAGACTGATTTTGAGTTCCTTTCCTCTTCTTTTTGGAGGGAGGAGGATTAGTCGCACCCTGTTGTGCATACACCTGCTCCTGAGGGGGCGGTGGCTGCTATTGTAGGGGTTGAGAAGGCAAGGGAGAAGGAGGTGCTAATGCTGGAGGAGCTAGAGCACCAGGCTGTGGATATGGATAATAAGAAGGTTGGGTAATAGTGTGGTAAATAGCAGGTTGGGAAAAATGAGGAGGCATGCCATATCCTGGATACATGCTACCAGGAGGGGGAAAAGTGTAGGAGGTGCTGACCCCCCCCCCACCCCCTAAGGAAAACCATAGAACATGAGAGGCTGAGCATATGGGTGAGAGAGAGCTCCAACGATACCATCGGTGGCATGAGATGTGCCCAGTGCATTGGCACCACCAGGTCTAGAAAGATCAGGTAGAACAGTATAAACATAACCTGACTGAGCGTAGATCAGGTCATATTTTAATGTAATTTGGAGAGCGGATTCTTTGGTTTGAGGGAAATGCGATGCGACAGCTTTTCCAATAGGGGGAAAGAGATATCTAAGGAAGTAGGCCATGTAGACACGGTCTACGAAGGTAGGGGCTCGACATAAGCTCTTTCTTCTCCGCCATTCCTAGACATGATTGGATAGGTGGGTCGCAGAAGATTGACGGAAAGAAGTCAAAAGTTCGGTACCAGTGTCATAACGAAGAGGAAGCTAGAAATAAGACAAGAAAGCCCGAGCAAGAGTCACAAACGTGGTATGAGAGGATGAGGGCTGATCAACATACCACTTAGAAGCTTCACCTATAAGCGTACGTTGGAACAACCAAAGACAAACACAGTCATTGGTAATGGAGTTAGACGAACACCACATGTGGAAATATCAAACATGATTTGTAGGATCTTCTCCAGCAAGGCCTTCAAACTTGGGGATATCAGAAGGGAAATTGGTCGGCATAGTAGGCCAACTAGCATCATGGTGTATAGGGTCAGTTATCAACTGGTAAAAATTAGGAAGACTGAGTCCTGCCATATAGGGGAGCAAGGGAGCAGCCGAGATAGTTCCTGTAGTGGTCCCACTAGTAATAGTTCCAACATTAAGGTTGGGGCTACCACCAACTTTAGGTCCTGAATCAGACATGGTGAAGGTGACAGGAGGAGAATTGGGGGCGGAAGGAGAACCCAATGAGCCAGAAGAAGAGTTAGAGTGCGGACTTTGTGGAGGACTAATTCAAATCCTACGTGGAGGAGTAAGTATTCCTACCGGAAACTGAGGATGAAGGCCAAGAAGTCTCCGGGATAAATGCCTTGGTGGCACAATGATGACGACACAAACACAGTACAAAGGAAAAAGAGACCGATAAGGGCAAGGAGGTGCAGGATCAACTGATTATAATGTCGAAACAAGGGCGAAGAGTTGCAGGATCAATTGATTTCAATGTCTTAGAGTATTTTCTTGGCAGTGTTAACCAGGCCCTTTTTTGCTTAGGGTATGTGCGCAAAGTGTGTAAATTTTAATTTTTAATCCCAGAAGTTTGTAGAGAAAAAGGAAAAGTGTGTTGTGTAACTTTAAATAAACCTACAAATAATAGTATTTGAAACTGAAATAATAGTAAATAAACAACTAATAATGAAATAATCTAAACCCAAGAAGGCAGGCCTCTCAAAAAGTAGTCTGTAGGTGGGTAAAAACTAGTAAAAACACAAAAAAATAGAAAAAAGATCTAAGGTTAAGAGGGACACGGATCTAAAGGTCAAAATCTGCTGGGAAGTGGTGCAGAAAATAGTAACAAGTCAGAGGAAGTATTGTTGTAAATGAGGTGGCGAAAGGCTATCTCATGGAGGGAAACAGAGTGGACCCTAGAGAAAAACCCAAAAAAAACTAAATGAGGTGATGTGGATGGATAAATAGCCGATCTGAAGCGAGTCTGAAGGTGAGGTATCAGATCTAAAAAATGGTTGAACACTTTGGAAATTTCAGACGACCTGCAGCAACTGAAACTCTTCCACAAAGTGTGGAGGGTACTGAAGCCCTAGGGGGCTAAATTCCCACTTATTTGAGTGAAACAAAACAATTATAGGTCCAAAATAGGCAGATATGGAGTTCATAAAACCCTAAACAAAGGCCTAGACAAACCTAGAAAACTTTCAGAAAAACTCCCGAAAACGTCCAGGTCGTAGTTTCTGACCTGTTTTCTGTAGAGGTCACAATTTTTGGGCTGAAAAGTGTGTCATGGAGCTCTAGGTAGCAGGTTTAGGGCTAAAAAGTGTGACCTGCACTTCCGGCACTCTTGGCGGCAGATTTCAGTAAAAGGTGTCGTCTTAGTTGTGACTGATGACTGTCACCTGCACAATAAGTCCGAAAACACACTGAAGTTAGAATTTTTACTATTTTAGGGTTTTATATGTTAAAAAAAACATCAAGAAAAGCAAAACAAGAGGCTGAAGAGAAATCCTAAGGTTTGAAGCAGCTGGATATGAAAGGATCATAAAAACGACAGTGGTCGTAATCGTAAACCCATGTGGAGTCACTAGTTGATAGTATGAATCTTAATTGCAAGTGTACGAAAAAAAACCACTTTAGCTTTGCATAACAAACAACCCTAATAGTAAATGTGGCTTCCAATATCTTCATATATGCAATTAGTTGATCAATATAAGTGCTTCAAAAATCTAGATCTATGCATCAAAAGACATTAAGCAGTAAATAAAATAGGATTTACTCCATGCATCCAATAGACAAGACAAGAATATGTTGAATGAATTTTATATTAAGGGCACCTAGGAGGAAAACATAGAAGGATGTTACCGGTTCTCCTCAATGGGATGGGTTCTTGTAAGTCCTCAACAGTTCAGATCTAAAATTCCTCTCTCTTGATGGTGTAGAAAACCCAAACAAAATGGAACTCAAAAGGAGCTCACAAGCAAAAGGATAGAAAAATATGATAATGATGGTGGATCAAAGTCAGACGAAAAGTATAGATCCAGAGTGATCTTAGGCAACAAAAGGTGATGAATGAATTGAAAATCCCTTCTATTTATAACAAAATATTGAGTTAGTCTAGATATTGGTGCATAATTAAAATATTATTAACCAAATCAAGATCCAACTTTTATGGAATATTTTATTATTTTTGTTGAAGGGAAAAGGAATTTGACTTGGGTAAAATCCCTTTATTTATAAATAATAAATAAATAAATAATTTATTTATCATTTTTTTTTTTCACAATGTCGGTTGCTGGTTGTTATATTCAAAAAGAAAATTGGAGGGAGACGAGCTCCAGATTTACAGTGCGGCTTTGATGAATACATAACCACCAGCAGTTGCAGATTATGCCAATTTCTGATTTACATTTTTCTTCTGTCGCTATGCACAGGAAAGAAGTAGTATAGATTCTGACAAACTGCCATAGAATGAAACAGATTTTACACTTCATAGATTAGTTTTGCAGATATGCCGCTGTTGCCGCCTGTTGAGAGAGAGGTAGCGCTACTTAGCTAATTCAAAATGAAATTTTCTTGGTGTACTTTGACTTTTCTTCGGGACAGATTGCATAATTGATAGGAACGAATCCAGAGTTGCAAGAGGAAAAAACCTAAGGCAGAAGAACTCTGTCTGTGGGAGCAGATATGCAGGTTTCATGGGGCAGTGTCCAAGGTGCTTTTGAGATCGATAGAGAGGAGATGGAATGAGTTCAGCTGGAGTAAGTGAGCATTCATTTGAGCATGAAGTGTTAAGAATACAAAGAGCGCAGAGCTTAATGGGTTTTAAAGAGTTTAATGCAAACCAAAGAGAGTTCGAATTTGTTGCAGAGGAGTCTACATCAGTGGGGGTCAGCGCCATTGGACAGGAGGCAGGGGTTCGAAACTTCGCAGAGGAGCTGGGTAAAGAACTTCGGAGTCCACAATCAATGGTCTGCTGAGGGGTGGATCTGCTTTGGGAGTGAGTCCAGATCATGGCAAGAAGAAGTGTTGGTCAAAGCCATTGCACCTAAGGGTACCGACAGAGTGGGAACATGCTTTATTATCCAGATCATCAGCAGATTTATTGAGAGATCGAAGAACGTGGTAATAATGATTTCCATTCATCTTTTGATCCAAAGAGTGGCAGCGCTCAATAATTTGATGCAGGGGCAGATTTTGGGCTTTTTTGTTACTATTCATCAAACCAATGACTATGGAGGAGTCTCCAATTATGATAGCCTTGGTTATACCAAGTTTCAGTAGTTGGAGCAAACCTTGAAGGAGGGCGAAGGCTTCAGCCCTGTTGTTTGAAGCAGAGCCCAGACCCCATTCATACTCAGATAACAAATCTCCATTACCGTTGCAGATAAAACCTCCAGCCCTAGCCCTTCCTGGATTAGATTTGGAAGCCCCATCAAAAAAAAGATAGTGGATATTGCATTTCCTGAGCCAGCGAGCAAATTATTCCTCTTTCATCCTAATTTTCCATCTACATCTGGAGCTGTTTCTGCTGTTGGGGTCATTTCTGTTTTGTTTTATGTTGCTTCTGTTTAGAATAGGCCCAATGTAATTCCTTTCTTCAACAGTTAGATCCAACACCTTCAGGTTTCCATGACATTTGGTGGACAGCACTTCCAAGTTGAGGTTCCATGCTTTATTGTAGAGTTTTCTAACATTAGTTTCTTTACCTTTGAAGATCATTCTATTTCTTGCCAACCAGATGTTCCAAAGGAGGGTACAGGGCAAGGCATTCCAGACCCGTCGAGCTGTGTTGTTTGCTTTTTTCCCCCACGGATATCTTTTCTTCCATATGTGAAGCACTTCAGATATGTTAGTGCCCGGCTCCCAAGGGGGGTTGTGACTCCGAAAAGCTTCCTTCCAGCAAGCTGAAGCAAAAGGGCAGTCTATAAATAGATGTTGGCTTGTCTCTTCTTCACTTTGGCAGTTTGGACAGCGAGATGGTCCATTTATTCCTCGCTTTCTGAGGTTCTCTGCAGTAAGGGCTTTCCCTCTTAGGAGGATCCATAAGAAGAGTTTGATTTTTGGGAGAGTTTCTACCTTCCAAACAATTCTCTAGTGTGCCCAGATTGCCATGGGATACTCGTTAATGCATATCTGGTGATAAGCAGTCTTAATAGTGTAAATTGTGCTTGAAGGATCCCATTGAAAGTCATCAGCAAGGTAGCGCTTGGAAGGGGCAATACCATGAAGGTAGACTTTCAGGGTGTTGAGACTGATTTCTGTATCTGCAGGTATGTGAGGGAAGGACCAACCTTTCCAGGTCTGAGAGTGGGCTTCCCATTGTGATATCTGGTCCAGAGTTTGAATCCCTGCACTGTTAAAGAGAGCAAGAATCTGTTGAGTTCCAGGTCTTCGATTTATGGGCTGTTGCCCCAATACTTTATCTTCCCCAATTCTGATGTAGCTACCGCCTTTGGGCACTTTGGAAGTGTTTTGAGCAAGAAGTGGTATAGCTTTTTTACACATCCTCCAAATTTTTTAGCACGCTTTGTTTGTGAGCTCATGATCTAAGAGCTGGTGCCTTGGGTAGTCAAGATATTTTTTTTCTAGAACTTCTTTCCACCAAGCATTCCTACCAGATATAAGTCTCCAAACCAGATTGCCAGCAAAGGAAAGATTTAGGAATTTAGAAGATCTGATTCCCAGCCCTCCGTTCTCACATGGCTGAGTGACCTGCTTCCAGCTTACTAAGTTGTATTTCTTTTTTTCAGTTCTCCCTCCTTGCCAAAGAAAATGTCAAAGAAGAGCATCCATTTTGAACTGAAGATTGGCAGGGGCTTGTAAAAGTGTAAAACATTTTAAGGATGTGGTTGAGCAATAATTAAATCAATAATGATTTATTTAACTATTTGTGATTGATTTAGTCAAATTTAACAAGGAACATTATTTAAATAAGGTTTAAATAATTATTCCTATAAAATAATAAGATAAATAATAATTTATCTAATTAATTTTCCTGTTTTAGGTTAAATATGACCAGGAATATTAATTAAACTGCTTTTTAACTAATTATTCCTTGAGGAAAATCAAACAAATGTGGATTTATTTAATATTTCCTCATGGGGTTTCCTGTTTAGATCATAAACAACTTAATAAAGGTGTTTTACTAAGTTATTTTTCATAGTGAAAGCAATTTTACTTAGGGTAAAATTGGTTTTACATGGTGTACTTAGGTCCATCTAATAGTAACAGGTTAGATGACCAAAAAATGGTGTAACACTTCTATTTCCTCTGTGTAAAAGAGGAATGATACAATTATATATGTTACTATATATATATATATATATATATATATATATATATATATAATTGTTTTACTGATATTCAGATTAACTCTGTATAATAGTATTTTGATTATATTAATATAGTCCCATTTCAGAAATTAATTTATCTCTAATTACATTTCAGTTCTTTATTTATATCAAAATACTTTGTGCATTTAGAGTAATTGAAATTGAAACTAATTCTTCCAAAATTTAATTGTGAAAACTTAATTTGTAATAAATTTTCCTTCTGGAACTAATATGGGAACCCTCTTCGAAGATTGTCATTCTCTTCCACAACTCTATACTATATTGATCTGTCTCAGGATACCTCTTCTCTCAAGTCAATATTGGATTTTCCCATTTTTTTATTAATTACTATCACATATTTAAATATGCTATTTTTAATCCACTTGTTCTTACATTTTCTTTTATTGTAGGTAGAAGAAGAACACTTCAATTCTAAAGATAATTTCACGGGTATTATTACTTTCTTTGTATTTTGTAAGTTTTTCCTTTTCATTTTCGTCGTTAAAATTCCTAACTTTGATCGCACTATCTGTTTTGGGTTTGTAATATTATTTTCATTCTCTAATAAGAATATTTTTTATCATCAGTTAGAGTACCTAACCATCAATTTTATCCTTTTTCGAGTTATTCATCAAATAAATGGAGGCTCTTCCATCATTTTGTCCACTCTACATAATGTATCTTCATGCATTGTACTTAAAATTTATAGGATGGCCCTGATGAAATTGTAAAAAAACTTTTGTATAATAGATTTTTATTTAAGGTTGACCATTTTATTTCATCCTTGACTCCACTAGAGGATTTTATTGAAAAATAATAACACATGTAAAAAAGTATTATAATATAGCTCCTTACTTTTTTTATATTAAATGTTTGCATACATGATTGAGTCTTTGTATGGATAGAAATGTATAACAATTTCTATATGATAGTATATATATTTCAATTTCAAATTTCTATCTAAATTGTATATTCATCATTGAGAAATGTATTCTAAAACATGTTGTATATCTAGTGTCTATTATGTTTAGAATTTCATATCTATTGAAAATTTTCTGTTATTACTCTAGCTGAAATATATTTATATTCATGGTACATGCACTGTAAATCTTGCAGTGGAATTTCAATTATTTTGTTTGGACTTAAACAACAGATTTAGGCCTTGAAAAGGGCTTATAGATTATATCTGTTTGTCCCAAATTTCTAATAAGTCTATGTAACAACACATAAGGATTAACTGTATTCATTTATAGTTAATCTTTGTCAAATACATGTGACACTTCAATTTTCTTAAACTAAACATTGTACAATACACATAACACATATTTCATTAAATTTTGAAGTATTTTGTTGATATAGAATTTATAACTTTAACCGGGTTAAGTTTTTTCAAAATGTGGAATTATAAAATCACTTGGTTTACTAATTTTAATGTAGATATTCACATTTTTGGTGAAAATCTATAAAATAAATTTATATAAACTTGCAAAAGAAAATATTTCACATCTTAATCTTGGACTCCTTACATTATCTCTTTTAATATTTTTTTTTATCGTTTGTACTAAAATCTAAGTTTGTTAAATTTATCTTATGAAAATAATGTTGTGTATGTTACTATTCTTAACTTTATGAAAATAATGTTTTGTATGTTACTATGATTAACTTTATGAAAAGAATGTTTTGTATGTTACTATTATTAACCCATTTATTATAATTTGATATAGTAAATAAAATGTGTGTTAAGTTACGATTATTACTAAGACAAGGTTGACACAATTTAAAATTCTATCACCTTTGCAGCACTCGTATTATGGTTGAAGATGAAAAACCCTCTTACGTCATCCACTTTATAATCAAATTTGGATTTAAATTTCAAAATATTTGTGGCACTACCAAAATTCTTGATATTTTAACTAAAATAAAATATGATGATCTTGAAACACTTATTTTAATGCTTTTTGAGCATAAAAATAAAATTCTTAAGAATTTTGAGTAATATATTTATGGCTTCTTATATACCATATTATTTGGTCTTAGTGGAAAATAATGATAATTATCACCATCATCATTAGATACTATTGTAGTGGATGATAGTCATCATTATCACCATCATCATTACATACTATTGTAGGAAGTCTAAACCATTTTAAAGTTAACATGAGAAAATATCTTTTTACGATCAATTTAAATGTTGAATGCGAGTAGTATTATAATTTATTTATTATTTATTATTTGTTATTTTTTGTTAAAAAATAACTTAATTGAGACTTACTTGATGAATAATAGATTAAGATGCAAAATATATATTAAGTATAAATTTATTTAATGACAAATTATCATAGTAATGTGTCCGATATATACCAGCATAGATCCATCTTAAATATACATTTAAAATGAGCCTAAAAGGATTCAATATTGATTTAAATGTTGAATGAGAGTAGTAGTATAATATATTTATTATTTATTATTTGTACTTCTGTGTTAAAAACTATTGCTTTTATAGACCAAGTTTAGAAGATGTTGTTTTTAAGTGCATTATTGAATTTGATTATGCATATTTGATATCGTGAGAAGCCTTGTTGGCCAAACAAAGCTTTGAAAACTTAAATATTTTAAGGCATTTTCATGCCATTTGTATCACCACATTATTATAAAACTCCAAAATAATATGAAGAGAATAGTTGATATACAACAAATATTGAAAAGTGTGTGTGAATGTAAATTAATAGATCCTTCAAAAAATATTATAGTCAAACTTACACAACCCCCCATACTAGGTTGTAGAATGAGCCTCGGCTCTTGAATCAATTACTAATCATTTTAATTATAAAAATCAATCATGAATTAGAATAGTAACAAAGTAATAGAATTTGATTACTGCCAAATACAAGAGGAAAGAGAGAAAATTGACTAAACTATTTATTAAAAATGTTTAGTTTTTATTCCTGGAGTGTTTAAGGATAACAAACACTCCAATATGTTGAAAAGAATATATTGAAATTCATATAAAACTTAGATTTCTTACATTATTTCTATTATAATTAATATTTATATTTATGTATTAAATTTGACTCGTGAATAATAGATTTTGTAAAAACATTCTTACCTATCAAGTTTTTTAACAATATATGAATATTGGTTTGTTACTATTATTAACCATTTTAATTGACACTAACTAATTTTCCTATGTAGAGTACAAATTTATTATGCTAGTATAATGTTGGCACCACTTCAAAGTCTATAAGAGGAAATATTTTTTAATTCTAGTTTTGTTGTTCAATGATCAAAATCATTTTTTCTATAAATTAGAGTGCACCAAAACAACAAATTTGATTTATATAAATTATAATAATGAACATTAAGGAAAACGCACTTCAAACATTATTAAAAATGTCTAACATGTTTTCATTAAGTGTTTAAATGGTTTATATTAAATAGAATACTAATTAGCTACTCCACTATTGTTTTAATAGACCAAGTTTAGAAGATGTTTTTTTTAAGTGCATTATTGAATTTGATTATACATATTTGATATGGTGAGAAGTCAAGTTGGTCAAACAAACCTTTGAAAACTTAAATATTTTATGGCATTGTTATGTCGTTTGTATCACCATATGATTGCACTGAAATGCTAAATAATATAAAACTCCTCCAAAAATAATATGAAGAGAATATTTGATATACAACAAATATTGAAAAGTGTGTCTAAAGTATATTAAAATATCCTTAAAAAAAAACACATTCATGAATCATATAAACCTAATCTTAAGATATTTTCTCAAGTAGGTCAAGAACAGCCTCTACAACATATTTATTTATCTTGGTCTTCTTGCAATGTTCTTTCTTTGGAAGCCATGCACAAACTAGGGTATTAATTGGAATAGAGCCAAGTTCTGTGTCATGAGAATTTGGTATCCAATATTTCTCTAAAAAATTTCCATTGTATTTCCCTAAAATAGGCTTCCAAAAATAAACCTTTACATGAATATTATCACTTTCATTATCCCTAAATATATTTGAGATGGATTTTTCCATCCAAATCATCTCTCCTACATCCTCATTTCCTGATCTAATTAGCAACACATTTCCTTTCTTAACATCAATCATTGGATTGAATGTTGCCTTTGGCTTCTTGCATTTGGTTCCAACATATACTGGTTCATCTATTGCATTATCAAAATCTTCATCCATAATACTTGAGAGTACATGGAGTGAATTACGATCAACATCAACAACGTGCCTTGTCTTGGGCCAAAAATACTTAAAAGATGAATCATTTCCATCTATTATTCTATGATCATTATAGATTCCATCTAATGTATCAAGAACTATTTCCCAATACACTACATTATTTTTCCATTCCTCTATAACAATTGGCGAATCCTCATTCCTGATAGTGTATTTCCACATTTTTATGTATGATGTTATCCCTTCCTTTAGTTCTTTGAAATATTCATCATTTCTTTTTAAAGCTAAGAACGATGGGTTCCCTATGGGAATTATAGGTTGACCTTCATCATCTATATTCCATAACTCAACTCGTTATGACCACTCAATATCTCTAATGGATTCTTTGTACCTTAGAACTCGAATATCATTGAGTACAAGAAATTGGAAGTATTGAACATTAAGATGTCCAACTAGTGCATTTTTTCCCTCATTGATGTATCCATTAAGGAAAATTTTTAAGTCATAGACCTTGTCAATAAGTGTAGGTGGAAACACGCATTTTTCTTTAATTTTGCGATATGTATGCGTCATTTCAGGTAAAGAATATATATCTTTACTTTTTAGGTTGGAAGACATTATTCCGTAGGTTCTGTCTATGTCTTCATGGGTGTGCCCTATAGGCAAGAATCCAACCTCAATAGTGATGAAGACAACAAGTGCAGTTAAAAGTGATAAAAACATGAAAATATAGTGATTGTTATTATCACTTGTTGCATTGTTGAACTGTAACAACAAATGTGGAGGAAGTGCCTTAAAATAAACATTTTGACTGTTTGATCTTCCATAAGATATAATATCATACTTGTAAACTTGAAATTTTGAGTAAATAGAGGTGTCAAGTAATGCATTTGTAAGTAGGTTTCTTGAACTTCCACTCTCATAAATTAGATCACCATACATATCAATTTGTGGGTCTTCAAGGTCCCTTAAGCACTTTGCAAGGGACATAATAGTAAATTGTGGTCCGATATGTACAAATGGTAGGGAGAAATGACCAAAACCTATTGTGTTATGTCCATGTGTTAGCATATTTGTCAATGATACACCTAAATTTGTTCCTACAATAGATTTTGATTTGACATGTAGCCTTGGGATTGAAGTCATTGTTTTATTCATTTTATCATGGATGATTCTCAAATACTCCTTTGGAAACCTCTCTAACATAATTCTATGGGCATAGTAGCAATATCTTCCACACATAGCAATCTTGTTATGTTTGTTCAGCCTACCTCGTGCCTTTTCTTCCATCTCTTTTGTAGTCATTGACTTCATCTGTGCTTTCAACACAATACATTCACTGCATTTACTTAAGTTGGTGTTCTTTGAAAATTCCACATCTCAAAACTTAGTATTCCATATCTTGCTCATTTTTTACTATGATATTGATGGGTAATTGAGATTTCGAAGAGCCTCATTGATCTATTTTAATAGAGAATTTTGTGTGTATGTCGAAGGAAGAAATCTTAAAGGATAAGATGTTCCATCTTCTTCAACTTGACGTGTTTGGTTTGCT
This sequence comes from Pinus albicaulis, assembly GCA_034641835.2. NCBI lineage: Eukaryota > Viridiplantae > Streptophyta > Pinopsida > Pinales > Pinaceae > Pinus > Pinus albicaulis. Next base: position 682,667,181 of record CM076576.1, read on the forward strand.
AAAAAATATGAATTATCCATTACAATTTTGTGCAATATTTCTATGGCTGCCACAATGTTTCCTCGTGCTTTGCATGTGTTGGTGTTACCATGAATAGCTTTGATCTGTCCATTTTGGAAATATTGTTGGTAGTTATAAAATGTGCTTTGAGTAATCTTATGTATCTTATACCATTCTTTCTTACAAATAATATTCCCATTAAATCTCATGTCCTTTACATTTCTAGCAATAGGTGGTAGGCCATGGCCATGGCTCCTTGACATGACTGTGTTTGACATGAGTGAATTCAAGACAAATTCCCTAATACCATTTTTAATCATTTGTCTCATACCCCTTCTAGCACCTGCAATGGCCTTCCTATCCACATGTTGAAGACAATATTTTCTACAACATACATCTCATGCCAAAAGTCAAATTTATTTCTCTTCATCAATATTTGTTTGACATTTTGCAATTTTTGTTTTAGCCATAACTTATTTTTTCATTTTATATGGCCTTGTTGCATGCATATCAATTGAGTTTATATATTTTTCATTACAGAGATTCTCATCCTATTTGTTTAAGCAATTTGTGTCTTCTATAACATCCCATAATACCATTTCCTTGGGTCGCTCCTTGAAATTTTCCTTAACCCTTAATATCACACCTTTGTTGGCCACCAACTGAATTATTGGTCACCTAACCAAATAGTGTATATACTTTTCCCCAATTCAGAATATTTCACAATTTCCATCTATCTCTTCCAAAAAAACACCAAAGTCCATTTCACCTAGTGTTTCACCTTCAACAATGTAATCCTCGCGGACATTAACTAACATTCCTTTGGTAATGCACATGCATGTTCACATGCATTCATGTGAAAGAGAAACCTTTTTACATATGAATTTAACCCTATCTTGGGGAATATTTATGGTATGATCATGACAATGAGGTTCCAAACCTGATTTTGGCCAAATCCCATAAGATTCCAATGCAACCCCTAGTGTATGCTCAAATAATGTTGGATGTGATAGAGAAACATCATGTTTTAAAACATTCTCAATTTTAACCATTATGCATCCTTTATTTACCATCTTTCCATGCACTTTATGCCCAAGCTCTGTATTGAATATGGAGCCCTCACCAACCTTCACTCCATGTTATAGAAGATCTACCTTTTCTCCAATAGAAAATGTATAAGAAACATTTGCACCTTTAAACCAATGTAAAAAAGGTTAGTATTTACTCAAAAAAAAGTATTATACTATCAATAATATTTGAACACATGCTTCAATATTTTGATTTACCTATGTTGTGCCTAAAATCCTTGATCTTCCATGGATGCATGTCCACTTCATCAACATCCTCAATCAAATGTGGTTGAGTGACATCAATTATCAAAATTGCAACATAACATGCATTAACCCTTTCTACGACATAATAAGTTCCAAACTTTGTAGATTTTCCCCTTCCTAGCCCAACGAATTGATCATTAATAAGGAGATCAAAATAGTCCCCTTTTGCTATATTTTCCATTATAGCTTATACCAAATCTGTAACAACAATTAAACCATAAATGGTAATTAAAAGGTTGAACCATGTAAAGTGTGATTTTATATTTTCTCAAAAACACATAACTTTCAAAAAGCAATATACATGCAATAATTTAAATAGTATGGTATTCATATTGTATGTAATGAAACATTTTTCCACACCATCTAATGCCTACTACGAAAAGGTACTTTACATGCAAGTTACACAAAAAACGTATATGAAGACCATGCAATTAGAGATGTATATAGTATCATAGAATGAAAAATATAAGCTCATATCAAATCACCAAGTTCGTATTTAACTTCAGAAATGACACTTGTAGTCTTAATGCATGTGTATGATTAATGATCATAAGAAATTTGTAGAAGTTGAAGAACCAAAACATGGTCCATTGTAAGATCTAATAAATTCCAAGATTGAACCTACATAATGTGTCTAAAAGCCCCATGAAAAGGAGAAATTATTGTTTCACTTAGTGAGGGTATTTGATGTTTGAACTTGATAATCAAAATCCAAACTAGAGGTTTTCTTCCAAATAAAATTTTTGAATGACAAATATCAGCTCATATCAAACCACCAAGTTCCTATTTAAGTTTATAAATGACACTTGTAGTCTTAATGCATGTGTATGAATAATTATCATACGAAATTTGCAAAAGTTGAAGAACCAAAACATGGTCCTTTGGAAAATCTAAGAAATTACGAGATTGATGCTACATAAGATGTCTAAAAGCCCCATTAAAAGGAGAAATTATATTCACTTAGTGAGGATGTTTGATGTTTGAACTTGATCATCAAAAGGAAAACTAGAGGTTTTCTTCCAAATAAAAGTTTTGGTACTATATATACTAGATAATTCTCAATTTTATTGTAAAATAAAAGAAATTGCATTTAAAAATATTTAGTTCCAATGTTAGCACTCCCTACCTATACACATTTAAGGACATATTATTGAGGATGGATACAAAGGGATGTTAACTTTGGTCCTCGAAAGGTGTAGATTTGAGTTTTCCTATATTTTTATGTTGATGAGGAAAAGTCTTATATTATGCATCCAAACATTAGTGAAAATTATTTTTGGAAGTTCATATCAATACAAAAAAATAGAGAGAAAAACAATACATGTTAAAAAATTATGCTTGATACTTTAAAGTTGCCTACATTTGCATGGGAAGAAAAATATAGTGTACCTCAATAATACATTTATTCATAAAATTCAAAATTATACAAATATAACATTATTCTTCATGGATCAAATAATTCTGATTGGATTATTGTGTTTGTGCCAAAATGAAATCTATACCATTGTATTTCCTTCCAACTCAAGCACAAATGTAGTGCCAACAAAAACATATATGTCAATATAATTATTTTTCACTATCATTGATCTCCATAAATTGTTCCAAATTCAATAAAAGGGCACATCAAAAGCTATAACTATAACCATTGTGATTATTGAGACAATGTCACCCCTAGAGCATTGGTTGCATAAGTGTAATGGTGTCTAGAAGAAAGCTAGTAATCAGTAGGTATCCTTCGAGCATAACAACATACATATTTCTACTAAAAACATTACATATGAAGGAAATATAATGTGTGCTAGCTTTCCTTCTATCACAAGTATCGTCCCATTTCGAACAACAAAATTGCACGTTAAATGAAAGCTAACAATCAATATCATTCCTTCTACTACAAACATAAGCATATTTCTAGAAGCAACGTTAAATGGTCAAATAAATCTAGCACATGGTAGACTTCCTTCTAGCACAAACACAGGCACATTTCCAACAACAATTTTGTAACGCATTTGAAATAAACCACATGCTAAATCTGCTTGTAGCATAAATAGAAGCATGTTACTCACAAAAACATTGCAAATTAAAATAAATCTTACACATTCTAGAGTTTCTTATAGCACAAACAAAATCACATTGCCAAAAACAACATTGCAAGGTGGAAGATATCTAACCTATGCTTGATTTACTTATAGCACATTGCCATCAAAAACATTGTATTGAAAATGAAATCCATTGCATGATAGAATTCTGTCTAGCACAAGCACAAGTACATTTCCAACAATATTGCATTGCAAAAGAAATACAATGCAGGTTATATTTCATTCTAGCACAAATACAAGTAGGTTGGAAACAACAATATTGCACTGCGAAACAAATCTATTGCATACTAGATTTTATTCTAGTAAAAACATAAGCATGTTTCTAACACCAATATTACGTTGCAAAAAAAATTTGGTGCATGCTAGAATTCCTCCCACTATACAAAAACATATTGGCAACATCAATATTGTAGGGTAGATTAAATCTATATCATGGTAGATTTTATTCTATCACAAACATAAGCATATTTCCAATCACAATATTGCAAGGTAAATTAGATATAACATCTCATTTGTACTTTTATCTCGAACAAAAACATGTCACCAATAAAAACACTACAAGGTGAATGAAATCTAACACATGCTAGATTTCCTTCTCTCCCAAACAAAATCACATAACAATATTTTAGGGTGAAAGAAACATACCGCATATTAGATTTTCTTCTAGAACAAACAAGAATGTTGTCAAAAATACCTTATGCAAGACAAAGGAAAATCTGGTCTGGTAGATTTTCTTCTAGCACAAACACAAACACATAACAGTGTAGGGCTTAAGAATCTAGAGCATGCAAAAATTTTTTATAGCATGAACACAAACATATTACGAATGGCATTCTAGGGAAAAATAAATCTAGCACATGCTAGATTTCCTTTTAGAAAAATCACAAGCACATTTCCAATGACATCATTGTGCTGAAGGAAATATTGCACATACTATATTTCCTTCTACCACTAACAATTGAATGACATCATTGTGCTGAAGGAAATATTGCACATACTATATTTCCTTCTACCACTAACAATTGAATTGCCAACAACAACATCGCAATGCAAAAGAAATCTAGTGCCCACTAGATTTCCTTCTAACGCAATACAAACACATTGCCAATAAACTCATAGAAGGGTGAAATAAATTTAATGTATGCTAGATTTCCTTCTAGCACAAACACAAACACGTTACAACATTTCTAGATAAAAGAAATCTACCACATGGTAGATTTACTTCTAGCGCAAACAAAAGCATATTGTCAACAACTGCATTATAGTGAAAAAGAAATTTGGCGCATGCTAGATTTGTTTTGAGCCAAAATTGAAGCATGTTGGTAATAAAAACATTGCAAGGTGAGGAAAATCTAACACGTTTTAGATTTATGCATAGCACAAATAGAAGCACACATAACATTGTAGGGTGAAAGAAATCTATCATGTTAGATTTTTTTCCAGCATAAACAAAATCATATTTCCAACAACAACATTGCATGGAAAAATATATCTAGAACAACTTCTATCACAAACGCAAGCACTTTTCCAATAACAACATCACAAGGTAAAATAAATTTAATGCATGTTAGCTTTGTATGTAGCACAAATACAAGCATACTATCAACAAAAACATTCCATGCCAAAAGAAACCTAGCACATGTTATATTTCCTTCTAACACAAACACAAGCACATTGCCAAGGTGTAGTAAATCTAACACATGCTAGATTTCCTTCTATAATAAACAACCAAATTGACAACAACAATATCGTATAGAAAAATAAATCTAGCACAACTTCTAGCCCAAATACATGCACATTTCCAATAACGTTTCCAAGGTGAAGAAAATCTAACACATGCTAGATTTCCTTCTATCATAAACAACCAAATAGAAAACAAAAATATTGGAAAGCAAACGAAATCTAGCATAGTTTCTAGCCCAAACACAAGCATTTTTCCAATAACAAAATTGCAAGGTGAAATAAATTTAATGAGTGTTAGCTTTACATGTAGCACAAATACAAGCATACTACCAACAACAACATTGCATGCCAAAAGAAACCTAGTGCATGTTGTATTTCATTTTAACACAAACACAAGCACATTTCTAGTAAGAAAATTCCAAGGTGAAGGAACTTTAACACGTGTTAGATTTCCTTCTATCATAAACAACCATATTACTAACAATAACATTGCATTGTGAAAACTCCTTCTAACATGTCAATAAAAATATTGCAAGGTGGAAAAAATGTAAGGTGTGCTAGTGTTGGAAATATTGAGAGGGGGGTTAAATAAATATTTCTTTACAATTGTTATATTCTTCCAGTTAAAATCACCTATTAAACCAAAAGACAAGATGTGCAACAATAAATAATTTTATTAATGAATTTGAGGACTCTAAAGACCCAAGATCCAACTTGTACAACAAATTCTTTAACTCCTTCAAGGCTTTCACCCTGAATGAGGACTCTAATATTCAACTACAAATCCAAGATCCAAACTTGTATGACGACTCCAATCCTCTATGGATCCAACCCTCTCAGTTTGCTTCAATCCCTTAAGGTGACTTTAATATTCCTTCAAGCCTCCATCAAAAACTTCAAATACTTCTAAAAATGTATCCAAGATAGGTCTGGAAAGTGCTCTCAAATCTACCTCTACAAAAACTTCATGTCTCCTTCAACAAAAATTTTATGGTTGCACCAAAAAAACATGTCTTCAAGCGTTGATCTTCAACTATGCTCCAAGGATAACTACTCCAACAAAACAAGTCTTTAAGTGTTGTTCTTCAACTATACTCCAAGGGTGATTTTTTCAATAAAACAACTGTTCAAGTGTTGGTCTTCAACTATGCTTTAAAATTGATTGTTGTTTCAACAAAGACTTGAAGAATGCTCAATTAATGTCATCATGACTACACTCTACTGTCAAATAAAAATATGCTCAAATAATGTTATCATTTTATCATTCAATGAATGTGTCTCCTAGGCTCTTCATGTGTGCTTTAAAGAATTTCCTTTGATCTAAAAGGATTACTTTACTTTTGTTTCAAATCTGACTTGATATGTTGATCAAGCCTCTCAAGGTGTAATATTCCTAATGGAAAAATTAACAGTGATAACAAAAACATTCAATAAACCCAACACAGATATTTTCAACAAACACCCATAAAACATAAATGCTCCAAACACACCAAAATGGGAAAATTCTATTATAAGATATTGTTGTAGTAAAATATAAAAGAAAAATGTGCTCCATGGCTTTCACAAGGCAAGCTACAAGCCTCAGGTGGATGTTTTATCAATGCCAAATTGTTGCTAGAATTTTCCCACTAAATATCTACACTAGCCTTGTGATTTTTTCACATTTAATTGTGTTGATACCCTAATTATCCCCCTCCTAACTATGATTTTTTTTTAATATTACTTATGTAGAAACCCTACTGTTAAATCACGATTATTAAGCATTGGTCACTTTACACGAATTGCAAACAAGCATACTCAGTTGGGAATAAATAATATCTTGATACAGTCATCGTTGCTGAGAAACAACAAGTGGAATAATTGGGAAAAAAATTGTTTCAAAATGTAATGTAGTGGGAAACATTGTCTAGTGTAAATGCAGATGATCAACAATACAGAAACGAACTATAATTGATGATGAAGATGATTTTCGTGGCAGAGATTATGATAAGTCAATAATGGCTAATAACCTGATTCAAGTATTCTGATATGGAATGTTTGACAATGAAGATGGGGAAGAGGCTCATGGAGCCATTGGTAGAGACAATGAGGATGCCTTCATATATGATGAGTAAAAAAAAGTGGTTGTCTTCTCTCTCAGAATGGGCAGAAAATAGGATGGTGTGATGCTGAGAAAGGTGATGTTCACCAATACAAATTGGTTTTCCCTTCAAGATGACAGGCATACTAACTGGTCAGTGCCGATATCTCTTGTTTCGTCATCTTCCAGAGTAGAGGATGGTTAAAAAAACAACATAACAACAACAACTAATACTGGTGGTAATAGTGGTAGTAATGATGAAATTGTGTTAAAATATGATGTTAAGTTGGTAGATACAAAAGGAAGACCAGTGCTAAACATTAACTTAGGATAAATGGAGTCGAAGGATATTTAGAGAGTTTGAATATATGTGAATGGTGATGATAGATAATGTTGTTACAACATGCTAGGATCTATCTATGAATGTTGTTTTATATTGTAGAAAATTAACTAGAGGGCCCTTCCAAGGGTGCTTCACATAAATATGCATGGCAACGAACAAGTGACCTTTCTATAAACAAGGATCTACCCTACCTTTCACTTAGATGATAGCAATAAATTATCCAATTTAATAACAAGAATCAATGAGGGGAAAGCATAGGAAACACCTTAACATACATCCTTGTTTAGATGGTAGATTTTTCCCTTTAATCAAATCCCTTTACAGAAGAATTTAAGTATAATTTCCATTCAATAGAAACAACAATATGGATTCAAAATTGAAAAACCTTACACAAAAAGATACAGTCAATCATTCATTTTCCTTTCAAAACTTAGGTAAGTGAAGTTATTTCTCTTATACATAGATCGAGCTCAAAATCCTCAACAATGAAACAATAATTAAGAAATCATAGATCCATGATATTTCCTAGGGTGAATAAAAATAACGTATCTCCTAACAGCCTCCTAAAGATAAGTAAAAAATACATAATAAAGTTCTAGGACGATTAAGTGGGATGCTACTTGTCCTTTCCTTAACCAATACGCCCTCTTAGCATTCGCTTGTACAACCATGTTATAAGCACATTGAAATATTGTGCATTGCTCTCCTCTAGAGTGATAGTTAAGGGATCTCTCAAAATGTGCCACTGTTCAGCAAATGAATGGAACACTCCACTATGTGAAGGGGTCAACAACCTAGAGATGCACAAAATGTGATAAAAGTAGCATGATCAAGTAGGTTGTTCTCTCTAGTGAAAAATAATGTCCCCAAAAATATGGATGTCATGAATAAGTGTGCAATAATGGTCCATGTGCATAGTAACCATATCTTCTCCAAACAAGCCAATAGAATCAGAGCACTCTAGACAACAGCTCATGAGAGGTGGATTCCTTCTCATAAAATAAGTTTGGGGACCCAAAATCATGTTCCAAATGACATAAATCCATGTTCCAATATCATTAAACCATCTTAGTACCATGGAATATGTATAACATGCCCTCGGAATATGTGCCACAAAGTGGAGTGATCCTCAAAAATTGGAATGCAACCAATTGTTAAAGAATCTGTCACTAATCCTAGTGCTCCACCAGCCAAGCCTCTAAATTCATGTAGCACTGAGATGTGACATCATATGAAGCCAAGAATGAAAGACGCGTATCTGATTGTAGCCCCTGTTGATGTGGCATGCCTGCACATATGTGCTTGTGACTAGGGAGATGTGAACTGTTCACTCAAGCAAACAAATATGCATGAAAGTGTGTGGATAAAGGCTTCAAAAGGTGCCCCCAAATATGTGAAGTAACACCTCAAAAGTACCCCAAATATGTGAAGTAACACTTCAAAAGATGATTCATAATAAATAAAAGGCATAAAGAGAAAAAAAATGGCTATCATGCCAACCTCCTCCATATGGAGGCTGCTTGGGCAGGTCTTCAATGTGGATCAAGGCCTCATACAACATGAGGGGTAAGAGGCTCAATCAAAAGAATAGTAGGAAGAAACTGGCCAGTTTAGGATCTAGAAAATTATCTTTATTATTGGACAGGAAATGTGTCATGAGGTGAAGGAAATCTTGGTAGGCCTAGGTAATGATCTCTGTAATCTGTATGGCTATGTCATGGATTTTCTGAGTGGATTTATGTTTTAAAGGAAATGGTATCATAGGTTTTACTAAGCACTTTGATATTGATACTCAATAACATAGACTCCTCATTTATAAATTGGGAAGATCTGGCAAGGATCTACATTCAGTATGTCATTGGATTAATACTTGCATATTCAATGAGAAGAATTCTTTTTGGAGTTTTAATACATCATAGGAGATATTTCAAGCATATTTACATTGAGAAATATGCATTATAGCTGTACATAATTCCATATATCTCAATTTTTATGGAGGGCTAGAAGTGTCCAAATTTTAATGTGGATGGTGTGATACTGCAATAGTAATTTTGGGGTTTATCGCCTCAATTGATATTGTAAGTCATAGTTGGACACTACCATCTTGTGACGGAGTCTAGCATGATGAAATATTGGAAAAGCTAGTTTTTCCTTTCTTTTTTGGTGAAATAAGAAGACACTGGGAATCTACGGTTAGCTTGATTCCTTTATGTGGAAAATTTTTATCAAGGGGAAGAGGTATCCAATATAAATTTGATAGTTCCATCATGTGTAGTATAGGATATCCTTATTTTAATGTATTCATTATGTGTACTCGATTCTGTTGTTTTATTTTTTTTCAGCTCATAATTCATTTCAAGGTGTATGTAGTATTTTTTGTCATCTACTTGTAGTTACATGGAAAGAACTTAATTGCATACTAAATTCTAGTGATGTAATCATCATATTAAAACAAAGTCACAAAGGTATGCAAATTATTTATTCTAGCAATTTTCAAATTATAATTTTGAACCGTGTGAGGCCTGCTGAGCTACAATGCATGGTATTCAAATGTCTCTTATTAAAATTTGGAATAATAAAATTAGGGTTGTGGCTTTGACAATATGGGTAGATAAAACACAAATATTAGAAAGAAAATTTTTCATAAAGATATAGTGCCTGCTGGTTGATGAACTTGCCTTTAAAATGAGGAGGGAAATCTCGATCTCTCTTTGCGTAGCTTGTAAAAAAAACACCCAAATTGAATAGTATTGAGAGCACAAGAACAAATCACAGGATTAAACCCCAGAAAAAGACACCCTAATTCCTCACTGTCGTTATAGAAGTAACAACAACTCTGATATTCATGAAAAGATTAATTATTCAGGCACTAGCTCTGGAAGTCAACTCCATCTCCATCCCAAAAATGATGATTACTAACCATTCTCCTAATGCTCTACAATATGAATGATCATAGGGTCGAATCCAAATCGGGTATTTCAATGTGAACAGACTAAAATAGAGAGAGGATAAAATGTATCCAAAAGGCAATGTAACAATGAAACTAAGTTTCCAGGAAAAGAGAAAAGGATCTGAGAGATAACAATAGAGTAGTTTACTCAGAAAAGTGGTTTACGCAAACCAATATGAATATCACAAAATTTTTGTATTAGTATTCTATGTAGCTTATAAAACAGCAATGTTGCTTATAAAACACAAACGTTGGAAAGAAAAAAATTGCATATAGTGCCAAGTAATTGATGAAATGTGTTTTATGAATTTACATTTTAAAACTTGGTTCGAGGGTAATCTCGGTCTCTTTGTCTGCCCCGTCACTCCCTTCAATCACCCTTCAATAATCGAGACGTACCTCTATCATTACATAAGGAATCCAAGATGTCTCTGAATGCATTCACATTGCTGGGTGAATCGTCCAAGAAGAGAAATACATGAACAATAGATGTGTGAGAAGTGTATATCCTTTTCCTATTTTATGAAAATGTTCATTAATCTCAAAAATCTCCATGACTCCCTCCTCCCGCCTATTTAGTGAAAATCTTCATTAATCCCGAAAGTCTCCATGACTCCTTCCTCCTGCCTATTTTATGAAAATATTCATTAATATTGAAAATCTCCATGACATCCTCCTCCGGCCCATTTTATGTCAAAGCCAATTTTAGGTCAAGAACCAATTGTCATAGTGTCATATTTCTATTATTAAACATTTTTTTTTGCTGATGAAAAGGATTAAATGTTTTCCCTAGTCTCCATTTTAAGAAAATTATAACTAATTTTTTAATACATTATGAAAATTTAATAATTGTTTTTTAATATTCTATATTAAAAATAAATAAATTATTAATTATTTTTTAATAATAATTTATATTAAAAAAATAATTGTGTTATAATTTTTTAATACTATGTTAAAAAACTAATTGTGTCTGGATAATTTATAATCGGTGTATTTATTATTGTAAATTCTAATTCAAAAAATATTTAAGTTGAGATAAAAAAAATATTAATGGAGATGACGAAAACCCTAACCTACAACAAACCCTAGTTTGTCGGTAGACTCCATGGGAGCTTGTCTGCACGTAGGATTGGAATGATAGTGGATCACGGCAAAGGTTATAAGTTTATTTCGGTGACGATAGTTTCAAGGGATGATTCTCCACAATGTTGGGGAGATTTTTGATTACCTGCCATACCAACAAGACTGCTCGGAGCTCAATGCTTGATTTTCTAAGGTGGTTTGTCGCAAACGGTCATAAGATTCACTACCATGGCCTAGTAGTTGCGTGTTTAGGCATTTCATTAACGATTCCGACAACCTGACAGAGGGTTATTATTATTAACCTTGATTTCCTTCTAGACCCCAGCAGATACATCAGGTGGTTGCAGAAGTTGAGCCAGCTCCTCGGAACATACAAAGTTTTTCATGGAAAGGAGAAGGCACTCTCATAACACAGGTGAACACTCGAAATGGAGAGATGATTGAGGACGAGTTGGACTACTCATCCGACAACTTGGAACCATCTCAGATTTGGGTTGGGTTAACACCTCAGCAGATAGGTGGGATGACTCAAGGAGACAACCTCACAGGAAAAGAACAATTGGAAATGTATATTGGTGACTCATCACATAATCCATATGCCTTATCGAAATCCTTCCTAGAAGCTAAGGTGGCTTACTCGAAACCCTTCCTGGTGGCACTAGCCTCTCCAGCATATTCTATCCCGTCGTCATCGATTCTGAGACTATAGGAGAAACAAGCCCAAGTCACACTAGATGTTTTAGGTCCGATAATGAATGATTTGGGGGCTAATGAGTGAAACTTGGAGGGGTCTTTGGGTTTCGAACATTTAGGCATAAATCATGCATAGGATGAACTAACACACATAACCAATTTAGGGGAGCCCCATTTTATGGCAGCGTCAGGTTTTTTTTAGGGTGTCACTCATTTGGCTCCACCTCCAGAGGAAATCAGGATGTCGGAATTGGATGAAACATTGGAAGGAGAAGGGCACATCCATAACATGATCACCCACAAGACTCGAGTTTTCAAATAGTGGATGCTAGAGGGAGATCAGGTGGATGTGCAATGGGATTCAAAAAAAGGAATATCAAAGTGGGTAACAGGTGGGGCAGAGAAGGGGTACTGGGGGCTGACATCACTATAATTGGACTTGACATTCCCATCTGCATGATAACATTTTACAGCCCTTGCCACAACAGGGAGGAATTCTGGGACAAGTGGATGGCCACTACCATCATGAAGGGGGAACACATTATGATGGGAGGATATTTAAACTTCTCCATTGGACTTGTTGAATCTTGAACATTGTTCTAGATCCATTGTCAGTATACTTTACACATTTGATTGATGATGCTGAAATGTTAGATTTGGCCATGCCCAAAAAATTCCCCACTTGGTGAAACAGAAGGATTGGGGACGCTACTCTAGGTTGAAGACTTGACAGCTTCCTGATCAAGACTAGGTTGGATTACAGGATTGACAAGGGCAGAAAATGGGTGGGGTCAGGACGATCCTCGGATCACTCCCCAAATATACCTTGAAATTCAAAGGGATAGTTTCAAACCACACTCCCCCTTCAAATTAAACTGTAGCTGGCTGGAGGATCCATAATTCCACCTTATGGTCAAAAGAGCATTGATTCACTATGATCAGATACCTAACTGTTATCCTACTCATGTACTCTACTGCAACTTGTCAAGATTAAAAAACTTAACTATAATATGGGCCAAAGAGAAGAAAAAACATGAAGAAGAGACATTAAAAAATATTGAGAATGAGTTATAGAATCCAATGGGATCGGATGGCCTTGGCTTCTAGTCCACTAAGGCCAAGGATCATCTCATACAAATGGAAATTGAGAAACCCAAATTGTTAAGGAAAAAGGAGGAAGAGTGGAGATTCAAAAGCAAGGCCGTTTGGCTCAAAGAGGGAGATGACAACACAAAATTCTTCCTGAAATGTTCAAAAGGTGGAAGGAGTATTAATACTATTTGGGAACTAAGGGACCAGACTGGAAGGGTATTAATAATCTACCTATCTCGATAATGTCCGCTCTAGTTCTTTGTTGTCTAGACCATGGAAAAACTTGGTCTTTTAATGAATTTACTTGACTTGGGAAAACATACATGCATAGTATAATGAACTCTCTTGGCTACTTGTCTCAATACATACTATTGATTATTAAAATTTACATCACAGTGCCTATTGTTTGTAAAATTACACAAAAGAAACCTTTAAAATTATAGTTACTACTTCTAATCAAAGATCAGAGTGCAAACAGTACATCTTATCTTGTAGTTTTTTTCACTATGTGAATTCAATAGAAAACAACAAAAAACCATGCTTAAATAATCAAGAAGAAGAGGGTTACCATGCTTGCTAGAGGTGATAGGAAATAAGTAGAAAATTTTCCTCGATATCTATTGATAACTTCTATCTAATAACAACTGATTAAGAAAATATCACTGGTGAAGATGAAGGAAATATATTTTTGGAGTTATGAGCTTAAAGGGTATTTATATGTTGATAGTTGTGGACTGGGGAATTACTGGAAAATAAAAAATCGATAATTATTAGATCCATAGAGTATGCATTAAAATAAAGCATAAAATCCATAGAGAAGGGACACATTATCAAATTTTGGGCCAAGTAGATCATTTGGTGCAGATCCATAATGTGCAATGAGGAGAGCTTGGTGAAGAGAAATCAAAGTTTCCAATTCAAAAGTTTAGCACTCCTTCAGAAATTGTTGTATTTTATGTCTACAAGTCACACAACTATAAGTGTAGAGCGATAAACTGTATGCCAATATCATGGTAACGTTCGAGTAATTATTATTTCATTTTCTGGCATTCTATTACTTTTTTCTCATTTCCTATACTCATGAGTTGGATGGATTATGAAATCACATGAGGATAAATTTATTGTATATATTGTTTAGTAGGAGCAGGAAAATTGTATTGGTCTTGGATGTATATTGTCATCATTTCCTTAAAGGACAGTAACATGGATAATTTTTTGGAGATAAAGAGAATCAGTCTTAATGCTTCTGGTTTAACTATAACTTGTTTTAGATTGTTAGTTCATTGGTTTATTGATAGTATAAGGGTATTATAGTATTAAATTTAAACAAATATTGATATTTTCTCATGGAATAGTCGGTTGAGTAAACTCAGTAAGCGAAGATGGAAATGATCGAGTTAGAAAAGGACTAATAAAGACAAAACAATAATGGTAATTCCAGAATTATAATTGAAAAAGTGAAATTCATGGTAAGTGGGACAGATTAAATTAAATTTCACTAAGCTTCAAGTGCAGAGTGTTTAATTTGAGGAATGATTTTTTTTGTAAAACACCCAATCTATAGTAAATTTCATGAATTGACTCTACAGTAAATTTCATGAATGGACTATAGAAACTCTTTGTCATGGAAGTCAACCTATAAATTCCAGATTATATTTGAACATGAAATGTCCAATAAATTATATCCATTCTTATGAGTTCATGTATGTATATTAGTAGTATAGGTTTAAGACTTGTGGAAACTAGAATTTCTTGTAGCTTAGACAACTAGGAAGGAAAAATTGATGAAGAATGATTTCTAGTAACATGATGATTGATTGCTGGAAAATAAAACATAGAGATTTGAAGCAACTGTGCAAATGCTTACATATTTAATTCATGAATAGTCAAACAAATGATGTCAATTAAGTACTATTAAATTCATGAGTGCAAATATCATATCATTCGTTATGGAGTCCAAAGAAAAGTTCAGTTGAAGTTTATGTTATATAGTCTTTGAGTCAGTGTTGAATTTTAAGTCAAATTCAAGCTAGAAGGAAATTGAATTCAAGGAAAATTTTATAGTCATTATATAATTGATTGTATATTAAGATTGGATGCATTATTAGTGTTACTCAACTTCTGAGGTTTAGGTATGGTCATCTCACAGCCTGAAGGTTATTGAACTTGTGAAAGTCAAAATTTGGCATGTAATGTAAAGTTTGTTTTTTATCATAGTGGCATTAAGTCTGACCATCTATTGTCACCAATTGAATCTATGTTGTAACTAGTCATTCTGATATTAGACAACGTTTGAACATACTAGATAAGTATAATGAAGACATGATGGAGAGTTAAAGAAGATGATATTTGAAGATTAATGGATGAGAGACATATTGTGATCATGTGATTACAAGTAAATGTTGTGGGAATTTTGTAAGAGTGAGATTTCATTCCTACAAATAACGTGTAGGTATTGCAATAGGAAACTCAAGTATGAATATGAGGGCTAATGACAGAGAAATATGAGACTTTTCTCCCTGCATCATACTGATTCACATCATCAAAAAAGAGAGACAAAAAAATACTTAATAAGAGTAATAAATAATGATGAGAGAAAAGTAAATCATGAGTTGAAAATATTTATAAGGTGATAGGAACAAATTCACATCAATGTAGCTTTCAAATTGAAAGAATCATTTTAAATTGACAACACCTGCAAAGCGACAGCACATTTGTATTATTGTAACCATTTTCGTAGAGCAAATAAAGGATAGGATGCCAAGGAATAAAATCACTTTTACTCAACTAATATTTCTTGAATAACAGATGGAAAGGAATAAAATCACTTCTACTCAACTAAGCTTCCCCAAGTAATGGATATGTAGAATCTTTTTTTCTCCCGGCATCAAAATGCATCAGGCTACAAGCAAGATACCCATCATAAATAATGATAAAGGAATCAAGCCCCCAATCCTACATGTGGCTAGTAAACTAAACTGAGATGGATTTAATATGATCAAACATAATTATTTTTACCAGGTAAAGCCAGCTGTCCATGACTGAGACTGAGTTTAAGTGGGTTTTCCCCAAGTCAAATGAAGTTAATTCCATGACTCAATCTAAATGGAGATGGGTTTCTCCACAATCTAGTGTAAGTATGTTGAGACTGAGTTAAGTTGATACTATAATTGAGATTTTATGGTGTTCTACAGAGTTAGTATCACAAGCACTATATTGAGAAAGGCTGAAGTATATAACTAGAAGTTAAACTGAGCTAAGGTGGGGGATTTACCTAAATAGTCTAGAGTAAAATATATGAAAAACTCCCTCAAACAAGTACAAATAGGTTTTATGATCTCAGTATCAAATGTAATCATATCAATATGTAAGGATGCACTGAGTTGATGAACTGTCTTAGCTACCTGTCCCAATAGGTATTATTGGTTATTAAAATTTACATCACAGTGTCTATTGTTTGTAAGATTACACAAAAGAAAACTTTAAAATTATATTTACTATTTCTCATCAAAGATCAGAGTGCAAACAATGCATCTTATCTTGTAGCTTTTTTCACTATGTGCATTCAATAGAAAACAATAGAAAAACATGCTTAAATAAGCAGGAAGAAGAGGGTTACCATGCCTACTAGAAGTGACATGCAAGAGGAAGGGCCCGATTTAACATAAGGCTTGAAAATTAATAAGGACTAGGTGGCATCCTCATAATTCTTCTCCTTTAAACCACCGGAACTAGAATTTAGTGGAGGAGATAAAGAACTTTCTTCAAAAAAATGTGGCACAGGGACTGAACCTGTTGTTGGACACTGCTCTGCCTGCATCACACTGATTTATGTCATCAAAAAAGAGAGAGAAAATAATACTTTATAAGAGTAATAATTAATTATGATAGAAAATTAAATCACGAGTTTCAAATCTTTATAAGGTGAGAGGAACACATTCACACCAATGTATCTTTCATATTGAAAGAATCATATTAAATTGACAACACCCACAAAGTGACAGGGCATTTTTATTGGTGTAACCATTTTTGTAGAGCACATCAAGGATAGGATGGAAAGGAAGAAAATCACTTTTACTCAACTAAGCTTTCTTGAATAATGGATGGCAAGGAATAAAGTCACTTCTACTCAACTAATCTTCCCTAAGTAATGGATATGTAGAAGCCTTTTTTCTCCCGACATCAAAATGCATCAGGTTACAAGCAAGATACCTACAATAAATAATGACAGAGGTATCATGCCCCTACTGTTACATGTGGCTAGTAGACTAAATTAAGATGGATTTAATATGATCAAACACAATTCTTTTAACCAAGTAAAGCCAACTACCCATAACAAAAACTGAGTTCAAGTGGGGTTCTCCCAAGTCAAATGAAATTAATTCCATGACTCAATCTAAATGGAGATGGGTTTCTCCACAGTCTAGTGTAAGTATGTTGAGACTAACTTAATTTGATAGTATAATTGAGATGTGATGGTTTTCTGTAGAGTTAGTAGCATAGGCACTATATTGATAAAGGCTGAAGTCTATAACTAAAATTTAAACTGAACTAAGGTGGCGGGGTTACCTAAATAATCCAGAGGAAAATTTATGATAAAAACCAAGTCAATCTCCCTGGAAAAAGAAAAAATGGGTTTTCTGATCCCAGTATCAAATGTACTCATATCAATCTGTAAGGATGCACTTAGGTACAATAGAAGCATAAAGAAAAATATAGCATCAACAACAAGACAAAGTATAAGGAGCATCTAGAAATTTGTAAGACAGGATGAATCAAAGAAGACGAGGAAGAAGTATCCACCATGGAGCCAAGCACTCAAAAAGTATCCATTGAACTACCTAATGAAGTGTGTGGTTGATCCTCCAAGAAACATGAACAGACTTCCATTTAGAATTTAAGGCCAAGGAAAAGAATCTCATGATATGACTCTGGTCCAAGCTAGATTATCAATTTTATCTCAAAGGGGACTGCAACAATTCCAACTTCAAAGTAATTATATAGCTAGGGTAAACTCCACAATTGAACTAAGTCCAGGTAGGCTATTCTTGGATTTTTAACAGAAAGCAAGTGCGTCAACCCAGAGAAAAATATGGTTTTAACTTTTAAGGAATATATTGCCAAGAGTTTGAAAAGAATATTATCAAAAATATTGGAGAAAATATAAGAAATTATTGGAATATATTAGCAAACATAAACTTTGACTTGAAAAGCAAAAAATATTGAAAAAATCACCAATCTGAAAAACTAGTAAATATTAGGAAAAAAACAGAGATATTTGCAACACTTGTGATCCAAGGAATTTTTTTCTTTCATTTCAAAAACTTTAAGAAATTAAAAAAATTACTAAAATTAATTCCAACAGAGGTACTTCGAAACCAGCCCCACATTTTAAGGCTTAGTAGAAAATTAATTTTCTTGTGCAAAAATATCTAAAACATGGATAGTAGAAAGTGCCTACTTGGAAAAAGAGCCTTCTAGTATTTGAGAGACTAGCTATTTGCGATATCAAGAGTCTCATTACTCCAGAATAACAATACAAAACAATATCAAAATGCAAATCCCTATTTTTAGAGATTGGGGTTGATCTTTAATAAGCATGTGCATCTCTATGATACCAAGAAAATTTATAACTTGCTTCACAGAAGGACACCTCTGGCATTAACTATGAACATTAGGATAGGCCTCTTTGGATCCTTTAAAATGATGGATTTAAAGTGGCTCCTCATTTAGAATCTCCTTTAAAATTTGAGTTTTAGCCTAGTTTATTATTTCAGGGGCTCCTATCAAAGACTGTGCTTTCGAAGAGTGGCTGCACGGATGAAAAAATTGTGTAGGAAGAAAACACTTGAGCATTTTATGTGGGGAATGACAATTTATATGGGAATGTTGGCACAAAATTTAGCTCCAAATGCCCTCTATTATTCAAGGAAAAATTCTTTGGCATGCAGCGCTTTTTGGGGAGTCAAATTAGTAGGAATTACAATAAATTTTGAGCGCTTTATATTCTTTAGAAAAATGTGTTGTAAGTAAATATTTAAGAATAATGTTAGATCTATCCCTTCCTTTCTTGAATTGTGGTGGGAAGAGGTACATATTTAATAATTTTTATTGATAAAGGATGATATGAAGGTTGTTTTTTCTACTTATTCTGATTTGATCGTTACATATTTAATAATTTTTATTGATAAAGGATGATATGAAGGTTGTTTTTTCTACTTATTCTGATTTGATCGCTGCATTGGTAGCTGAAATGACATGATTGTATATTCGTATCCTCTATTGGGAATATTTTGTTCTCCTTGAACATATTGTTTTTCTGGAATATAAGATGTAATTTCTCCAAAAAATTAAAAAATACTAGAATGGATTCAAAAAGAAAATTAAATTAAGGTGATTTTTCTTTTAACGGCAGTTCTTTTAACTTCAAGCTACAAGCAATCCTATCAACTTCATCCATGACCAAAAATGAGATAGGGACTAATGTTACATTTCTTATTTTATAAGCTGTTGATGCTTCTCTCATTGATGCTTCTCTCGGCACTTGATTGAGTTGAAGATGGTAGGGATATGCTTATTTATGATGGGCTAGCACCTAAAAGAGGTTTAGGCTCAGGATATTCTCCCTTGGGGTCAAATTTCAGCATTGTTGTTTGATCTTTTGACCTACAATATTATACCAAATTAGTTGCACTTTCATCCTCTTTGTAGTTTTTATAGGTAGTTATTTCCCTCTACTTCAAGGCAGAGAGAAGGGAATCCCTCTGATCAGGGGTTGGTTCCTTGCACATTCCAAAAATATCATTCCTCTCAATTGAGCTTTCATGATCAACTACAACATGGGTTGAATTTTTCAAATTGCAGTTCAATGAATCTGCCTCCAGAGGCAACATCACTCGTTCCCGTGTCCTAGGCGTTAGACTAGTGTCAATAACTATAAATATACAAGATTGTACATGTTTAGGTTGAAGATAGGAAAAGGGATGGCTTGCATGCCCATTTTCTTCATCTGCATTCTCAAAAGTATGGAAGCATTCTGGCTTCACTTCGACTCCTGTTATACCATGTGTGTCTAGTTCAATCAGACTTGGATCTGATGCCACCCAGCTTAAAACCTCACTAACAAAATCAAAATAAGGAATTCCTTTTTTTAGGTCTTTTCTTGAAAGCTTTGGTACACCAAGGATCAGAAACACTAATGTCTGCCTCAATTCGTAGGCCGCTTTGTCGAGTTTCTCAGAATTCCATCCCTTTTCCAAGAGACGAGGCCACATTAATTCTATAAATAAGTCATATACTTAAGCTTTGCTAAGCCTTCAATATCCAATGACAAAAATAATAATCTCTTCACGAGAAAAAAAAAATAAAAATTTCCCGAATGCTTTATTAATTTGAATACTAACACCGATGGAACTAAATTTTCCGGTGTACATTTAAGGGCTTAAATTTTAGGGCACTGGCATGATTTGGATCTGGTTCATCGAGAACAATTGGTGAGAGCTATAACATTACTTCTCAGTCACTATTTTCCTTAGGGAGAACAGAGCGAGCTAGGCATTGTTGCAGCGATCTTTGAAGATTTGAAGCTTGGAAGTAGCACATCAATCGCTGAAGGGACTTTTCAAGATTTGGAGCTTGGAAGTAGTGCACCGATTGTCTAAATTTCAAGGTGCTCTGAAACCCCTGCCATTGTCGCTGCTTCAGCTGCCAATTCCGAGCAAGGGGTCAAAATTAAGCCAACAAGACACTCTTTGCAGGATTGAGGTTTGGTCACCGTATGCCCGCAGTCCACCACTAGATTATGCTTGCTAACGAAGATGGAATCCTGCTCTGTCACAAGAAACAGTGCTGCCTGAGCCACGTAGAGCGTGTTTAGCCAAAATTCCATCATGACTGAATTCTCTTTCACCGACAATAGCCATACCTTAACAACGCCTAATAGGTAACAGTAAAAATCACCCAAAGATTGCACGCAACCTCATCTCTTTGTAATCCATGCCATTCAGATGTGCTGACAACAATGAAAATGGAACCCTGACAAAAGTCTTAATAACTCACCAGCAAACTAATAACTAGGGGCAATTCTCCTATTTCAGATGTATTCAATTCAAAGGAATTATATGAAACTAAAGCAGATCTAGTATCAAAAACCAATAAATAAACTTTTCTACTTAATACACTCTACCACATGTGAAACTAAAAATAATAATAATAATAATCTGTAAAAATGGACTGAAGAGGGTTTCTCTCAAAATTTCCCCTACTATGCATTGACCCCATCTCAGACTAAAAAGAGGTAATTTAATTCCTTGTAAATACCTTCTGAACTTCAAGTTGTCCATATCGACTCTTGCCCAAATCCAAAACCAAACCTAATCGAATTCTCTTCATACTTGCATATCTCATTTGGTATCTGTATATTTCATTATGAGTATTCAAAAAAACATCGTGAAACCTGATTTGTTCATACCTGAGCTTTAGAGAGAAGAATAGGGGAATCCAACAAGGTAGTAGGGTTGAGACTAGGGGGATGGCCAAATAAGGAGATCTCACCCCACTAAGTGAAGAAATAGACATCAAGCACTTAAATCGAGATGTATTCAATCTGGGTGCATTGAATCCCCCTTGGGAAACCAATCTCTCTAGAAAATTGCCGCCACTAGTCCTCGTAGGCAGTTTATGGCCTACCCAAAACCTCTCATTGACACCAATCAAACCACAAAGCCATCTAAAATACTAAAATTATCATTCTCCTTACCGCTCTTGTTGTTGTTGTTGCTGCCATTAAAGCCCGTGGGTGATGAGGGCTTCAAGTTTTTTTTTTGGCCCTACGGGGTTTCGATCTGTAGTCTTGTGAGAAGTTGAGAGAAGGATTGGGAAATGAAGTCCTCTGCCATCATAGGGGCAATAAGCATTGTTGGGCTAGTCAAGGGACCCCAATCTAGAAACCCCATCTGTTATTTTCTTCGTTCCCTACCATAGATTTCATAGTAGTTTCACATGCCAATCACTGTTTTGAGAATCAGAACCCAAAAGGATTTCAATCAAATGTATATATAGAGTATTTTATGTCTATATTCTCAATATAGTTCCCTAAAAATCACAAAACTTCCAATCCATTCATGGTGGTATATACAATATGTATCCATCAAACCCATGCTCTTGGCGTGTGTGAATAAAGCTGAGAAAATGTTGGAGGACTGAATAGCTAGGGGAAGGAAATTGACTGTGTGAAAAAACTAGCAGGGATTCCATCGAGTAACAGGGAAAGCCAATTGGCATCAGCTAACAGGCATAGCCTGACCACATGCAAATACGACAGAGCCTTGATTTGATCGTGGGGGTGAAATTATCATGTATTAAAAAGTGAAATTTGGGGGTAGGAGTATGCATAAAAATATTTTTTAAGGATATTTATAAGGTTTTTACCCATTTTTACCACTTGGGAGGGGGGTTCTTGTCATTGAAGGGGATTTTTGGGTGGCAAGTAATTGATGTATTATTTGACTTTGATGGAAAATGTTTTTTTGAGGTGGTATAATTGGTATATACAAATTGGATCCAGTCATATGGGTGCAAATTCATAGTGTTAGGGGCTTACTAAGTATGAGTGACCAAGGATGACTTGGTCAATAGTTTTGTGTTTTGTATTATTGTAGTGATTAATTTGGACTAAGTCAATATGTATCAAGCAATTTAGATTAAGTTAATATTTTAAAACACTAATATAAAGATGAATCATGAGAATGAAGTGGTTATTAACATCATGTGGTTAGTCAAAGGTAAATTATTAAAATAACTAATATATATTTTCTTTCCACTTATAAAGATGATAAGAATTTGATAGAAAATTTAGTTATAAGTAGAGTCTACTACAATTCATGGCTTATTCATGGTGAAACAATATCTTTTAAAGGTTTTGTTTAGTTCATAATCAACTTAAATAGTAAAAAAAAACAAGTGAAGTTGTAGATCAATAAGAATTTTAGCTCCTTTTATCATCATATATCAACAATTAGAAAGAAGTTTTCTATAAGGTTAGATAGTTCTTTAAAATTTATCTAGTGTCAAAAAATAGGCTAATCTTTTGGTAATAATTCGGTAGAACTTTTAGGCACAGGTAGAGTTCTACTATGATCCAAAGCTCATTCATAGTGGAACAATGTTTTTACAAGTTTTGTCAAGTTCTAGGTCAATCCATATTGTCAAAATTTCATTATGGTTTTGGATGAATGAGAACTATGACTATCTGTGTCGTCAAATTTTTCCCACTATAGGAAAGTTTACTAATGTATAAATGGCTCTATGATATCACTCCTAACCTCCATATTCACAAAGTGAACATGGTTGTTTAATAAACATGTAGTTATGATTGAGATCTTTATTATGCACCTAAGTGTTTACTTAATCAAGCATTGTGCATGGCATGGCATGTTGATATATACTCCAACGCAATTGCATTATTTTTGTGTCATCATACAGTCGTTTTTGCACTAGAGACGAAGTTCCAACACCAACAACAACAGATAATGCTACACCAATGTAGAGTTCCGTACATGGTCATATCATCCGCGGTTTAATAAACCTATTTTACTACAATGATCACCTAGGGGAATTTCAGGTCCATGCTAATGTCAATGCTAAAATTAGACTAAGATCATGCCTACGAAAGTGGTGATCAAGTTTGTACATTGTGCTTAGGATAAGGTGCTTATAGTCATTAAGTGATAGTTGTAGTTACAAGGATAAGGTTTTGGTGTTATAATGCAAGTGTTATAAGGACTAAGGGCTGTGAAGGCTAAGCATTGTTGGAAATATGGATTATAATGTTAGGGGTTTTAATGCAAGGATTACAAGGGCTAAGGTTGTAAATATTAGTGATTATTTGAAATATGGGTTATAATGTTATATTAGGGGTTTTAGGGTTTAAAAGGAGATAGAGATGAAAGGTTATAAAGTTTAGGGTTTATGCTGGTAAAATGTTAAGAGATATAATGCTTATAATATTATGGTTATGGTTTATATGTGTTAAGAAATAGCGATTGGGTGTCAATGATTATATGTATTAGATGTTAGAGAGGTAAATTATTTTAGAGGATAAGGGTTTTAATCTTTAGGTATTAAGTGTGGCAAGGGTTATAAGGATTGGGTCTTATATGTTTTAGAGGAATTAGGGCTTAGGATTAAATTTCATATGAATTAACAATAATATATGTTATATGTTAGAGGGATTAAGGACTATAGGGATGTTGAGAGGGAAAAAATTCCACCTTGCCAACAAGGGGGAATTAACCCGATCATAGGTCCCAACTAGACCTTATTTCATTTGGAATGGATAATCGCAACAGGTTTTAAGGACTGTTATAAGGGTTAGGGGAATAATGAGTTAGTATTTAAGGGATTACGGATTAGGGGCTTAGGGGTTAGGAGAATATGGTCTTAAGGGTTATAGGTTTAGGGTTTAGGGGTTAGGGGAATAATGAGTTAGTGGTTAAGGGGTTAGGGATTGGGGGGTTAGGGGTTAGAGGATTTAAGCGCATTTAGGGGTTAGAATAATAATGAGTTAGTGGTTAAGGGATTAGCGATTGGGGTTAGGGGAATATTGAGTTATTAGTTAAGAGTTTAGGGATTGTGGGGTTAGGGGTTAGGGGATTTAGGCGCATTTAGGGGTTAGGGGAATAATGAGTTAGTGGTTAAGGGATTACGGATTGGGGGCTTAGGGGTTAGGAGATTTAGGCACAGTTAGGGGTTAGGTGAATAATGAGTTAGTCATTAAGGGATTAGGTATTAGGGGCTTAAGGGTTAGGGGCTTTAGTAGTTAAGGATTTTAGGGGTTCAGAGTGAGGGGTTAATGGTTTATGGGTTAAGCATCAATGCTTTAGGGGTTTAGGGGTTAAGGGGTTAGGGGTTTAGATGTTAGTGGTTTATGGAATTTGAACCAACTCTACCTTAAAAAAATCTCTATAATCTTAGATCTGCAACTTCTGGAATTTAGAAATTACTTTCATAAGAAAATTTCGGACAAAATTGGTTGTTATTACGACCATCATCACATATTTATTGGACTTGGGGTTGATCCAATTGATAAGAGGACACTTTTCTGAATGCATTATTTTCATCCTATATCTGAATATGTTGGTTCTCCTTTTAGGTGTTTTTCTAAGTTATGAATACCTCGGGATTAGAAGCATCAAGATCTTTGGTAGGTCATGTTTAGGAAGTTCTGTGCTCGTTTGAGCAGGCATGACTGCAAACCAAATGAATGCACAAAGTTTCATTCTAAATTCTATAAGAACTGAATTGAGTCTTCTGCAGTGACCACATCATGGAGAATGGAAGTGCATGTAGAGAATTATCATTAGGGAAAACGTGCAAAGAACCCCTTACAAAGGATAGGTAATTGTCTAAGCTAGCACGAATGATGATTTGATACTTGGCCAGTTTTTTGGACTCAAGAAGTCCTTCAAACTTTTCAAAGGACTCTAGAACTTTTAAATCATTATTAATACCCATTATGTATCTGAAACATGCATGTTGTATCATTTATAAAACTAATCACATAAACTATTTCCATAAATTGTAACTGATATCAACCACCATGTGTGCCACTTTCTTGGTATTTTTACTATTTTTTTGATGAACACTATATCTTGCATTCTAGCATTCAAAATAACCTAACGTTAATGAACAATAATTGTGTTTTGCAAAATTTTGCACATATTTTCACTAAGATGCTTCGATAATATAAATATGTTTCTCAGTAAAAAATCATGAAGCAATGTTACCATGTTGCATTGTTTTCTTTCTTTTATTTCTTGTAGCAAGACCCTCCCCTGCTGCCATGGCTACTATTCATGTCCAAAGTGCTGACAGGTGCTCAACCATTTTTTGCTGAGAGGTAACCTTGGAGGCCTTGTCCTTTCCACTTAGCACTACATCGTGCAAGAGAGTGATTTTCAAGTCTGGCTTCATGCACAACGTCTTCTCCAGCAACAGTCCTTCGAGGAAGATGTGCTTCATTTGTGCCAGATGATACATAAATATCCTGAAAATAAGTTTAGGGTTTACTATTAGTTGATGATACATTAGAATTGAAGCACACATTCAAAGAAATCAGTCTTTGCAGTTAGAAAGATCCCTAAATCTTGTTACTGGCCTATCGACCTTGTAGTGATTAGTACCATATATATTACGGTCTTCTAGTTATAAGAATTGTAAGTACGAGAGGAGGACAAGAAAAAACCTGCAAGTTAAACCGAGACATACTTGTCGGTCATTGTTTCGACTTGGGGACAGATGTTACTGAAGCTACTAATTGTCTTGAGGAGCCGAAGCAATCTGATGGCAACATCCATGGAATAAAAAAAATCTACTAGCATTGCATATGCAGAGAATCGATTCAGAAAAATGTAGAAAATCATGTATAATCAACCCCTGTGACTATTATCATTTAATTGGTTTTTCCCACCAATCCTCCTTGGCCATACGCGTGATCTGGAAAATTAAATTCAATGAAAATCCCAAAACTTTTACCATTATCATTATTATTACACAAAAAAAAATATCATTTGAATAACAATAAATGTTTTAATTTTTGTTAAAGTTATTAAAGGTTAGACCTTAGACCTTTTAATGTTATTAATGGTTATAAATGGTCTAATGTTTTTCAAAACTAAAGGTAATTGAATTTGAAAATTATTTTGTTTTTTTAATTTTTTAATTTATTTCATTGTATATGATGAGTGTAGATCCATTTTAATTTCAGACCGAGAGGGATCAATTTTTTGTTCACTCTAAAAGAGAGGTTTTCGCTTTAAGAAATATTTGATTCCTTTGTCTCAGAGCTTGGTATATCTAAAGTTAAGATGGATCTATATAGGTTTAATTATTAATTATAGTTATAGTTATAATTTTTTTTTTTTACAGAGTCAAAATGTTAAAGAGGACATCAAAACATCTCTACCATTGGAGAGGAATTCAATAATTATGGAGAAACCCTATAGGCCCATGGAAAAATTGCAGGAAGAGAAAGGGATGTGGAGTTTTTGACTAGGGTGAGGCGTAGTTTTGATGAAGAGTGAATGAGATCTAGACAATGTCAGTCTCTGAAATCCTTGTCAAAATGAAAAATAAGATTAAATGATAACCATGAGAATTTTATTCACATGATGTGTATTTTTTAAGTACATACATAGTCGTCCTGATAAACTCTTTGAAGACACAAAACTACTCATCTAATATGTTTTTCAGATGAGATGTTGGTTTCTTACTATCAGACCCACATGAAGGAGGAGGAATTAGTGGATTGTGCATTGGAGGAGGGGGTTTTCAAAATATTTGGGCTAGTCACAAGGATTTTATCCATTCACATTTGGAAGTTAGATCGAAAGGTCACCATGCCTCATTTTTCAGGACTACCAAATCTTTATAAATAAAAGTTAATAATTTTATAGGGCAATCATTTAGTGATTTAGAGGCCCTAACCCCTGCTCCAATTGTGCATTGTTCGGGTCCTCTAGTTTTGTCTAGCCCAGGGCTCGAGGCCTTTTGTGCGGGGCGGAAAAAATGTTCTTGGGGTTCTCTAGCTTTAAATTAGGTTTCCATTTCATTCTTAGAGAGATCAGAGAAAGATATGCAATGTGTTGTGACTTTTTTATGGCTTTCAGAAGTTACGACTTTCTCAAGTTTGTTTTTTTTCTTGTCATTCATCTCAAGTGCCATTGGCGTCACCCTCCTTGGATGAACTGGTGAAGGAGAGCCTAGCCTTGATGATGAAGGAAAGTCAAACTGAGATTGAGAATATCTGAATCCATATGCAGTGTTAAAATTAAGAGACTGAAGGGTATTCACAAATTTGACATTGTAGATCGATTCAGAGACCCCTTTTTCTCTAAATTTGAACACTGCAGATGGATTGATAGACCCCCGTAGTGAAATGAAACACTTCAATATCAAAATTGAAATTATTCTTTTTCAGAGTGACACAATTAAAAATTACTAACATAACTGACTAATTCATATACTTTTTATACTTATTATTTGGTCATATTTTTATTCTTGGACTATAGTAGTCATTTATGTTAATCATTATTAATTTTTTCACTTATTATCTAATCATTTATTTTAGTCATGGACTAAATTAGTCATTTGAGTCAGCTTGTGGATCGGAGTTGAGTCAGCTAGCTCATCTTTGAGCATGATTTGTTGGTTTTGCAGGTGATCAGGGAATCTGGGAAAGGACCAGGAGAGCCAATTCCTAGTCTCATCTAATGTGGATATGTCTTGAAGTCTGAGGATGCCTTGCTGTGTGATAAAATCATGGGTCCCTCTTAAATATTCAGAATTGGCAAGGGTTAGCTGTCTCATTATACTGCCTTGCCATAACAGAAATTTTTTCCCATTTCCTAGAATGTGGTAGAGGTGTTTTTGAAAGAAGTTTTTTCCTTTCCAGTAGAGATTCCAGATCAGCGAGCCTTTTGAGGTGTTTTCGATCTACAAATTTCTCAAAGGAATTCCTATCACATACTTATTTTCTAGGATTTGGCTAACCAGATGCTTAGGATCATATTATAACTTCCACATGATTTTACAGCCTAGTGAAATATTTGCAAATGAGGGGTCTCTGATCTGAAGACCACCTTCTAGAATGGGTTGTTTTACCATATCCGAGTTGACCAAATTAAATTTATTTTGATTACCCTTTCCACCATGCCAGAGAAAGTCTCATATAAGCTTAGAAACTTGTTCAGTAATTGACTTGAGGGCCAGCGGAAAGGAGGTCTAATAAATTGGCAAGGTCGAGAGAACAGATTTGATGAGGATTAATTTTCTGGAATTGGTGAGCCAGTGGCCTCCACAAGAAGCGATTTTTATTTTAATTTGCATATGACATAGCCGCACAACACATTCTTATTAATTCTGAACATTAAGGGAAGCCCAAGGTATTTTATTTTTTCCCAATTTGCATGTCCAATGAAGCCCCAAGTGAGGCACGACTTTGTGGATGCTTTGATGGTCAGTGTTCCACCCAAACACAACACTCTTCCTATCATTGATGAGAGCACCCGATGCATTACAAAATCTATCGAGAATATATTTTATGTCAGTTGTGATCCTCATGGAGACACCTACTAACAAAAGAGAGTCATCTATGAATAAAGTGTGGTTAACTGCATCCAAACCTTTCGGCACTCTTATGCCTAGAACTATCCCTGTGTGCTTTCCTGTTGTTAGTTTTATGTTGAGGGTGTCTTCAACTAGGATGTACAGGAATGGGTAGAGAGGGTAGCCTTGCCTTAATCCCCTCAAAGCTTGAAAGAAATCAGCAGGTCTACCATTGACAAGCGAGGAAATCCAAGGCTTATATGTGCAGGCTTTGATCAGGTTAACGAAATCAGAGGATAGCCCAAGGGTAAGAAGGACTTTATAGAGGAACTAGAGCTTAACCTTGTCAAAGGCATTTTTCATGTCAGGCTTGATCATCATCCCTCACTCCTATTGATGGCTAGAATGCATTTCTTCCTGTACCTGTATGACATTATCGAGGATGTGTCTATCTTTGACAAACCCACCTTGAGAGGGGGAGATGATATTCCCTAGCAATGGCTTGATTATGTTGGCTAGGAGCTTGTGTAGAATTTCTTACGAAGTGTTGCAGAGGGAGATGGGCCTGAATGTTTCAAAGGATATGGGGTTCACCTCTTTAGGGATTAAGGCTAAGAAGGTGGAATTGCTGCCACCTACCACCTTAGATTTATGTTGGAAACCTTTGATCATTCTCAGCAAATCGAATTTGATAATGCCCCAACAGATTATGTAGAAATGGATTGAGAAACCATCAGGCCCAGGGGCCTTGTCTAGTTACATTTACCATATGAATTTGCAAATTTCTTCATCAGGGAAAAGCTTCATGAGGTTATTATTGCCTTTTCTACTGATAAGGGAGGGGATGTGAGAGAGGAAGTCCTTTGCATCCTCTGCACTGCTACCACTCTCTTTTATATTAAATATTTTGGAAGTGAGACTCTGGTGTAGACCGACCCTTCATGATTGGTGATTTTTGTGATGTGATTGCATGAGAGCAAGCTCTGTATTATCAATGGAAGAAATAAGTATTTCAGTCTCCAGATTTTAGCCACAGGCTGCGGGACTTAATCCTCCAATATTCTTCTTCAGTACGAAAAGAGCGATAGGAGTTTCTTTGTGCAATTTGTTCCTTTTCAAGCTCCATAGAGGTGCTATCTCTTTTTTCCATTTCCATTTGTAGTTCTTCCAACAGCTGGATTGTTTCTTTTCTCCGACTGGTTGGGGTATTTGTGGGATTTCTAATCCACTCTTTTAGCATGTGTTTTGTAGCCTGGAGATTCTTCTCCCACACATAGCTTGGGTATTAAATGACATATTTGGACCAAGACAAATGAACAATGTCGAGAAACCTATCTCTCTCACTCTAGAGAGGGCTGAATTGGAACATGATAGGGCCCAAGTTTTCTTCCTCTTACAAGAGGAGCATGATAGCCTTATGATTAGAGCTTAGCTTGGGAAGGATTTGGAGGAAATTAGCCTCTATTCTAGCTGGAACAAACTCTTTACAAGAAACCGGTCAAGGTGAGCATAGATGTGGTATTCCCCTACTCTGTTGTTGGACCAAGTGAATATTCCTATCATTGGTTTAAAGTCCAGGACATCCCATTGGAGTACAAGGTATTCCACCTTAGGGAGCATTTGGTCCCTACTACTACTGCTTTCTCTCTTTTATTTCAATTCCAAGACAATATTTAGGTCTCCGGCTAATATGATGTTCTTGGGAGAGTGAAGACCTAAAAATTCAGAAAGAGATTGCCAACAATCTCTTTTTTTAGTGTACAACATAGGAACATAAAGATTAAAAAAATAAAAGCTTAACTTACTTGTGGAGTGCCTTATCTCAGTGAAAATCCAGTGTTGGGTCTCGAAGGAGTTCTCTAAATGAAATTGTTCCTCTGACCAAAGAGTGAAAATTCCACCTGAGAAGCCCCTTGCACTTACAACCTTCCCTTGCATTTT
The DNA here is from genome assembly GCA_034641835.2 of Pinus albicaulis. Lineage (NCBI taxonomy): Eukaryota > Viridiplantae > Streptophyta > Pinopsida > Pinales > Pinaceae > Pinus > Pinus albicaulis. Next base: position 682,698,580 of record CM076576.1, read on the forward strand.
TCTTCCATTTTGATTTGCTGATGTCAAGAAGGGTGTCCCCTTTGATTTTAGTCTCTTGGAGCATGAGGATTTTAGGAGGTTCCATCTTCAGTAGCTATTTGATAGCTTCAGCTTTCATAGGGTTCCCCAAGCCTCTCAAATTCCAACAGACTAATTTCATTATTTACTGGTGAAGGGGTTGGTAGCTCCTCCCTTGGGAGGCCTTGTTCTGGAATTTCTCCCGATGGAAATTTCGATTGTGGATTGACTTCCTTGAGTTTTTTTTCATTCTACTTCTTCTACCCTGGATTCTTTATGTGATTTTCTTCCCACTCTTTTCGAAGGCCTCTCAAATGTTTCATGCTCCGAGGAGAAAGAGTTTTCCAATGGATTCTTTCTGATCATTTCAGCATATGAGGGTGGAGAGGAGGTACCTGGGATTACTCCTGAGTGGGTTGTTTCTTCATTACCTTTTCCCAAGGAGAGGGAAGTATTATGTCATTCTATGGTTTCCAAAGTTGTTACTGAGGGGTGTTGATCTCTTAAATAGGTTTTTCATCTTCAATCGATGGGTTAACATAGATCTCTGCCCCAAGAGTCTGCCCTACTGCTGATACTTTGGTCTCTTTCGTGACTCCTTTTCCTTTACCTTTTGTTGGAGTTGCTTTCTGAACCAGAGTCCATTGTTCTCCTTTCGAATTCTCACTTTCTTCTTCCACCTTATTTTTGCAGTGCATTGCAAAATGGCCATAACAATGACAGTGCCTGCATTTAAATGGAAGTCGCTCATAATCTAGCTTCTGGATATGGGTCCAGTCAGCAACCATTAGTTTGATAGCTTCAAGTAGCCCAAATTCAAATCCACCTCGACACATTTACGTGTGCATGAGTATTGATATTTTCTCACTATTTGATCAATATACTTTCTGAGGGTATTGCCAATGGTTTGGAGAGACTTATGGTTCCAGTAATCTAGTGGGAGATGTGGGAGAAACACCCACACTAGAACATTTGAAGGCACATCTTGAGCAGGATCAAAGTCAAGGGTCCATTTATTAAAGTATAGTCCCTGAGGACCCATAAAATATGGTTCATTTTAGAAGATGAGGCTTCTATCATCCACATTCTCAAAAACAAAAAGAAAGTATCCTTTGCCTACGAAGTGGCTTTTGATTCCTTTCGAGACTAAAGGAATCCAGTTCCTCTGCACCTAGTCTTCCATATCTTTGGGAGAGGACCAGAGGCTAGTAAATTATCCAATGAGCCCTCTTTCAGCCAGGTTCAATGCAGATTGACAAGTTTCTTCAATTGGAAGGGACACCGAAGGGATGCTATCCAGCTTCTTCACGAAATTTTGTTAAGATTCAGTCAGAGGGCACTTTTTGTTGGCTGCTATTAGTTTCTTGAATGCAAGGACTTCTGGAGGAGGAGGAGGAAGGGGAGCCTCGGGTACCCCTCCTAATGCCATGGTGGCTGGGAGGTCATAGGCAGGTTAGCCTGTGCTCAACCTATCAGAGCACGCGCTAACTAGTACAATAATATAATCTTGTTGTATATTTTAGCGCTAGACTAAATTAGTCATTTTTAGTTTGGTCGCCAAAAATTGATCAAATTTTGTAGTAATTCACTTGAAATAATTGTGGTGACTAATTTCATAATTTTATTCTAGTGCATCCTCTCAGAGAAATGGATGTCATATGATTGGCAAGTGGCTCCTCAGGAAGGAATAATTCTCCAGGGCCTCCACCTAGTGCCTGACATGGTCTCCCCAACTTCTTAGAAAGTTATCCCTGACAGAGGGGACACCATCAGGATCTTCAAACCTACTATAGAAGAATTCATAAAACTCAACTTTGATGGAGCCTCGAAAGGAAATCCAGGGCAAGCAAGGGTTGGAGATATTTTTCGAGATCATAAAGGCACAACAAGATTCATATATGTTGACTCATGTGGCTTTTCCAGCAACAATGAAGCAAATTTTATAGGAGTGCAATAAGGTATCCTCTTAGCCATCTAGCTAGGATACAAAAATTTGGTAATCGAAGGAGACTCTTAGTTGGTTATGAAAACTCTCAAAAAATTTAATCAAGGAACGAAGTTGGAAAAACTCAGCCAAAGATGGCGTACTGCTTCACATGTGCAGGGATTGGAGGATACAATAAAGAAATTTTATTATATCATTATCACCCATGTAAGGAGGGAAGGAAACAAAGCAGCTGACCTCTTGGAAAATTATGGTTGCACTCAACCAAATGAACCAATTGAATTAATCAGGCCTCCTAATATCAGGTAAGAACCATTGATCAAAGTGTAGAGCATCATAGTGCAGGAGAGGTCGGAGGGCAGAGCTCACCCACAGTTCCCGGACTCAGCTCCCCGATCGGGGTGTAACAAAGAATATGGGCCCTCTCATTAGTATTAATGGTAGTGGCCTTGGGGTTGAAGCCCACCACCTGCCACATGAGTGGAAAGGGCAGTAGGTTGTACTATCAGATGCAGCACGAGGCGAGGTGGCGGGACAAAAGCTAGTGCGTGGAGCTTAAATTAAGGTGGAGGAAGGCATGGGGATTTTTGTTATGATGATAGACTTTGACGACAGCGGGATAAAAACCTCCATTGCACTTCCACCATGGTGAAACTCAGGTATGTGCTTGGTTTCCTCTCCCTTGTTCATGTCGTGTTTATGTTTTATGATTTGGGCCAGTCTCTATGGGAGCCTAAGGGGATTAAGCTAGACAGGTATAGTCTAATGTTAGGTAGGGGAGAGCGGAACCATTCCGACTCTAGTTGGTGGAAGGTTGGGGTTCTTTTGGGTCTCTTCCTCTATGTCAGAGTAGGAATTGGGCATGACCTCAGCATGCACCTCAGTTTGAGTCTGTCAGATAAGGGATGCTAATAAGAAGGAATGGTCAGGGGTCGGGAAATTGTGCCATGGTATAGAGTTAAGGAGCAGTCCTGGGTTTTGTTTAGTTTAGATTCTTTGCTGGTTTATAACACCCTGAGCTACTTGGGCTTGGTGCACATGGGGAATGTGAGTGGGAATTCCACCTAGGCCCAAGAAATGGGAAACAACGCATCCTCTATCAATTTTGAGGGTGGGAGGTATGACGAGAGAGAGGACACCAGAAGGGAGGTTAGGAGATTGAAGGAATTTGGGAGCTCTTTGGGTTATGCGGATAATTTCTAGGGTGTGCGTGACCGTTAGGGACAAGGGGTGGTAGAAATTAAGCAGGGTTTAAGGATGATGGGTCTGCAGAGCGACAACCAGGGGAGAAGTCCTTGGAAGAGGCCCCTAGGTCACCTTTCTTCTGATACATGGGATGCATGGAACTCTGATCATTTTCATTATATGGAATTATGCCTCCATTTGATTGTGTGGATAGGTCACCTACCCGGAAACCTAGTCAAAGACAGTGGGATGGCACACTCCAAGATTCCTGTAGCTCGTGACCATTCCAAGGGCGCTGCAACTTGAGGCCATGGCTAGAAATATAAATGGAAGGCAGTAGAATCCCAACCCATCTCATCCCCTAGAAAGCTGAGAGGACGGAGGCCTGCAATCTATGTTATCCAAGATGCAGCAAAAGCATACCACGAGAACATAGCAGAGGAAATTCAAAATCCTATTGAAAAATGGGAAGCTGACATAAATAGACATGAAGAGACAAAGATGCAAATGACGAATGGAGAGGTTTAATACCAGATATGGGACAAAAAAGGGGCAGACTAACACAATTCAAGTAGACATTGTATCTTAATTGGTCTATAAAGAGCATCATTGGTAAAGCCTTGGATCGGATCTCTATGAGCCTGGTGACATTAGCCTAAGACTTCCTAGGCTACAAGAGCGATTTTGATAAGATCAAGTTCCAGCTGAGGAAACAGGATTGGTGCCTTGAGTGTATTGACTACCACCTCTCGTGTATTTCCTAGCCTTTTGAGCAGGTTGGCACCTCAGTTCAAGATCCGGCACCAGTGGAGTCGGCCTTGGTTCTAGACACGAATGAGTAGTTCATGACTATTTTAGTCTATCTTTTTTCTTAGTATTTACATCTGGCTAGCATTTAAATTTCAAGTGTTGAGTAAATATGTTAGTCAATCTGTGAAAACTTGTATATGTGTGAGTATCCACGTTTTGTTTGCTTGGTATGACAGACTCAAAACCATATTTTTTTGGATGGCATACCATGCCATCAGGTGGCCAACAAACTCAGTTCCTTGCTCAGGGCAGGTTGAGACCACCAAACTAGTAAATCTAGTTGTTTTTTGTTTATAAAATGAATGAAAAAGGAGTCCTAACAAGCTTACAAAAAAAACACTATAAAATGTATAAAATTAACAACAATAACAAATTCTAAAATTACATACATACATATAGGTAATGAAATAATAAAAAAATATACTAAGTATAATATATTATAAAATTGCAAGCCATACTATACCATGTGAAATACTATTGGCTTCTCAATGCCATGAGCCCATAAAACACTATTATTAATTTGAAGCAAAATTTAATGGCACATGTACATATTATAGCTTTATCAAGCTATGTGTTTCCATCAAGCTCCATAGCTCGATGGATCTATGTAGTTTAATTGAGGGTTTTATTTAGTCCTAGATGGACCTTTTGAAAGCTTGATGGAGGGCTTAAAAAATACACTCACAAAGATACATTTTCAACCTTTGGAACACAAGTTCTTTAAAAAAAGAGTAACCCAACTCCATCAAATTCACCCTTATTTTATTTTGAAATGACAATAATATAAAAAAATATTTATCTTAATTGGCTTATTCATAAAATAAATAATTATGTATTATGGTTTTGTGTATTTATTTTCTCCTGAGAATAATATAAAAATTAAATAAATGAAATAAAATATTTAGAAAACAATTACTTTAAATTTGTTGTATTTATGGTGAAAACTTACATAAATAAATTTTGGTTTTAAATGTAAACATGATAAATAAATAAATATTATAAAATAAATTTGTGTGAGTTTAGTTCAAATTTTATATTCATAATATAAATATTTGTAATTTTTTTATGGTTATGCTTGCAACTCACATAAATAAATCCACTTGTACATGCTAACATGGCAAACACAAAGTTTACTACATTACTTTATAGAACTTGTCAATATAGCATACACGACTTCTTTAAATATATGGTGATATATTCCACTTCTAATAAGATCAATAAAAATTACTCCACTTTAACACCACATAGTAAGAATGGTGCTAACTTGTCCATCAAATATGGTGATATACTTCATTTTTAATATGATACATAAACATTTACACCACGTAACTTAAGTGGTGCTAACGTGTGGTGATATACTTCATTTTTAATATGATACATAAACATTTACACGACATTAACACCACATAACGTATGTGGTGCTAACTTATGGTTCTAAAAGAGAGTTTTTCTTGTTGTGGATTGGTTCTTGAAGTGGATTTGCAAAATCCTCCCATAAAAAAGTAATGGAGCGTTCAGAGACCTATACTTTTGTTATATCCCATGGTTCAAAATTGATCTAAAAAACCATGTATACTCGTTGTGGTTTAGAGTGTGAGATCATGCAATATCCTGGTCAAAACAAAAATGAACCCTGTGATATAGTGTAGCCAGCTTGGAGAAATTCAAATGTTCTAGTGTTTCTTGTTGCCCATTTTGTTAGTGCTTTCTATCTCTGCAAACAGAAATTGAACCATGAGAAGAACATCTACATGTACAGGTATTTTATACTGATCACAACATGGCTTTTATGTTAGAGTTTTCTTTTAATATTTGAGAATCACATCATTGAATTGATTATAATTTTCAATTTTGAAGCATGGGGTGTCACTACCAACATATTTTTATGTATGATGTGGTGTCATTACCAACATATTTTTATGGATGAATGAAAGGAAATATTTTCTTCTTCTCCTCCATCTTTATCAAGTGTTGCTTCATAAGATTAGAGGCATGGGAACTATGCATTATCAGAGGGGCAAAGAGAGGTGTTTCAATATATGTATTTTTTATTTATTTATATTAGTTTGAGTGTAGGAAGCTACATGACCACGGATGATATAAAAATCTATCTTTCAATCGGAGGGAAAGGGAAGGGATGTGATGGTGTTGCCATTTATGAGGCATATTAATAGGTAGAGGGATTGATTCAATTTTCAAGTGTCAAATACAAGAATACACTTATATAATTTCTGGCACTAGTGCTTTCGATTATGCCCTATTACTAACTGTATTTTAAATATATCCATAGATATTACTATTTTTTCTTGTTTTACTCGAAAAGGTAATTGAATCTTCACACAAGTTGGATAATGATAGGTTTTTACATTAATTCCATATATGATTAGTGCCATGTAAGATTTGTATGTGGTTCTAACCTTTATATACAAGTTATGTCAATATGCAATTTTAGTCATACATTACAATGATATTACTTCCTTGTTAGGATACCCATTTTAAACATATCATCCTAGATTGTTATAATATCATAATAATTAATCAAAATCTTCTTCCTTCCTAATGGAGTTTTTTTTTAAAATCTATATGTTATCATTTTTTTCATACATTAACTATTATAAATGTAGATCCTTATTCTATTTCACTAAAACTTTGCAAACAAATTTTGTTATGAATTTATACAAATCTTAGTAATTGGTAATAAAAATCGTGCATTAAATAGGAAATTTATGTTATTTAAACATAACAATCATAATGTTTAATTTGAAATGTATTGTCAAACAAGATACTAAGATGCTCAATTAGTATATGAGACCCTTTTATGTGTGGGATAAGGGACCCCTCCATATAGATATTTGATTATTAGCCTAGGAAGGTGCTCTACAACTCACTATATGTGACAATAAATTGAACCAAATTTAATTCATTTTAAACTATGATATATCAAGCAATTAAATGGATGTAAATCCTCTTAAAGGTGGATTTACTAAACTCAAGGATCAAATTTCTTAAGGTGTTCTTTTTTTAATTATTTAATATCAAGGAATTGATACATGACATGGAATTCAATGATAAAGAAATTTACACGATAAGAAATTTGATCTCTCAAGATTGATTTATTAACCTCAATGATGAAATTTCTTAAGGTGTTCCTTTTTTAATTATTTAATATGAAGGAATTGATGCATGACATGGAATTCAATAAAGAAATTTACACACTAAGAAATTTGACCCCTCAAGATGGATTTATTAAGCTCAAGGATCGAATTTATTAAGGTGTATTTTTTTTAATTATTTAATATGAAGGAATTGATACATGACATGGAAGTCAATGTTAAAGAAATTTACACACTAAGAAATTTGATCCCTCTTGGTGTTGGATAGATTTTAGTTTAAAATGGATGTACATCAGTGACTACCACAAATAAATATGACATCAAAGAAATTTTTTTATATTTAAAATTATATCCATTTTTTACAATATATCTATCCAAGTTTCGTGCTAATAAGTTCTCTTGGATCCCTTAGTTTAGGTTCACTAGTCTATGTTGATGAGTTTATTAGAAATGACATCTACAAATGTGAATGAACATATCTTAGACTTCCCCATGACACTTGTTTAAACAAATATCAACAATGTTCACGGCAATTGGAAAATCACATAAATAAATAAAAAATGCCTCATGTAATTCTTGTGTACTTACAATTAACCTAGAAGTAACCCTAATGATTCAAATCTATGTACACATTTAATTTTTTCTTAAGTCTCATAACATATGATATGAATGCCCTAAAAGTGACTAACATCATAAAGTTTCAAGCATTACACATCCCATCTTTGTTTATAATATACAAGTCAACAATTATTGTCATTACCCTTTCTAACAACTTTTTAATACTAACATATAGCAAGAGACTAAGCTTTATTTGATCTCATTGTACAACAAGAGACTAAACCGTATTTGATCTCATTGACGTTTTTAATAAGAATCTTGTCGAAAGGGCCATCTTTGGGAAGCATGAATTGAAACACAAAAGCTCTAAAGATTGAGGAAATTCCAGCTTCATCTACTGTGAAACCATGAAAAGAAATGCCTTGCTTAACATTTAATTTTTAGGTGAACACTAGGAAATCCACGTCATTACCGGGTTCACCACCATCATCATGAAAATCATAAATCCTATGCCACATGGAAGAAAATAGATTGATATCAAAAAGCTCTTGTTTATTCTAGAAAGAGCTACGACGAGGGCTAGAAGAACCCATGCAATCATGTCATTGACAAAAGCTGCAACCATGGCCGGAGTGTTAGAGAACGTAATCTCAACCACCTGCTAGGTGTCAAATCCGTCTGTCCAAGTGTCCCGGTTTAGTTTAAGTCAGTTCAGTTTAGTCGAGTTTATCTCCAGTTATTTATTGCTGATGTTTCCAATGTAATCTATTTAATCTATTCGTAATCTTGAGAAGAGCAACTCTCTGCTCCAGTTTTCGTTTTCAGTGTTTCAATTCTTGTCATGGTATCGGAGCCGAGTTGCATAAGCCTCCCTGGAGAGCAGCAACAGAGCCACGAAGGAGCAGAAGAGAAGAACAGTCAATTGGCGCGACTGTGAGCTAATAGGCGCGAGAATACACGCAATACCCGCGCCAGAACTGTGCCTCGCATCGTTTTTTATAAAGGCGCGACTGCATACAGTCGGGACCGCGCCTAACGCAAGCATAAAATTATGCTTCTGGGTATCAAGTTTTTTCAAAAGTCACGTTTGTCTGCCCAGTAAAAAATTACGCATCTGCGTTAAGGTCAAATGACGAATGCATGCGAAGGTACGAAGCAAATCGTTTCGTGTTAAAGTTATTTAAAAAAAAAAGAAAATCGTTTTTTTTTCAAACGATAAAAAGGGTCAACGTGGATTTTATTAAAGGATTTTAAAAATCGATCCAAAGGGAAAAGCCCTTTTACTTATTATGGTATTGATTTTTTAAAAAGAGTAAAAGCCTTTTTTATAAAGTTTGATTTATTAAAGTTTTTTTAAAAAACTTGAAATTGGATTAAAGGGTTTGAAAGAGCATACGGTGAAAGTTTTATAAGAGTGAAAGTTTTTATGAAGAATTTTTTTTAAGTTTTTTTTATATATAAAAAACTTGAAATTTGTTCAAAGGTATTTTTAAAAGAGCATGTGCTAAAGAGATTTAAAAGAATTTTTTTATGGGAGAGTTTTTTTTTAAAAAAACTTAAAGTTGAGAAAGTGAAATTGTGAAAGCCATGTAGAAGTAAGAGATATTTTGAAGAAAATTTTTTTGGAAAGCAAGGTTGCATAAGACTCATTGAAGAGCAGCAAAACTTAAAGTTGTGATGTGAGATGAAAGTGAAAGATTGCATAAGACTCATAGAAGAGCAACAATTTTTTTTTTGAAGAAGCAATGTATTTGATGAATTTGTAGACTCGTTTGTTTGTGGTAGCGAAGTAACGAGGTCATGGGAAAAGCCAAGAGGCTAAAGGAGAAACAGAAGATGTTCGAGATCTTTCTAGATCTGGAAATCAAAAGGCAAAAAGATGCCTATGCATTAAGATGCATACAAGAATCAGTTGATGCAAGTATACTTCCCTTAATTTCAGATTCCAAGACAGCCAAGGAGGCATGGGATACCCTTGAGAGATGTTTTGGTACAAGGGGGAGCATTGAAGCAAAGGGGAGCTTTGAAGATGAAGATGAAGGTAGATCTGTAGCAGCAGATCTACAGCCAGATGAAGATTCAGAAGAAGCAGAAAAGCAGCATGAAGATGCTCGTGAATCCCACTGTGCACAACCACAAGTAGATGAAGAGAATCCAGCAATAGAGATTGCTGACGAAGTTTTAATGATACCAGCAACAGAGCTTGCTGATGAAATGGTAAATCCAATGATTGATATGGCTGATGTAAACTTTGATAATGAAATTTTTGCTAATGATGACTGGCTGCAGATGATGCAACAGAAAGAAGATATTGACATAATGCTATTTGGTGAGATTACCCCACTTCAGTTAGTGGAAGACAACCTGTTTGCAGCAGCACAGGTCAGTGAAGAAGAGGCAGAGAAAAAGACAGAGACAAAGCAGAAGGAAGAAACAGAGAAAGCAGCAGAGACAGAAACAAAGAAAGAAGTTTGCAAAGAGAAAGCAGAAACAGAGAAAGAAGAAGAGACAAAAGAAAGGAATCAAGTCTGCAAAGGGACAGCAGAAACAGAGACAGATGAAGAAGCAGATAAGGAAAAACAACAGAAGAAAGCTCTCATTACAGAGAAAAAAGACCAGAACCAATGTCGTTCTGAAAATGTTTTTTATTCTAACATTGATTTTCAGTGTGTAGGTACACAGATTAATTATGAAGAAGAGCTAAAGTTTATTGAAACATGGCTTGCAACACCATGTCTAGTTGAGGTCTACACAGAAGCTGTAGATATGAATGTTGAAGACGATATGCATGACGAATGTGTCAATGAAATTTTCATGCATTGGAGTTTTGAAGAGATAATATTTTATTCTAATCCTATGTTGCAACAGATTGATGATGATCAGCGCATAACAGAAGACAATATGTGGCAGCAGCCCACATTCAAGTCGTTTTTTGAAGAAGTCTGGGACATGCTTAGACAATCTGGAACAGTAAAAGACCTGCACCAGCAAACCAAGAAACCGAGCTTTGAAAAATACAACAAAGCGAAAAGTCTGAAACAATTTAGAGGCTACAGAATATGGAAGAAGAGAAGAAGAAAACTAAATCTAGTTGAAGTCAATTTTTTTTAAATTGTAAGCCTCGCTGAGACATAGACCAGCAGGTATATTAATTAATTTTTTTTTTTGTGGTTGATATTAAAGGGGAGTGTTAAAGAACGTAATCTCAACCACCTGCTAGGTGTCAAATCCGTCTGTCCAAGTGTCCCGGTTTAGTTTAAGTCAGTCCAGTTTAGTCGAGTTTATCTCCAGTTATTTATTGCCGATGTTTCCAATGTAATCTATTTAACCATTTCGTAATCTTGAGAAGAGTAACTCTCTGCTCCAGTTCGTTTTCAGTGTTTCAATTCTTATTAACTATCGTACGTGAAGTGGTGAGAAGCTTGAAACTCTGCATGTATCCTAACAAGCGGCGATGATAGACAACGATATATATCCATGAAGAGAGGAACTGTTAATAGACCACACTCTTAGAAACCATTTCTTTAAAGGAACATAAACAACCCCTATCTAGCTACGAAGGTTAAGCTACTTGAGCTACTAGTTTCGCGGTTCCCGGTGAGAAATGATCAACGTATATATCATAACATAAATTATATAAAATACCTACGCGTTCTAACAAATTAAGTTTAAAATTTTAATTTGAAGTATATAATATAAGTAATAAAGTATATAAAAAATTTATTGTATGGATATACATTTTAAAATACCAATTATTTAAATAAATAATTAATGATAAATTAAGTATGTCTATTTAAATAAATAAATAATTACTAATTAGATTTATTTTAGGTTATTGAGGGGAATGATTGTTATCTTTACATTGATTTTTTACAAAGTAAACTTTATTGTAAATATATGAAGAAAAGATAAATTTCTTTAAAATATAAATATATGTTTATTTTTTTTAATTTAAAAAAAAAAATCACTTTAAAATTTTGTTTTCTAAATATGTGATAAATCAAAATTTGAATAGCTTTAAGTTGAACATATATAATTTGTGAATTCCATTTTAAGTTGAATATATATAATTTGTGAATTCCATATTAAATATAAAAATAAATAAAGAGAATATTGTAAATAAACTTATAAATAAATAAAAATATATCATTAATATAATTTAGCTTACTTAAAAAATTAACATTAAAATGTCAGAGCAACTTAGTTCGAGTGATTGGTTTAAAATAATAATAATATCAAAATATTTTATTTATAAATAAAATTGAAATATATTTTTTAAAATATTATATCATAGTTTATATATATATATATATATATGAAAAGAGCAAGATTATGTTTTAATAAAATTATTTTATTATAATTTTTTTTTAAATATATTTGAGAAAGTTAATATAGATGCGGGAAAATTTTATCCTTCTCATGTGTCTCTCTAACTGATTTTGAGATTTAACCTTAACCTTTTGTTATAACACATTATTTGACTATAAAATTGAAATTTTGTTGTGATATTTATATTAAAATAAAATAAAAACAATCATTTAAAGATAATTATAAGTATTTCTATTTGGGATAGCAGTATGGATGAAGTGTTCACCCAACTAATCATAACGCCTCATTTCCGTTACTTTTGTGGAATAATAAAATAACACATGGAACAGAATTCATTGGAATTTTCGCCATCCATTCAGCAACATCTATAGAAACACTCAGAGAAGTCCATTCTTGCGCATGCTTTTCCCATTGCATTTATAGGAGTTTATGTTTATTCCTCTTTTCTCCAATTGATCTATGTATGAATCTTGTAGCATCCTGTTGGGATTTCCTTATTTCTTAATTTAACATTTTTAGAAATCTATCGGATTCATCACCCCAATCCTAATGTGAAATCAGTGAGTCGATGGTAACGAAAATCAGACACGTGATCAGATTGCCAAAATGTTATATCGTTTCAAGTACTAAGATTCAAATTTCCGAGAGAACTCTAAGTGGATGTTTTGGATGGTTAGTGGATGAATGGTCTAAGTGTATTTGAGCAGGTAATTTTAGGTGGTAGGTTGTTAGGAGTTTTTCTAAAAGAACAGTGTGTACCATGATACCTGGAGATAAATTTAATTAAGTGGCTCATTTCTGACTTGTTAAAGATGATGAACTATTTGTGGATTTTAGTAGAGCCATATCCACCAATGTTTAAATCTTTTGTAAAGAAATGTTGTATATAAATGAGATATTTATCCAATGACATTTTCTCACAAGTACTATCACAACATGCATTGATACATTGATTCTATCTATAATCAGATTTTTTTCTCATCTTCAATACAACTTACTAATATAAAGTATTTCTACGAACTATTAGTGGTATCACTAGCTGATATATACCTCATAATTTTCCTATACATAAATTATTCCATGTCATTTAAAAAAACCTTAAAAAAACTTGAACTCATATGCTAAGTATTACCTGTAACCTTGTTCTTAAATTTAACATCTTGCTACATTGTTACAAGATATATAAAAATTAAATTTTAAATTATATTTATTGTCCAAATATATAGAGATATATCTAGCTTGATTATTCGCTCCCACATTCCCATTCCTCTTGTGGGCTTTACTTTGCACCTCTAGGTAAGATAGCCTATAAACTGTCAACGCAGTGTGGCTTTGTACGGAGAGCTATATCCCGGGTGAGGCTGTTATAATAGCCCTTCCATTACGCTCTCCTGAGGTAGTCTACTAGTGTACGATTACATTAAATTGTGGTGATTGATGTACCAACAGATTCAGAGTTTAAATGACTATCCTAATTTATAAATCTATTATTCCAGATATATTTCATTGCTTAAAAGTAATCGTCACAAACGAGTCATGAGAAATCTCAAATGACGCACATGATTGGGTCAAACAAAAAATAGAACCCTTCGAAACTCCAATAGTTGGCTTTCAACTTTGCATTACGTTTTGCATTCATCGTAAAGTTTCTTTCGCTTTCCATCCGTTAAAAAGTCACATATTATATCAGCTGCCTTTGCACGCTTGTACGGTCTGGTTGAAAACATTGCGCGGGTAATATCTGGTTACGATTTTTTAATCATTTCCAACTACACAATTCTCCAGGTAAGATGGACAACTGCTGCAACTCATTGAATGAACGTTCAACAGCTCGCGGTGTTATTTGAGGAGTTGTCTTTAGTGCGACTTTTTGAAGTTTCAGGCTATTGTAAAATCTTGGTTTTTGTTATTCAAACTGGTTTTTTGACTCTATATATGGATTCAGCACCCTAAAAAACTTCTAAAACACTTCGATTGTGCAAAGTTAACAATCAAACTTCTCTGTTCAATAAATTCTTGCCAGAATTTAGAGGAATTACACCGTAAAAAGTCACAGTAAAAATCTTCAAAAAGTCGCACTAACGACTACTCTCGATTAACGACTACTCTCGATTAGCCTCAGCAAACTCGACACTGTTATTTTATTGACCTCTCCACTGCGAGTTTACACAATATTATGGGCCCGGGGATCTTGTCATGCTAAGAAAGGAGTAAAATGGATTCCGTAACAAAGTCCCGTCTTATTATTATAATACGTTCAATTAAAAAGATAACAATGATAGGGAGTCAAATCAAAAGGGTAGTAGGTAATCCATGTGCCAGTCATTCAAAATTGGAGGATGATGGGCTCCATCTTTAAGCTGCTGCCTTTGTCTTTAACCAGGGCTTATGTTTAAATATATGTGACGACATGATTCCTAAGCCCTTGCGACCTACCATGTGGAGCTATGTGGCCAAGCAAGCTGGTAGTTCTTTATGGGCGAGCCTTATTTCAGCTGCCATAAGCCCATTAATGCGGCGGGCATCAGCTGCCTGGCCGCATTAATGGGCCTATGGCAGCTGAAATAAGGCTTGCCGTTTCTTATGTATCCTCTGGTGGTGCGGCGGGCATCAGCGGCCTGGCCGCATTAATGGGCCTATGGCAGCTGAAATAAGGCTCGCCGTTCCTTATGTACCCTCTGGCTCATTAATTTCAATTTCACTAAGCTCTGTACTAGTTCATGTCATTCAGCGTAACATTTCAATGCTGCAATCCACGCGCATTGGTACCGGTGTGTCATTTTTATAAATATCTAAACCGTGAGAAGCACTATAGAGATATATATTTAGGTTCTTTTACCATATATCAACAATAGAGCGTGTGAATATTAGCAGAGCATAAATTCATTGTTATCACAATATCAAGGCATGATTAAAGTCGATGGATGGTATAAGTATGTAGTTTGTTGTTGAAAATTGAAAGAAATTGAGGTGAGTGAATTGAAAAATTTTATTTTCTTTTAAAACATATAAAACAATTTTATTTTATTTTATTTATTTATTTATTTTTTATTGAATTAAATTTTGAGAAATAAGTTTTCCTTATTTATTTTCAATTTTTTTCATTCAAATATGATAACATTAAAACTAAAATATAATATTTTTTACAATAAAAAAAATTATATCTAATATATAATATATAATATATAATATAATATAAAGACTTATTGGTCTTATTAAATTATTGGGAGATCAGCAAAAATGTTGCATTGCAAAACATTAATAACATTAAAAAAATTGTTACTTCTAAGTTCAAAGAAAACATGTGGTGTGAGAAAGATCTAGTAGCTAAAAGAAAATTAAGATATTATAAGAAGGTCATCAACCTCACCCTAGAATATGGAAAGTATCTCTCTCTTTTAACTAGCTCAAAGAAGAAAATTAATATAGCTAAGATTAGAACGAACTCTCATGAGCTCCATAGTGAAACAGGTTGTTGGACAGTTCCTAAAACATCATGTGTGACAGCCTCATTAGAGTTAACTAGTATGCACTAGTTAAAGACATTCATTATTTTACTTTCTGGTAAAAAGACTTGAAACTTTATTGTAGATAAAAAAAAAACAAATTATTTTGATGAAATCATTAAAATAGGAGGACTAGTTACCCACTCCTCTGAGGATAAAATTGAATCCTGAGAGAGAGGTGGGGGTTCTGTGAAATTTTGGGAGAAGGACGGAGAAGTATTTTCTTGAGCTGGTGAAGGTCCACTGGGAAATAGCTTTCTGAATCCCTTGTGAAACCAGATAATCTGTTTGTGACTCGATTGGCCATCCAGAGGTCACAGCAGAGAAACTCCACTATTAACCGTGGCATCGTCCAGATTCTGGAGCTAGGATACAAGTGGAGTACGTAATAGCCTCCCTTGATGGTTGGGAGGACAACAGCTGCGAAGCTGTTAATTTAGATAAGTATTTTCTGTGTAGTTTTCTGTTAATTAAGATAAGTATTTATGTGTAATTTTCTGTTAATTCAGATAAGTATTTCTGAGTAATCTCTGTTAATCCAGATGAGTATTACTGAGTATTTTAAATATTATCATTACTGAATTTCTAAAGGTTGAGAATAGTGTAGCAGAGAGGGTTCTTGTTTTATTATTATACAAGTGTTTCTGTTGGGTTTGTATTGTATATGCAAAAGGGCGAAATCTGAACTATGAAAGCCTCTGTCCTTTTCTTAGGATTAAAAAAAAAACAGATGAATCTAATAGCAGTGCTTTCTGTAGCCTGCAGAAGGCAATAAAGTATTATAGAAAATATAGTAGCCAGCACTAATTGGAATGCAGAATAGTAGATAAACAAGAATAGCAGACTGTAAATGCTATGCGCTACTGTAGCATTAAACATAATATAGCTAAACTTTTCACATGGGAGAATTGTATCATTAAAACCAAGATTTTGCTGAGGTAATGTTGTTTACTATTTCCTCCTCTTTCCTCATGAAGCATAAAAATTAAAGACAGGAAATAATCGATCAACTGTGGAACATAAAGGAACGAAACCTAAACGGTTTAATAGAGTATAAACAAAGCTTCTTGAGAAAATTATTAATGAAACTGATTGCAATAAGAAAAACCCAAACAGGTTCGTAGATAGAGAAATTTAGACTTAGAACCTTCACATCATAACAGATTAAGTCGTATACGCAGTAAAAAACGAACAAGGATGCAAATTTATAGTAAAACATAAATGCTATTTCTTTGCTCTCAACAGTATTCATGAGCCGAACTCAAACGTCAGAACCCTTACTTTTGTCATGTGCAGGAACAGTTTAATTCTTGACTGTAAAACCAACCTCGAGTAAAAACCCTTAAAAGAAATGCATGTAAATTTACACAATTATTGCCTCTTAGAAAAAGAGTACTCAAAGAACCGTAAAACCCTAGCTCGAGTGGGAAAAGCCCCATAGAAATAAATCTACAACCGGAGGTTGTAACTCTGAAGCATTCGACAGAGAGTCTTGGAGAGGGTAAATACCCTTTGAAAGTGCTAAGTACCTGTTAAGGATGAATGGAATGTTAGCCATGACCTTGCAGGGAAAATCATCCAAGGGAAGTCGTATCGAGGGTTAGAGTTTCTCCTACCTGCCACAGAGAAAGACATCCCGTCTCGATGGTTGAGCATCACAGTATGGTTTTAAAGAGGAATTCGCAATTTAATTAAAAACTTAGCTCAAAATCAGAAGAAGTATTACCTGATAAGAAACAAAACCTGTCGCAGTCGTCCACTGGAGAAGAAGATTTGCGAGTTAGAACTCTTATTGTTTTAACGAAAAAAAAAATACAAGGGTATAAACTGCATTATAAACCCGATACAATCAAGATAGCCTATAGGAGAAGATTTACCTTCAGTATTACAGTAAGAACTTGGTACCGGTGTGAGACGGGCTTTGGAGCCGAATAACGAAGCACAGCGGGTAGCATTCATCGGGGTGGAACCCTGTAAGAGTAATTAATGGGGTCATTCGACTTTAAACAAAATGTAAAAATAAAAATAAAAAAACAAATAAACCAAGAAAAATAATCTATAACGTTGGGAATAAGAGTTACCAAGAAACTCAGACCTGATATATAGGTTCAAGGCAGAAACTGCAACGTGAGGGTGCCAAAACTTGAGAGAGCGCCGGGGAAACCAAAGAAAAATCAAAGCAGAAAACTCGTTAACTCATAATCCACTGGTAGAGAATGTTGGCATGATAGAGAATCCGAGGGAAAATCACATAGCTGTACCATGGCGGGATAGCCCAAAACTGTCGGGAGTAATTAGCACTGACAACCGGACTGCGTGGAGTGGTAGTGTTTCCATGTGGAGCATTACTCATCCCAAGGGCTAAGAGTTAACGATGTCACCATAAATTGTGCAGTTAAGTATAATGTACGAGCTTAGTTCAGATGTAATGACACCCGAACTTGCACGTTAGCCAAGCCCGTAAGGGAATCAATATCAAATGTTAAACTTTAAACATTGGCGTAACATATATAAATATATCGAAACTAAACACTGTACAAACCCTTGCCAGGATAGGGTTGAACGATTTCATTTAGGTGCGTTTTAACCTTAAGCCAAGTTGGAGAAATAAATATTATTTGATTTTGTACTGTTTATGCAAATAATGTGAAAAATCAAGAATATTGCCTCGTACTGCCAGTGGCATGGTATGTATTTAATTCGATTTAATTGTAACATCTAAAATGGGTTTGAAAAGGGATTTCGGTGAATGCAAGTAGTAAAAATAATAATAATAATAATAATTTTGTTTATGATGGTAATTCTTTTTTTTGTTGAGGTGTAAGTGATAAGTGGTATCAGAGCCAAGTTGCTACACTGGGATCCTAAGGGTCTACTAACAGTGAAGTTGTGTATGTGATTAGTGCACTAAGGGGAAGTGAGTGAAATGAGGGAAGTTGCAACATCTCAGTCACAACCAGAGGAAACTCCAGTCCCTACAGTTATGAATCCAGAAATGTGGGTTCAATTAACTGTGGAACAGCACCAAAAGACGAGTCGATTGCTTAAGCAACAACAGCAGCAAACTGCATTTTTGCTAAATACATTACAAAATCTGCAAGAAGAAATGATAAGAGTTCAGAGGGACAATGAGAGGTTGTTACAAGATCAAGAAAATATTATGAAAAGTTTATCTGATAAACAAAATCAGGAGATGGGGCACCCCAGTGCGGAAAAAGAGTTATCAACGGAACAAGAACAACAACAAACCAGAAACGACACTATTGGCAGAACTGAAAAGAGTCCCTCCCAAAAGAGTAAAAACAGAAATTATAATGAGGCGGAATCGGGCAATCTGTCCGACCAGTGAGATCATAAGAAACAAAAAGTGGAACTGCAAGGGGAATTTCATAAAATTAAGCCACAAACATTTGATGGTGAGGCGGAGGAGGTTGCCGAAGCTTGGTTAATCAATATAAACAAGTACTTTCAAGTATATGAATATAGCAGCAATCTGAAGGCCAGATTGGCTATATACCAGTTGCGAGAAAAAACTATCCTGTGGAGGGAGGAGGTGAAAAATGTACGCAACATTGATGAGTGAGATATCACATGGGAAGAGTTTCAGCAATACTTTAAGGACAAGTACTTAACAGAAAGATTTTATGATGACAAAGCTAAGGAATTCCATGATCTTCGATTGGGACAAATGACCATGGACTAATATGTTACAAAATTTACATCCCTGTTATGTTATCTTCCTTATCTTCGGGAGGAAAAAGCCAAGGTGCAAAGGTTCTTAAGCAGTTTACCTGCCCCAATGAGGGAGCGGATAGAATTTGTTAACCCGAAGACCATGGATGAGGCTATCCGTAAAGCACAAAGGTACTATCAGCAGAACAAGGCCAAGGGTGATGGAGGAAAAAGCTAGTAGCCAAGGAAACATCAGAAAAATAGCTCCACTTTCAAAAGTAGTAAAAGCAGCAACGTTAAAGGCTTGGCACGAAATTCTGTTGGCAAGCAGTTTGGTAAAAATCATTAAAGGATTAAGTGGCCAGTAGAGGAGAAACCCACAGAAGCATCCAACAAGCCGAAATAGGGACAGATTTCAAAACCTCCTCTACAGTGTTGGGGCTGTGGGGAGGCTCATTATTATAGAAATTGTCCCCAACGGAATAAAAATGAAGCTGTAGCAAATTTGCAAGAGGCATCTATAGTGGGGGACGTGGCGCAAAATATACCTCCTATAAATGCAGCCTTGGAGGACCGACAGGCTGATTTTCAGCCCACAATGATTGAATTGGAAGGTACTATACTAACTAAACTTGTTTCGATTTTAATAGATCCTGGAGCAAGTTTAAGTTATGTAAGTCCTAAAATAGTAGAATTATGCAAATTAAAAGAACAAAAATTTAAGAACTCATGGTTAGTTCAATTAGCTACTAGGGAAAAACACAAGGTAACTGCAAAAATTCCTAATTGTATACTGGAAGTGGCAGAACAACAGTTACAAGCAGACTTAAATATTTTACCATTGGGGTCATATGTTGTGTTATTTGGAATGGATTGGCTAGAAGGACAGTGGACCCTAGTGGACTACAAAGAAAAGATGATTTATTTCAGAATGAAAGATGGCACGCGTAAAGAAATTCAAGGAATTAAAAACCCTGTACAACTACGCCCAATAACAGCATCCCAAATGGGCAAGTGTATCAGAAAAGGATGTCAGTTGTACGCAATTCAAGTAGGATATGCAGAGTCCAAGGAAAAGGCTCCAATAATGGAGGATATTCCTATAGTGCAGGAATTTTTGGATGTTTTTCCATGAAATATTCTTGGATTGCCACCCAAAGGGATATTGACTTCACCATTGAATAGCTGCCAGGAGCCTCTCCGGTGTCAAGAGCTCCTTATAGAATGAATATACCAGAATTAATAGAGCTGAAGATACAATTACAAGAACTGTTAGACAAAGCCTATATTCGCCCAAGTGTGTCTCCTTGGGGAGCACCAGTTCTTTTTGTTAGGAAAAGGGATGGAACCTTACGCATGTGTATGGACTACAGGCAGCCTAATAAGCTGACTGTTAAGAACAAATACCCTTTACCAAGAATTGATGATTTATTCGATCAACTGAGAGGGGCTAAGGTGTTCTCTAAGATAGATTTAAGATCCAGATATCATCATATTTGGATTAAGAATGAGGATATTTTCAAAACAACATTTTTCACTCGATATGGACATTATGAGTTCATGGTGCTGCCCTTTGGATTGACAAACGCGCCAGCAACCTTTATGAGGTTGATGAATGGCATTTTTCATCAGTTTTTGGATAACTTTGTACTTATCTTCATATATGACATACTAATATACTCAAAAAGCGAGGAAGAACATAAGGAACATCTTAGAGTAGTTTTGGAAATGTTGAGGAAGCATCATCTTTATGCTAAGTTTAGCAAGTGCGATTTCTTTAAATTAGAAATCCAATACTTAGGACATGTTGTATCAGCTGAAGGGATAGCCATTGATCCCGAAAAGATCAAAACCATTATGGAATGGCGAGTACCTTAGAATGTGGCAGACATTAGATCATTTATGGGTCTAGTTGGATATTGTAGAAGATTAATAGAAGGGTTTTCTAAAATTGTTTATCCTATTACATCTTTGCAGAAGAAATGCAAGCCTTTCAAATGGATGAATGAATGTCAAAAAAGCTCTAAAAAGATGAAATAGCTCCTAACCACAGCACTAGTACTGAAGGTAGCTGACCCCAGTAAAGACTATGAGGTTTGTACTGACGCAAGAAAGCAAGGAGTTGGTGCAATATTAACTCAAGAAGGTAAAGTGATAGCCTATGAGTCTAGGAAGCTGAAAGAACATGAACAAAAATATTCTGCTTATTAGAACTTACAGCAGTAGTGCATGCCCTCCGAGTATGGAGGCATTATCCGCTGGGTAAAATATTTGTACTTAAAACAGACCATAACAGCTTGACTAATTATTTTAAGCAAGCAGATTTAAATTCTAGGCAGGCAAGATGGAATGCCTTTTTAAGTGAATTTGACATGGACATACAACATGTTAAGGAAAAATAAAACCGAGTTGCAGATGCGTTGAGCAGAAAATTGCATGGTATTTATGCAATGTATTACAGTCAACTAGAAAGTCAACTGTCAGAAGAGTTAAAGGAAGAAGCACAGAAGGACCCTGAATATAAGTTCTTGTGGCAGAAAATGGAGAATGATAGGAAGCAAGGAAAGACATCAGAATTGGGAAAGAACGAAGATCATATGTTGACTTTTCGAGGAAGAATATATTTACCTAATCGCGCAAGTCTTAAGGAGTTAATTCTGAATAAATTCCACCGCAGCAATTACGCTCGCCATCCGAGATATCAAAATATGCTCACTGCAATAGGAAAGGTATATTATTGGCCAAGCATGCGTAAGAATATTGCAGAG
The DNA here is from genome assembly GCA_034641835.2 of Pinus albicaulis. Taxonomy (NCBI): domain Eukaryota; kingdom Viridiplantae; phylum Streptophyta; class Pinopsida; order Pinales; family Pinaceae; genus Pinus; species Pinus albicaulis. Next base: position 682,720,484 of record CM076576.1, read on the forward strand.
TATCTAAGAAAATGTTTGGAATGTCAACAGGTTAAGGTGGAGCATCAGCATCCTGCAGGACTACTGCAGCCCATACCCATTCCTGAGTGGAAGTGGGAGGTTATCTCTTTAGATTTCATCACAGCTTTACCATGAAAAAAGAGGCAGAATGATTCAATCATGGTGGTGGTAGAAAGATTAAGCAAATTTGCCCATTTCATACCTGTACAATCTACTTACAAGATGGTACAGATTGCGGATATATTTATGACGGAAATATTTAGGTTGCATGGCATACCTAAGACTGTAATTTTAGATCGGGATGTTAAGTTTCCATCCGCATTTTGGAAGACTTTGTTTTCTGGTCTGGGAACTCAGATACACTTTAGTACTGCCTATCATCCTAAGACTGATGGGAAGACGGAATGGGTAAACCAAGTTCTGGAAGACATGCTGCGCATGTATGTGATGCAGCAGCCAACTAAGTGGGAGGATTACTTGCACCTGGTTGAGTTTACCTATAACAATGGATATCAGGAATCTCTGAAAATTAGTCCCTTTGAGGCATTGTATGATAGGTAATGTCGTACACCTATAAACTGGAGCAATCCTGAAACAAAATTATTTTTGGGACCTGAAATGCTGGCTGATATGGAAGTTGAAGTAAAAAGAATAAGGCAGAATTTGAAGGCAGCGCAGGATAGACAAAATATGTATGCAGACAAGAAAAGGTCCTACCGCGAATTTGTAGTAGGGGACCACGTATACGTAAGAATTAAGCCCAAGAGGAGTACTATGAGAAGGACTTCCTGTGCCAAATTGGCTCCCTGGTATTGAGGACCTTTCCAAATACTAGAAAGGGTGGGACCAGTAGCTTATAAACTGGCCTTACCCAATCATATTCAAGTACACAATGTGTTCCATGTGTCCTTACTGAAGCGATATGTGCATGATGAAAAAAATGTGATTCATTGGCAAAGTATTCAGGTAGGAAAAGGAATAGAAATCCTAACTTAAAGTTCTGAATAATAAAAACATACTGACTTGGAAACACTTTGTTTTTCAGGTAGAACCGGGCGGAGAGTTTCTGGTCGAGCTACAATGCATATTAGATAGAAGAGAAATTGAACTCTGCAAGCGAGTAGTTGTCCAGGTGAAAGTGCAGTGGAAGCACTTTAGACCAGATGAAGCTACTTATGAGGATGAGAAATTTATGCAGGCAGCTTACCCGAAGCTCTTCACAGAACTAGGCTAACACACCAGGGATGATGTTACTTCCAGTGGGGGGAGATGTGACAGACTCATTAGAGTTAACTAGTATGCACTAGTTAAAGACATTCATTATTTTACTTTCTGGTAAAAAGACATGAAACTTTATTGTAGATAAAAAAAAACAAATTGTTTTGATGAAATCATTAAAATAGGAGGACTAGTTAATGAAAAGAAAATCTTTTAAGTTGTTGGTAAAAGTTTCTAAGAATAGGAGGTGGTTGGGAACAGTTGGAGAAACAGTTACCCACTCCTCTGGGGATAAAATTGAATCCTAAGAGAGGGGTGGGGGTTCTATGAAATTTTGGGAGAAGGAGGGAGAAGTATTTTCATGAGCTGGTGAAGGTCCAGTGGGAAATAGCTTTCTGAATCCCTTGTGAAACCAGATAATCTGTTTATGACTAGATTGGCTATCCAAAGGTCACAGCAGAGAAACTCCACTGTTAACTCGTGGCACCGTCTAGATTCTGGAGCTAGGGGGCAAGTGGAGGATGTAATAGCCTCCCTTGATGGTTGGGAGGACAACAGCTGGAAATTTGTTAATTCAGATGAGTATTTTCTGTGTAGTTTTCTGTTAATTCAGATAAGTATTTCTGTGTATTTTTCTGTTAATTCAGATAAGTATGTCTGAGTAATCTCTGTTAATCCAGATGAGTATTACTGATTATTTTAAATATTATCATTACTGAATCTCTAAATGTTGAGAATAGTGTAGCAAATAGGGTTCTTGTTTTATTATTATACAAGTGTTTCTGTTGGGTTTGTATTGTATATGCAAAAGGGCGAAATTTGACCTATGAAAGCCTCTGTCCTTTTCTTAGGATTAAAGAAAAAAACAGATGAATTTGAAAGAAGTAACATATTTCTTCTAATAGCAGTGCTTTCTGTAGCCTGTGGAAGGAAGTAAAGTATTATAGAAAATATAGTAGCCAACACTAATTGGAATGCAGAATAGTAGATAAACAAGAATAGAAGACTATAAATTCTATGTGCTACTGTGGGATTAAACAGAATATAGCTAAAATTTTCACATGGGAGAATTGTATCCTTAAAACCAAGATTTTGCTGAGGTAATGCTATTTACTGTTTCCTCCTCTTTCCTCATGAAGCATAAAAATGAAAGACAGGAAATAATCGATCAATTGTGGAAAATAAAGGAACGAAACCTAAACGGTTTAATAGAGTATAAACAGAGCTTCTTGAGAAAATTACTAATGAAACTGATTGCAATAAGATAAACCCGAACAGGTTCGCAGATAGATAAATTTAGACTCAGAACCTTCACATCATAACAGATTAAGTGGTATACGCAGTAGCAAATGAACAAGGATGCAAATTTATAGTAAAACATAAATGTTATTTCTTTGCTCTCAACAGTATTCATGGGCCGAACTCAAACGTCGGAACCCTTACTTTTGTCATGTGCGGGAAGAGTTTAATTCTTGACTATAAAACCAACCTCGGGTAAAAACCCTTAAAAGAAATGCATGCAAATTTACACAATTATTGCCTCTTAGAAAAAGAGTACTCAAAGAACTGTAAAACCCTACCTCGAGTGGGAAAAGCCCCATAGAAATAAATCTACAGCCAGAGGTTGTAACCTTGAAGCATTTGACAAAGAGTCTTGGAGAGGGTAAATACCCTTTGAAAGTGCTAAGTACCTGTTAATGATGAACGAAATGTTAGCTGTGACCTTGCAGGGAAAATCATCCAAGGGAAGCCATATCGAGGGTTAGAATTTCTCCTACCTGCCACAAAGAAAGACATCTCGTCATGATGGTTGAGCATCACAGTAGGGTTTTAAAGAGTAATTCACAATTTAATTAAAAACTTAGCTCAAAATCAGAAGAAGTATTACCTGACAAGAAACAAAACCTGTCGCGACCGTCCACTGGAGAAGAAGATTTGCGGGTTAGAACTCTTATTGTTTTAACGAAAAAAAATACAAGGGTATAAACTGCGTTATAAACCCGATACAACCGAGATAGCCTGTAGGAGAAGATTTACCTTCGGTATTACAATAAGAACTTGGTGCCTATGTGAGACGGGCTTTGGAGCCGGATAACAAAGCACAACAGTTAGCATTCATGGGGGCGGAACCCTATAAGAGTAATCAATGGGGTCATTCGACTTTAAACAAAATGTAAACATAAAAAAAAAAAAAAAAACAAATAAACCAAGAAAACCAAGCTATAATGTTGGGAATAAGAGTTACCAAGAAACTCAGACTTGATATACAGGTTCAAGGCAGAGTCTGCAACGTGAGGGTGCCAAAACATGAGAGAGCGCCGGGGAAACCAAAGAAAAATCAAAGGAGAAAACTAGTTAACTCACATTCCACTGGCAGAGAATGCCGGCGTGATAGAGAATCCGAGGGAAAATCACACAGCTGTACCATGTCGAGATAGCCCAAAACTGCCAAGAGTAATAAGCACTGAGAGCCGGACTGCGTGTAGCAATAGTGTTGCCATGTGGAGCATTACTCATCCCAAGGGCTAAGAGTTAACGATGTCACCATAAATTGTGCAGTTAAGTATAATGTACAAGCTTAGTTCAGATGTAATGACGCCCGAACTCACACGTTAGCCGAGCCCGTAAGGAAATCAATATCAAACGTTCAACTTTAAACATTGGTGTAACATATATACATATATCAAAACTAAACACTGTACAAACCCTTGCCAGGATAGGGTTGAACGATTTCATTTAGGTGCGTTTTAACCTTAAGCCAAGTTGGCGAATTAAATATTATTTTATTCTGTACTGTTTATGCAAATAATGTGAAAAATCAAGAATATTGCCTCGTACTACCAGTGGCATGGTATGTATTTAATTCAATTTAATTGTAACATCAAAATGGGGTTTGACAAGGGATTTTGGTGAATGCAAGTAGTAAAAAAAAATAATAATAATAATAATTTTTTTTATGATGGTAATTCTTTTTTTATTGAGGTGTAAGTGACACCGTGGATGGAAAGGATCTTCCATCTCTGTGAGAATATGAACATTGAGGATGAAAATCACTTCCTCTTAGAGTGCCCTAAGTACAAATCAATTTCATAATCTTTGTTGCAATATTGACCTTCCTAGCCTTTTAAGATGTCAAAATTATAGTGAGCTCTCGATGCTTCTATCCAAGCTTTTTGAGCATAGGAATAAAATCTTAAATCAAACTAAATAACTCTTTTCTTTAGGTCCGATAGACCAAAGATTGGTCTGAGTGGACATTAACCATCATCATTATTGTCATCAATAAAATAATTTATATTATATTTATTTTATTAAATAGTACCAAATATAAATTCAAACCTCAAAAGGTACATAAATCTATTTTAATATATTATAAAAACATAAAATTAAAACTTTAAAATCCTTGACTGAAAAATCTAATTTTCTTTATAATATTTATATTTCACTATACCTCAATATATATATAAATCTATTTTAATATATTATAAAAACATAAAATTAAAACTTTAAAATTTATGATGGATAAAGCTAATTTTCTTTATAATATTTTTATTTTATTTATATATAGTGAAATATACTTGTAATTTTTATTTAATTTAATTATAAAAATAAAAGACATATTAAAATTTATAATATCATGAAATGATATATTATTATTTATAAAATTTAAATTTATTATATTATTAATAATATAATATAATTTCAAGAATCATGTGATTCATGATTAAAGTAAACTTTTTCTACATAAATGACATAAATGTTTTAGGATTAAGAGTTTAAAATCCTATTGATATCATATTATATAATATAATATAAATTTATTATATTATTAGGAATATGATATAAAATCAGTAAAAAGTAGTATATTTATAACATGAAAAAACTAATTATATTATTATATTATTTAATATAATTTAATAAATTTATTTATTTTAAACAAAAATAATTAAATTTAATGGACTTGTTTATATTAATAAATTATGAATTTAATTTAATTAATATTATATTTGTGAAAATATTAAAAAATAAGTTTTTTTTTTAAATTTAATTTAGAAAAAAATCAGTTTTAAATTTCTATTATTTATATAATAGTTATTTAGGTGATCTCCATAATAATAATTTTCTAAACTTCATAATTAAACATAGTAATTTTCTGCACCTCATAATATTGTTTCTAATATTTCATATTACAGTGAAATAAAATTAAAATTTATCATAAATTAATATTCATTATTATAAACCAACATATCTTATTCTCTACCTCGATCAACCTCTATGCTCTCTCTCTTACGCAACTTTCACACCACAACAAATTCAAAAATTATGATTTCTCTAAATTTGCTGAATGACTTCAGAGAGTTTTGTTCAACTTTCGTGTACTACCCAATCTTTTATCAGTAATTTTAGCATAGATCACTTCCTCTTACTAAGAAATATATTCTCAGTCCACTTACATAAGTGAAGCTCTCCATGCTTATTCATGGCTTATTAGGCCTAAACCATACTTTGAAATGGTTTCTCTACACTCTATTTATTTCACTGAGGTGTCCACAAGAAGATTAGAGGTGGCTTAATCAAGGCTCATAAGAAAATTCTCTTAAATAATTTTGTGCAATCATGGTCCTCACTGTCTTGGCCAAGTGACCTTACTGTCGTCCTTAATTTCATGAACCAACTCTTTTGTGCAATATTTTAATTAATTTTCGGCCCATCCATAATTGAATACTCCTTTCTGTTGTAATATCAGAGTTTTCACTCCACATGTTTACACCATCAGAGCATTCCATGTTGCAACTTTCAAAATGAAAGAATTGCGATATTGTACTTCTTCTATTTCCTTGGCTCCTTTATCTTTTAGCTCTTTTAACACTGCTTCCCATAGAAGTTTGTGCTAGCATTACATTGGATCCCCTCCATCGAAAATTTCCTCATGAGCAACTGCCAAGGAGTTGTGAGATTCTTCATCCTACAATATGCTGACCTCTGATACAACATCAAGGTTTCATCATTACTCCCTGTGGCGCCTCCATAGTGATTCCACATGTCACCTAGAATTGGCCCATTAGGCCACCCAAACACACTAAATCTGTTTGCCAGGTGTCTTTTCGTACCACCATGTCATGCTGACATCGTCTTCCACTTTAGTTTTTCAAAGAGAATCTCATGCTGCCATCTGTCATGCCAGAGGAGAGAGAAGGACCTGCCTGACCTTAACTTCATCGTAGAAACATTTATTAAATTTCCTTAAGAGATTATCGACACTTTTTCTTCTTATCAACATGTTGTATATCAAAAATTCCTAGGGGAGCTCTATAAAGAAGTTACGATAATCCACACCACCGATATTGTAACAACTCCCACTAACCAATTTTTTTTTCTTTTTATACTATTTATGGTCATGATCATTGTTGTATTTTGACATACTCATCATTTTACTTTAATAATGAAAATGTAAAACCCAATTTTTTTCTTTGTTTTATTTTTCTCATCCTCAAACTATGTCTTATAAATTATTCCTTATGTTCATTTATACAACACATTCATTACAATGAATTCTTAAGGGCCCTACTTACTTTATCCAAAAAGGGATTCTCTTAATTATATCATTAATCATAATTGTCATAGGTATTTTAATTTATTTACAAATCCTTTTTGTTTATATTATCCTTCGCAATGTGATCACTTACCCTAATTACAACCTGAAGATAGACTTATATAATATGATATTCAAGTTATGATTTTCCACTTATAAATTTCTAATTACCATGTTTATTAGTTAATTCATGGTAAACGCCCTACCATTTCTTTGTTGGTAGCATACACCTTATATAGTTTATCCTATGCACCATACCAAGGATGTATATAGGTTAATCAATATAACTCAACGTAATGTTAAATACATGTAACTCAAAGTTTTATTAACCATTGAAATTTGGTCAAAATTCTCAATTCGATTTATCATAGTTGAATATTTATGATAAACTCATTTGCATAACCTTGATAGCTTGATTTATGAACGATGGGATTCTACCCATACCATATTAATTCTCTCTCTGCACCTTATTGTTTCATTTCAGTAAATCATTTAATGATGGTACGTTATCACCTGCATTTCACATGGTCTCAGTATTGTTAACAGAAACCTGTAGGATGGATCTTGTATTTCAAGTATGGCTGAGATTAATCCAAAATCCTTGGTCATTTAGTGTCCTGCATTTGGGGTTTCATTGTTTCATTTGTTTCACCATTTGTCGGGTTTTGGGCTTTGAGAATCCAATGTACAGAGAGAGACCTATCCAGTGTTTTTACAAGGAATTTCTATGAGACTGAAGGGCATATTATTGTTATGCCCTCTCTCTTCCTATTTTAATATTGTGAAAACTTCAATGGAATGCTGAATTTTTATTTTTTCTTTCAAACTAGCGTTTTCAATTTTTCATTACAGGTAAGAGCCTCTATTTCTGAATTCAATATTTTTGTTTTTCTGCATTTCTCTTATTTCATTATATCTCTGACAATAATTTCATTTATGTTCATAATTTAAATTTCAATTGCAATTGTTTGTGACAGGGGCTATCTGCATTGGATTTTTTATCCATTACTTTTGTCTCAAATGTCTAAATGTCAACTAGAATGACGAGGTAAGTCATTTATCCTATCTAAAGTTTTTCCATGGTTTTTTCGTTTCCCTTGTTCCAGAATTTCGAAACCATAATGTTGTATTTCTGGGTTTTCATTTACTTGGAAAATTGCTCATTCTATGAATTCCACAATTTCTGTAATGCCTTTTCTATATTGCAACTTATAATTTCGCATTTATCTGAGCTAATTTTGGTTTACATACCAGATTTTTAATTCATCTTTGTGGTTATTAAATCCACGGGTTTTCTCCCTTCAATCTGTTTTCTTATCATACTTATGTTTTGCATCAATGGAATAATTGATCGTTTTTACATTGAGGAATTTTCGTTTTCATTAACTAGAATGATTAGATTCTAATTACAGTGAATCTCCCTTTGTATTTAATATACATATTCTTTTCCTTGCAGAATTGGAATTTCTCCCAAATTGGGATTCTGGGTTTTTCACATAATTTCTTTTTCGATTTTGTAGTCATAATTTAATGATCTACAATGCCCATAATTTTTCTTCCTCTCTTATATTTACATATGATAGCTTTGTGTGCATTTTCTTCACTCTAATTGTGAATAGTATCAGTCTGTTATATAAAATTTTGTCACGAATTTTATAATTTTCGTTTTTCCTGTACATATTCGATTTTTGTTCACATAACATCGTAGTTCCTTCTGGCATCAAGAATACTCTCTTGTGCTTTCATAGTCCAAGGATACATTACGCTCTCTGTCATGGTAATTTTTCTACTCTTACTACTCATGCCCTTAAACTCAACATTTTATTACGTAATTTTTTTCAGAACACATAGTATACCTTTAAATCAATTCAGTGTCGTTATATTATTTACCTCCAATATTTATGAATCATTTAATTTGGACACAGATATCCATTTATAAGTTTCCTAGAATATAGTTTTTTTATTTTCAATGAAATTCCATTCATTTTGGTTGTCGTAGACTATGTAATTACATTATATATTGTTCGATTTCCCCACTTTCTTTCTTGATTGGGATTTTCTTTTACTTCTTATACTTCTTAGTGTTACAATTTCCATTTAATTTAAATGTTAATATATGTAACATTAATTTTGTTTATTCCACCATGTATCTACTCTTATTGTTAGTATGAATCTTAATTGCAAGTGTACGAAAAAAGACCACTTTAGCTGTGCATAACAAATAGCCCTAATAGCAAAGATGGCTGCCAATATCTTCAGATCTGCAATTAGTTGATCAAGATAAATGCGCAAAAATCTAGATCTATTCATCAAAAGACATTAAGCAATAAATAAAATGAGATTTACTCCATGCATCCAATAGACAAGACAATGATATGTTGAATGCATTTTATATTAAGGGCGCCTAGGAGGAAAACATAGAAGGATGTTACAGTTCTCCCCAATGGGATGGGTTCTTGTAAGTCCTCAACACTCTAGATCTAAAATTCCTCTCTCTTGATGGTGCAAAAAACCTAGACAAAATGGAACTCAGAGGGAACTCACAAGTAAAATGATACAAAAATACGACAATGATGGTGGATCAAAGTCAGACCAAAACTATAGATCCACAGTGATCTTAGGCAATAAAAGGTGATGAATGAATGGAAAAAAATTTCTATTTATAACAAAATATTGAGTTAGTCTAGATATTGGTGCATAATTAAAATATTATTAACCAAATCAAGTTCCAACTTTTATGGAATATTTTATTATTTTTATTGAAGGGAAAAGGAATTTGACTTGGGTCAAATCCCTTTATTTGTAAATAATAAATAAATAAATGATTTATTTATCATTTTAAGGATGTGGTTGAGTAATAATTAAATAGATAATGATTTATTTAACTATTTATGAGTGATTTAGTCAAATTTGACAAGGAATATTATTTAAATAAGGTTTAAATAATCATTCCTAGAAAATAATAAGATAAATAATAATTTATCTAAATAATTTTCCTATTTTGGGTTAAATATGACCACGAATATTAATTAAATTGTTGTTTAACTAATTATTCCTTGAGGAAAATCAAACAAATGTGGATTTATTTAATATTTCCTCATGGGGTTTCCTGTTTAGACCAAAAAAACTTAATAAAGGTGTTTTTCTAAGTTTTTTCTAAGTAAAAGTAATTCTATTAGTGAAACATATATTACAGCTAGGCCATGGCCTCAATAGTGCAGGCCATCATTGGTGGCACAAGTCCAGCAAAATAACAAAAATCGAGCTGCCCGCATGGGGAAACCAGCCCATGAAAGGCTTGTAATGCTGCCTTTATGGAGGAAACCAGCTACATCATGACATAGACTAATACATCCCAAAACAGCAAAAATGAAAAAAGATCTGGAGAAAATTACTTGGTCAAAGCCAATTGAACTAAAGACCATAGTCATCCGAGGGAGGTTCTTCTTCAATCCTACAACCAATATCCATCATCATCGTCTGGAAAGGGGCCACGTTGAGCTTCTTCCGCACCTGCACCGCAACCGCCTTCCTGTTTGCCTTTGTCCTGAACATGGCTCGAGCTACCATCACCTGTCTTGTGAGAAGTACCCCTATCCGCAGCTTGAGGAGGTCGCACGATGTCAGAGGGACCAGGCATATTACTTGGGCATGCAGGTGAGGAGGGGTCAGGGATTACCTCAGGAATTTCTCAAAAGGAAACTGTGACTGTCGCCACAACCAGAGGGCGGTTGGTGCTGCATTGGAAGTGAAAATGAGTAGTAGTCGGGTTGTACAGGGAGGTAGAGGCAACGGGACGAGAGAGAGAAGGTGCCATATAATCAAAGGCAGCGCACCTGGGGGAGGAGGTGGCCAGTCGACTATGCCCACTGCGTGTGTTGGGGTAGCGACCCTGAAGATGCTCATGAGAAGACGACGAGGAACTGGTAGTGGAAGAGCGACGTCGGCCAGAAGAGCGTGCCCTGGGACTGCCTCCTCGGCATCTCAAGCGATGCCTAAGCCGGGGCATGTCTACACACAACGAGAGGGAGTTGACAGTGATGGCAGTGGAGGGAAAAGAGGTAGTGGGCGAATTGAGCTTGAGCAAAGGGGAAGATTGCAGAGGACAAAAGGAGCTCTGAGAAAAATGAAAGCTGGGGAGGAATTCAACACAGCAACCCAGGTTGCAGTGCCTGCCAAGGGAGGTGCAAGCGCTGGGAGCCTCAGCCTCCGGGGAGTAACCAAACCAGACAGACGGAAACAAAGACGGCATGGAAACCACCAGATGGAGCTGAGGCAAGAATTGAAACCTAAGCGCAGAGGCGAGTTGCTGAGGAGAAGAACCAGAGGGTGGAATATTGAAATGCTGGTGGCCTCGACCCACGCAACAGCATAAATGTTGCATAGGGTGACGGCCTTGAGAATTAAAAGCATGGAGGTGCCATCCAGTAAACAAGGGACTGAACAATATAGTACATGCTGGCATAAATATGAGCCAGGTAAGAGCATGATAATGAATCCCACATACATATTGTGCCTAGGATAGTAACCAAGACTTATACAATAATATCTGAGTACATGAGATATAAATACAACCCAAATGCCCCTATAAACAAGAAAGGGCTCTGAAAATCTGACTGATACATGCAAACAAGAAGGTGTTGCAAGCAGCTGAGGCCGACATCATCAAATATATGGAGTTGCATCAAAGGCTGTAATGAAGAGGTCATCCGGGAATGTGGGGGGCTACCTGTATGGCCACCCCCTCATGAGGGCTGAAAACATCTCACACACACCCAGGAATCGCCGGTATCATCTGCTACATCACTGAACCATCAAGTATATAGATCTCGATCATGTTGAAAGGAGCTGGAGCTGAGAAACAATCAAGTCAAAAGGTAATAAGGGGTCCCTTTTCCTGATTCGAGGCACCAAACAAGAGTGGAAGCTGGAACCAAGGTACATCGCCATCTAGACCTGTCCTCTAGAATGAATGAGCTGATGTCGACAGAAGGAGGTCCGCCATAGGTGAGTCAATAAGGGATCCTCAACTAAGGCACGAGAGAAAATAGTAGAGAGTATGACAGACTGACACCAGGGATGAAGATGAAATGGGGGGGACCTGAGTAGCGGATGGATGACTTCCATTGTTAGAGCATAAAGGGCATGGATGACCTGACAACGATTGAAACAGTGAGACTGAAGGCCATAATGTGCGACATGGGAGAGGAACCAAACAAAGAAGGATGGAGGACTATAGTGGGATACAAAGAGACTTGGGATAGACTCCATGAATACAATGATGACTCAACTCAGATGCTCTAAGCAAGGGCAACTTGATGGTGCTGCCACACAGAAAAGGTCCAATGGGGACCATAAAAACATGAGTACATGATGGTTACTCACGACGAAAATCGACACGAGCATGGAAAAGTATGAAGGCAAAGTGGTGCCCCCAAGTACAAGTGTTGCAAGTGAAGAAATCTGATTTTGGGGAGTAGTGAAGTGATGCTTCATGGACAAAATGTGTCTTGGTGAAGTATCAAATCACAAAAAACTAACAGATGCCCATTTGAGGTCTCGGTGAGAGCTTTCCAACGGTGCAGATGGTTTGTCAAACTAAGCTACGGTTTGGCTGCAGTAGGCGAAAGGAAAATTAGCAGTTTCTCTTTTAATAAGGCGTTTTCCCTCCAAATTCATTCATATGCATGTGGAGCTGTGGTGAATGTAGAGAGGAGAGAAGTCCCTAAATCTTCCGGTGATCGTAGCAGACAAACCGACCATTGGAATCAAGATCTGTCAGTTGCAGGTAAGAGGCCTAACACTACTCTTTCATTTCGTGTTCATTTAATTGGATTTAAAGTTCAGTTTAGGTCCCTAGAACTCAAGAATAGACCCTTGCTCCTCTTCACAGCTGGGTTGCACATTTTGGGGCAAAAACTGTGACTTGGGTAGCAGGTTTTGGGCATAAAACTGCAACCTGTCCTAGGATTGGGCTTGAAAAGTGCAACCTGACAGGGAGGGGTTTTCTATGCTACTTTTTGGCTTAGAACTGTGTTTATGTGGTTGGATACAGTCTTTCCTATCTGTATACTGACAAGTATGATGGTTTTGTGTAGATATGGCAGAATTACAGATCAATTGAAGAGAGAGAGACCAGGGCACATTACAGTCAGAGATCCGGGAGGATCAAGGTGTCTGATATGCATTGGCCAGGTTTGGGGTTTTGAAGTTTGTGGAGAACCCTTTGATGAGAGCTTGAGAGCCCTTATTGGCCCAAATTGTCAACTATTGGGATCTGGACCATGAGTTCTTTATAGTGCAGGGGCATCGGATCGAGTTGATGGTGTAGGATATATATTTCCTAGCTGGTCTTCCACCACTTGGGATGGTTGGGAATACGCAGCCAGTGTTACCATGAGGGCAAAAAATCATGGAGTTTGTAGAGCACCATTGTCGACTAGGTCTCCAAGTCAAGGGGACTCTGATACCCATCGGAGATTTAGAGAGGTTAGAGACCCATGCTATGGCCGTAGCGGTGCTGCAGATCCTGGGCAACTTGGCACTCCACCACATCACTAGAGGGAAGATGATGCTTGTGGAGAGTGTGTTGAGTCAGACCTGCTATGGGTGGGCCTAGATGATGCTGTCATTGTTGAAATGACAGTTGTCACTATGCAAGTGGCAAGTGAACCATGAATGTGCATATGGTATTTTTTTGTGCTTGCTCTTCTTTGAGAAGATCCCGACACTGTGACTTCGTATACATCTCCAGGATGGGGGCCCGTGAGAGCCTAGGATGCACCGATGGGGGAAACTACTATGTAGAGGAGGAGGTGGGGCAGTCGAACGAGTGTGCTGACATAAGTTCTTTACACATTGGGATCATATGCCATTTTACATAGACGACTATCCTTATAGTGGGATGAGTTATTTTGGGGACTTGGATTTGCCATTGCCTCCTGGTCGAGTATGGGGGTCTGATAGTAAGTGACAAATTGCTAATTTTTTTATGTGCATTGTAAAGTTTCAGAGGATTGTGTATGGTACTGATTCTTCCACTTTTGGTATGTAGATATAGCACTAGTAAAATCGGCCAGGCATATCTGATGACCTACAGTATCAGGAGCTGCAGGACCTAGTGGATTAAGGGCGTTGCAAAATGAGGATGTAGTAGCCCTCCTGGAGGACATCCATCATAGATGTGAGAGGCTTCTGACTGGTGTTTCAGAGTGTGGCTGGCAAGACTTAGAGGACCAATACATAAAGCCATGTATTGGTCTACCCTCGGAGTGGCGAGGGGTTATGCGGCGCATGGCGATGGCCGAACAGGGGATGCATGATCTGCGAGCTGTGGGAGTGGAGCCATTGGCTCGAGATCCTCCAGATAGTGATTACTGTGTAGGGGTAGCTAGTGCCCCCAGTTTTGATTTTTTGCAACATGCTATGGGCATGTCATATGTATCAGAGTTGATGGAATCTAAAACATTTTATATGACACATATTATGGATATGCATCGTTTTTATAGTTTTATGTTATTGTCTTGTGTTAAATGCATTTTCTAAATGCCAATCTAGAATATAATGCTATCTTCATAGTGATTTTGTGCTCTAGGTACATGGCTGAATTTAATGATTTCAAATTCATGCATCAAAAGCTTCACTCGTAAATATCTTCTAAAAAGGATAGGATTGTACACACTATAGACACCATTCAATTGCATGAAAAGAAGCAGGGAATCTAAATGAACATGAAGGTGGAGGATGCGATGTGAAAGGGCATCGACTAATAAACCTCACACTGCATCATATTTGGCCTGATTATTGGTAGCAGTACCAATGCATACACTGTTCTAGAGAAAAATCAAATGCAAGGGGTTAAAAATGGTAGAACCTCTCGAGGCTAAATTCTAAGAGTAGCGATTTGCACCGTTAGCAAAACCAATATAAGGTGTGGACGAGAGATCCATCTGAAAGGTGCCACAAGACATTAAATGGGAGGAGGATGATGAACAATGCTCGCAACCTGAGTGCAAAGTAGAAATCGAACACACTCCATCAGAGGGAGTGATCTGGGTAGGATGTCTATGATCCAGGTGGATATCAGTGGCCACCCACCTATTCCATTTGGACTAGCACCATCAATTCTTGCAGCTTTTCACATTTAGCACAACTTACTATTTTTAGCAGGTTTTCGGGTCCTCCACTCCCGAGGCCATTTTGGGGCCTTAATGATCCAAGTAGATATTGGTGGCCACCCACCTACTCCATTTGAACCCCCACCATTAGTTCTTTCAGTTTTCAAGTTGCAACAAAACTTACTATTTTTAGTAGCTTTTCGGGTCTTGAACTTCCGGAGCCGTTTTGAGGCCCTAAGCGACGTTTTTTGGAAAACTGAGAGCAACATGGGTCCATGGACTGATGTTTCTCATTCAAAATTTTTACTCCTCGGACATATCTTTCTAACGAGCTATTGAGCACGTCAAACGGAGATCGGATGCCAAAGTTACATCCCCGGGAATTTGAACCACCAATTCACCCAAACGGGGCCCATAGTTTTGGTGCTTCATCTCCAAGGGTTAGGTTTTTGGAAGTTTAGAGTTCTCCATTGTTTCTCAATAATAAACAGGCCCTCAAGCCTCATTATAACATAGTTCAAAGGTCTGTAGCCATCACATCTCTTCTTAGAGATTCGCTACCAGCACCCTAGCTATTTTATTTCCATTATGCCTGTAAGCATATTTCTGTTATTTGATATTAATGAAATGAACCATTATTTCCACTACTTCTCTATGTTCATGGTTATTTTTGTATTCTCTTGCGTTCCTGCATAAAATCCCGATCAGTGGTATCAGAGTGGGTCTGCTCTTTGTTTGTTTTTCTTTGCATGTCCCCAACGTGGTCAGGGTATAAGGAGTTAGGGCTTGATCTGGTTGAACCCTTGCAACATCATCCTCACAAACACCGACGACCTCCCATGGAGGAAGAAAAGAAAGACGAGGGAGCAGGAGATCCTATCAAAATACTCCTCGAGGAAGCCCTCAAGAAACAAAGGAGTGCGATGATGGATAACTTTACTCAAATCCTTCAATGACTACCGACATATGGCGCATCTGCATCCAACAGCCACTCTAGATGCGCCACTCCCTTCAAGGTACAGGTAAACTTTGACATTCCTATATTTGAAGGAAAAACATATGCAGATGCCGTAAACAAATGGTTAAATTTATTGGAAGGGTATTTCTTGGTCCATGACTTCTCTGACCAAGAAAGGATTATTTTTTCACTCCTCAAAGCCGCCCCCCATGTCAAAGACTGGTAGGAAACCTACCGTGAGCAAGAGGGCAAAGGGGAATCCTCTCTGTTCTCGGCCACACCCACTTGGAATTCATTCGGAGACGGCATCAAGGAACAATATTACCTCGTGGGAAGCTATGAGGACAAATACATCAATGGACACCCAACATGTATGAAAGGATCAAGATGTGCACGAACTGGCAAATCTGTTCCATACCCTGCGCACAAAGTTGGGTATTAAAGATTCAGAGAGACATTTGGTGCTCAAGTACCACGGCTATCTACACAAACACATTCAGGAGGAAATGGAGTTCCTCGACATTACATCGCTTGGCACGGCATATCGCTATGTCGCCATGATCGAGCATAAATTTAAGCAGAAGAAGCGAGACTTTGGATCTGTGAATCCAAAAGGTACCCCCGAACCAAAGAAAAAAAGGCAAGGACAAAGAGATACGACTCAGAACAACACCATAAATCCAAATAAAGACACAGGGAAGTGGTGTGAATTTCATAACAGCCCCACTCACAGCACAAATGAGTGTCGGGCCAAACAGTGTTTGGTGGCCAAACTAAAGGCACCTGAATCAGATGCATTTTCTGATCCTGAGTTAGAACCAGACAAAGGCAATGACAAAGGGAAGCAGATCATTGATGCAGATCCCAGTGCCATTGTTTCCACCACCAAGATCTAGAGGGAGGGTCCAAAAGATCCAGAGGAGGGGGAGCGCCTCTTCCAGTCGCAGATGTGGGTGAAGGGTTCTCTGCTGCAATTTCTTGTCGATAGCAGAAGCCAAAAGAACCTCATTTCAGAAGAGGTCGTGAAGTGGCTCGGCCTACCGACCATAGCACACCTACAGCCGTATACCATCGGGTGGCTCCACCTAGGGAGAGATCTCTGCATCTGCCAGCAGTGCCGCCTTCCGTACAGTATCAAGCCATTCATGGATGAGGTATTGTATGATGTTGCTCCTCTTGATGTAGCTGATGTATTATTGGGCCAACCATACTTGTGGAGGCGACATGCTATGTATGAGTCTAGGTCTCGTGCTATTATTATTACTTTGGGAAATAACTTGTACAGGATACCGGAGGCAGTACCGCCTCCTGTCATCTCTTTGACTACTGCAAAACAACGCACTAAGATTGTTTCGCAAACTAAGAAATTTGTTTTCCTTACAACTCACTCACAGGGAAAGAAGAATATTGTGGCCACAACCTTGAAACAGGGCTCCCTTGCACGACTGCAACAGATGGACAAATTCATGGAGGAATACGAGGACATTTTCTCCTCACTCATAGAGGTTCCTCTACATTGTCAAGACAAGCACTCCATTGATCTGAATCCCAACGCACCACTACCTAATGTTGCCATACATCCTGCAACTACACATACAGAATCCAAACATGTATTGTCTAAGGCTGATAAAGAAACCAAATTTACTAAACACATCCAGCATGTCCACCCATAGGTCCATGACATCTTCAACACATCTAATACTTAGTTCAACAGAATTTGCCTCATCTCATGGAGGATCTCAACGCAATGGGGACCATTGATTCCTAAGGAGGGAGGAATGATCCAGTTGGATATCGGTGGCCACCCACCAATTCCATTTGGACCACCACCATCAATTCTTGCAGCTTTTCACATTCAGCACAACTTACTATTTTTAGCAGGTTTTCGAGTCCTCCACTCCCGGAGCTGTTTTGGGGCCTTAATGATCCAGATGGATATTGATGGCCACCCACCTATTCCATTTGAACTGCCACCATCATTTCTTTCATTTTTCAAGTTGCAACAAAACTTACTATTTTTAGCAGCTTTTCGGGTCCTAAACTTATGGAGCTGTTTTGAGGCCCTGAATGACGTTTTTTGGTAAACCGGAGAGAAACATGGGTCCAAGGACCAATGTTTCTCATTCAAAAGTTGTACTCCTCAGACAGATCTTTCTAACAAGCTATTGAGCACGTCAAACGGAGATCAGATGCCAAAGTTACGTCCCCGGGAAGTTGAACCACCAATTTACCCAAACGGGGCCATAGTTTTGGCACTTCATCTCCTAGGGTTAAGTTTTTGAAAGTTTATAGTTCTCCATTGTTTCTCAATAATAAATAGGCCCTCGAGCCTCATTGTAACACAGTTCAAAGGTCTGTAGCCATCACATCTCTTCTCAGAGATTCACTACTAGCACCCTAGCTATTTTATTTCCATTATGCCTGTAAGCATATTTCTGTTATTTGATATTAATGAAATGAAGTATTATTTCTGCTGCATCTCTATGTTCATGGTTATTTCTATATTCTGTTGCATTCCTGCATAAAATATGGATCAGTCTATTACTCACACGCCGATGGTGAGGTGGAATGTGGGAGCTATCAGAGGTGTAGCTTGTGCTCAGGCTGCAAAAGTCACCATAGACGCGGATGGTGCCATCCCTTTTATGGGCAGGAAAGATGAAGTCAGGGGTGGACATGGCTTCCATGATGTCATCATCACAATAGAAGATGGAGTGACTGGAGGAGGAGAGACCACATGATGCGGCGAAGCTACCTAACTCATCATCATGAGAAGAAAGGTTCACATGCACATCTTCACGAAGGATGATAGAAGAAAAAGAAGATAAGGGATCTAATGATGTTGAGCCCAGGGTGATCGCTGAACCGAGGTCAAGCGGAACAACAGGGGAAGATTCAGAGGGAGCTTCCACCAAGGGTCTCATGGTTGATGATAGGTAGAGGATGGCAGCCACAGGCTCCATCATCTTGACATCAGGAGGGGGAATGTCAATGGGAGCGGGTAAATGTTCAGTCTGGCCTGCAACATATTGTGCAAGTATGGGGGAGGAAGATTGGTTATGTTCAACATCGTACTCTCGAACTACTTCTAAAGAGGCGCGGTAATGCGTAAGGTGGGGACAATGGTGGGAATAATGGCCATGGAGATCATACAAAGCATAGGGTTGGTTGGTGTGAATATTTTTAGGGTTCTTGGCTACAGTCGAGGAAAAAATAGAGGCTTCAGCAACCATAGACTTAGGGAATGCAACTTTAACCATGGGCTTGATACGGGGCAATTCAGGACAGTAATGGGTGGCATGGCCGATGACATCACACAAAGCACAGGGCTTTACGGGTGAGGGAGGTGCAGGTTCTATCAAGGCAGCCTTGTCCTTTGAGGCCCTCTTACGAGATTTTCCCTTATTACCCAAAGAGGTCGCAACAGGAGGTGGTTCTTGTTGAGGTGGTTGAGACACTGTTGTAGCGGGAGAAATCATGGGGACCGGTTGGATCGGGGTCATATGATTGGCAAGTGGCTCCTCAGAAAGGAAGAATTCTCCAGGGCCTCCACTTAGCGCCTGACATGGTCTCCCCAACTTCTTAGAAATCTATCCTTGACAGAGGGGACACCATCAGGATCTTCAAACCTACTATAGAAGGATTCATCAAACTCAACTTTGATGGAGCCTCGAAAGGAAATCTAGGGCAAGCAAGGGTTGGAGATATTTTTTGAGATCATCAATGCACAACAAGATTCATATATGTTGACTCCTATGGCTTTTCCAACAACAATGAAGCAAAATCCATAAGATTGTAATAAGGTATCCTCTTAGCCATCTAGCTAGGATACAAAAAGCTGGTAATTGAAGGAGACTCTTAGTTGCTTATGAAAACTCTCAAAAAATTTAATCAAGGAACGAAGTGGGACAAACTCAGCCAAAGATGGTGTACTACTTCGCATGTGCAGGGATTGGAGGATACAATAAATAAATTTGATTATATCATTATCACCCATGTAAGGAGGGAAGGAAACAAAGCAGCTGACCTCTTGGAAAATTATGGTTGCACTCAACCAAATGAACCAATTAAATTAATCAGGCCTCCTAATATCAGGGAACCATTGATCAAGGTGTAGAGCATCATAGTGCAAGAGAGGTCAGAGGGCAGAGCTCACCCATAGTTCCCGGACTCAACTCCCCGATCGGGGTGTAACAAAGAATATGGGCCCTCCCATTAGCATTAATGGTAGTGGCCTTGGGGTTGAAACCCACCACCTTCCACATGAGTGGAAAGGGCAGTAGGTTGTACTATCGCATGCAACACGAGGTGAGGTGGCGGGACAGAAGCCAGTGCGTGGAGCTTAAATTAAGGTGGAGGAAGGCATGGGGATTTTTGTTATGATGATAGACTTTGGTGTAGGCACGACAGCGGGATAAAAAACCTCCATTGCTGTGGTGAAACTCAGGTATGTGCTTGGTTTCCTCTCCCTTGTTCATGCCGTGTTTATGTTTTATGATATGGGCCAGTCTCTATGGGAGCCTAAGGATACTAAGCTAGACAGGTATAGTCTTATGTTAGGTAGGGGAGAGCGGAACCATTCCGACTCTAGTTGGGGAGAAGGTTGAGGTTCTTTTGGGTCTCTTCCTCTATGTCGGAGTAGGAATTGGGCATGACCTCAGCATGCACCTAAGTTTGAGTCTGTCGGGTAAGGGATGCTAACAAGAAGGAATGGTCAGGGGTCGGGAAATTGTGCCATGGTATAGAGTTAAGGAGCAGTCCTAGGTTTTGTTTAGTTTAGATTCTTTGCTGGTTTATAACACCCTGAGCTACTTGGGCTCGGTGCGCATGGGGAATATGAGTGGGAATTCCACCTAGGCCCAAGAAATGGGAAACAATGCATCCTCTATCAATTTTGAGGGTGGGAGGTATGACGAGAGAGAGGACACCAGAAGGGAGGTCAAGCGATTGAAGGAAGGTGGGAGCTCTTTGGGTTACGCAGATAATTTCTAGGGTGTGCGTGACCGTTAGGGACAAGTGGTGGTAGAAATTAAGCAGGGTCTAAGGACGATGGGTCTTCAGAGGGACGGGCAGGGGATAAGTCCTTGGAAGAGGTCACTAGGTCACCTTTCTTCTGATAAATGGGATGCATGGAACTTTCATCATTTTCATTATATGGAATTATGCCTCCATTTGATTATGTGGACAGGTCACCTACCCAAAAACCTAGTCAAACACTGTGGGATGGCACGCTCCAAGATTCCTGTAGCTCGCAACCATTCCAAGGGCCCTGCAACTTGAGGCCATGGCCATAAATATAAATGGAAGGCAGAAGAATCCCAACCCATCTCATCGCCTAGAAATTCGAGAGGACGGAGGCCTGCAATCGATGTGATCCAAGAGGCAAAAAAAGCATACCACAAGAACACAGCAGAGGAAATTCAAAATCCTATTGAAAAATGGGAAGCTGACATAAATAGACATGAAGAGAAAAAGATACATAATGAGGAATGGAGACTTTTAATACCAGATCTAGGACAAACAAGGGGCAAACTAACACAATTCAAGCAAACATTGTATCTTAATTGGTCTATAAAGAGCATCCTTGGCAAAGCCTTGGATTGGATCTCTATGAGCCTGGTGACATTAGCCTAAGACTTCCTGGGCTACAAGAGCAATTTTGATAAGATGAAGTTCCAGCTAAGGAAACAGGATGGGTGCCTTGAGTCTATTGACTACCACCTCCCGTGTATTTCCAAGCCTTTTGAGCAGGTTGGCACCTCAGTTCAAGATTCGGCACCAGTGGAGTCGGCCTTGGTTCTAGACACGACTGAGTAGTTCATGACTGTTTTAGTCTGTCTTTTTTCTTAGTATTTATATGTGGCTAGCATTTAAATTTCAAGTGTTGAGTAAATATGTTAGTCAATCTGTGAAAACTTGTATATGTGTGAGTATCCACGTTTTTTTTGCTTGGTATGATAGACTCAAAACTATATTTTTTTGGATGGCATACCATGCCATCAGGTGGCGAACAAACTCAGTTTCTTGCTCAGGGTAGGTTAAGAACACCAAACTGGTAAATCTAGTTGTTTTTTGTTTATAAAATGAATGAAAAAGGAGTCCTAACAAGCTTACAAAAAAAAACACTATAAAATGTATAAAATTAACAACAATAACAAATTCTAAAATTACATGCATACATATAGGTAATGAAATAATAAAAAAATATACTAAGTATAATATATTATAAAATTGCAAACCATACTATACCGTGTGAAATACTATTGGCTTCTCAATGCCATGAGCCCATAAAACACTATTATTAAGTTGAAGCAAAATTCAATGGCACACGTACATATTATAGCTCTATCAAGCTATGTGTCTCCATCAAGCTCCATAGCTCGATGGATCTATGTAGTTTAATTGAGGGTTTTATTTAGTCCTAGATGGACCTTTTAAAATCTTGATGGAGGGCTTAAAAAATACACTCACAAAGATACATTTTCAACTTTTGGAACACAAGTTCTTTCAAAAAAGAGTAACCCAACTCCATCAAATTCACCCTTATTTTATTTTGAAATGACAATAATATAAAAAAAATATTTATCTTAATTGGCTTATTCATAAAATAAATAATTATGTATTATGGTTTTGTGTATTTATTTTCTCATGAGAATAATATAAAAATTAAATAAATGAAATAAAATATTTAGAAAACAATTACTTTAAATTTGTTGTATTTATGGTGAAAACTTACATAAATAAGTTTTGGTTTTAAATGTAAACATTATAAACAAATAAATATTATAAAATAAATCTGTGTCAGTTTAGTTCTAATTTATATATTCATAATATAAATATTTGTAATTTTTTTAAGGTTATGCTCGCAACTCACATAAATAAATCCACTTGTACATGGTAACATGGCAAACACAAAGTTTACTACATTACTTTATAGAACTTGTCAATATAGCATACACGACTTCTTTAAATATATGGTGATATACTCCACTTCTAATAAGATCAATAAAAATTACTCCACTTTAACACCACATAGTAAGAATGGTGCTAACTTGTCCATCAAATATGATGATATACTTCATTTTTAATATGATACATAAACATTTACACCAAATTAACACCACATAATGTATGTGGTGCTAACTTATGGTTCTAAAAGAGAGTTTTTCTTGTTGTGGATTCGTTCCCGAAGTGGATTTGCAAAATCCTTCCATAAAAAAGTAATGGAGCGTACAGAGACCTATACTTTTGTTATATCCCATGGTTCAAAATTGATCTAAAAAACCATGTATACTCATTGTGGTTTAGAGTCTGAGATCATGCAATATCCTGGTCAAAACAAAAATGAACCATGTGATATAGTGTAGCCAGCTTGGAGAAATTCAAATGTTGTAGTGTTTCTTGTTGCCCATTTTCTTAGTGCTTTCTATCTCTGCAAACGGAAATTGAACCATGAGAAGAACATCTACATGTACAGGTATTTTATAATGATCACAACATGGCTTTCATGCTAGAGTTTTCTTTTAATATTTGAGAATCACATCATTGAATTGATTATAATTTTCAATTCTGAAGCATGGAGTGTCACTTCCAACATATTTTTATGTATGATGTGGTGTCATTACCAACATAATTTTATGGATGAATGAAAGGAAATATTTTCTTCTTCTCCTCCATCTTTATCGAGTGTTGCTTCATAAGATTAGAGGCATGGGAACTGTGCATTATCAGAGGGGCAAAGAGAGGTGTTTCAATATATGTATTTTTTATTTATTGATATCAGTGTGAGTGTAGGAAACTACACGGCCACGGGTGATATAAAAATCTATCTTTCAATCGGAGGGAAAGGGAAGGGATGTGATGGTGTTGCCATTTATGAGGCGTATTAATAGGTAGAGGGATTGATTCAATTTTCAAGTGTCAAATACAAGGATACACTTATATAATTTCTGGCACTAGTGCTTCTGATTATGCCAGTTGTATTTTAAATATATCCATAGATATTACTACTTTTTCTTGTTTTACTCCAAAAGGTAATTGAATCTTTGGTGTATAATGAATCTTCACAGAAGTTGGATAATGATATTTTTTTACATTAATTCCATATATGATTAGTGCCATGTAAGATTTGTATGTGGTTCTAACCTTTATATACAAGTTATGTCAATATGCAATTTTAGTCATACATTACAATGATATTACTTCCTTTTTAGGATACCCATTTTAAACACATCGTCCTAGATTGTTATAATATCATAATAATTAATCAAAATCTTCTTCCTTCCTAATGGAAATTATTTTTAAAATCTATATGTTATCATTTTTTTTTTCATGCATTAACTATTA
The DNA here is from genome assembly GCA_034641835.2 of Pinus albicaulis. Taxonomy (NCBI): domain Eukaryota; kingdom Viridiplantae; phylum Streptophyta; class Pinopsida; order Pinales; family Pinaceae; genus Pinus; species Pinus albicaulis. The sequence continues at coordinate 682,744,716 of CM076576.1, forward strand.
TAAATGTAGATCCTTATTCTATTTCACTAAAAATTTGCAAACAAATTTTGTTATGAATTTATACAAATCTTAGTAATTGGTAATAAAAATCGTGCATTAAATAGGAAATTTATGTTATTTAAACATAACAATCATAATGTTTAATTTGAAATTTATTGTCAAACAAGATACTAGGATTCTCAATTAGTATAAGAGACCCTTTTATGTGTGGGATAAGGGACCCCTCCATATAGATATCTGATTATTAGCCTAGGAAGGTGCTCTACAACTCACTATATGTGACAATAAATTGAACCAAAGTTAATTCATTTTAAACTTGGATATATCAAGCAATTAAATGGATGTAAATCCTCTTAAAGGTGGATTTATTAAACTCAAGGATCAAATTTCTTAAGGTGTTCTTTTTTTAATTATTTAATATCAAGGAATTGATACATGACATGGAATTCAATGATAAAGAAATTTACATGATAAGAAATTTGATCTCTCAAGATTGATTTATTAACCTTAATGATGAAATTTCTTAAGGTGTACTTTTTTTAATTATTTAATGTGAAGGAATTGATGCATGACATGAAATTCAATAATAAAGAAATTTACACGCTAAGAAATTTGACCCCTCAAGCTGGATTTATTAAGCTCAAGGATCGAATTTATTAAGGTGTATTTTTTTTAATTATTTAATATGAAGGAATTGATACATGACATGGAAGTCAATGGTAAATAAATTTACACACTAAGAAATTTGATCCCTCTTGGCGTTGGATATATTTTAGTTTAAAATGGATGTACATCAGTGACTACCACAAATAAATATGACATCAAACCAAATTTTTTATATTTGAAATTATATCCATTTTTTACAATACATCTATCCAAGTTTCGTGCTAATAAGTTCTCTTGGATCCCTTATTTTAGGTGCACTAGTCTATGTTGATGAGCTTGTTAGAAATGACATCTACAAATGTGAATGAGCATATCTTAGACTTCCCCATGACACTTGTTTAAACAAATATCAACAATGTTCACGGAAATTGGAAAATCACATAAATAAATAAAAAATGCCTCATATAATTCTTCTCTACTTACAATTAACCTAGAAGTAACCCTAATGATTCAACTCTATCTACACATTTAATTTTTTCTTAAGTCTCATAACATATGATATGAATGCCCCTCAAAGTGATTAACATCATAAAGTTTCAAGCACTACACATCCTATCTTTGTTTATAATATACAAGTCAACAATTTTTTTCATTACCCTTTCTAACAACTTTTTAATACTAACATATAGCAAGAGACTAAGCTTTATTTGATCTCATTGTACAACAAGAGACACAGCCATATTTGATCTCATTGATCTTTTTAATAAGAATCATGTCGAAAGGGCCATCTTTGGGAAGCATGAATTGAAACACAAAAGCTCTGAAGATTGAGGAAATTCCAGCTTCATCTATTGTGAAACCATGCAAAGAAATGCCTTTCTTAACATTTAATTTTTAGGTGAACACTAGGAAATCCACGTCATTACCGGGTTCACCACCATCATCGTGAAAATCATATATCCTATGCCACATGGAAGAAAATAGATTGATATCAAAAAGCTCTTGTTTATTCTTGAAAGAGCTACGACGATGGCTAGAAGAACCCATGCAATCATGTCATTGACAATAGTTGCAACCATGGCCAATTATCGTACATCAGTGGTGAGAAGCTTGAACTCTACATGTATCCTAAAAAGCAACGATGATAGACAACGATATATCCATGAAGACGAGGAACTGTTAATAGACTACACTCTTAGAAACCATTTCTTTGAGAACGTAAACAACCCCTATCCAGCTACAAAGGTTAACCTACTTTGAGCGAAATGAATAAGCATTATATATCATAACACTAAATTATATAAAATACCTTCTGTTGATAGGATTCTAACAAATTAAGTTTAAAATTTTAATTTGAAGTATATAATATAGTAATAATGTATATAAAAAAATTATTGTATGGATTTACATTTTAAAATACCAATTATTCAAATAAATACTTAATTATAAATTAGGTATGATTATTTAAATAAATAAATTATTATTAATTAGATTTATTTTAGGTTATTGAGGAAAATGATTGTTATTTTTCATTTTACAATGGCTTTTTACAAAGTAAACTTTATTCTAAATATATGAAGAGAAAATCAAGTTCTTTAAAATATAAATATATATATATATATATATATATTTTTAATTAAAAAATAAAATCATTTTAAAATCTTGTTTTTTAAATATACTATAAATTCAAAATTTAAATAATTTTAAATTCAACATATATAATTTGTGAATTCCATTAAATAGTTTAAGTTGAATATATAATTTGTGAATTACATATTGACTATAAAAAAATAAGGAGAATATTATAAATAAATAAATAAAAATATATAATTAATATAATTTATCCTAAAAATTAATATCAAAATGACAAAATAAGTTAGTTGAAGTGGTATGTTTAAAATAATAATAATATCAAAATAACTTATTTATAATTATGATTTAATTAAGATTGAAATATATTTTTGAAATATTATATTATAGTTTTAAAATATATATATATGAAAAGAGCAAGATTATGTTTTAAGAAAATTATTTTATTATAATCTTTTTTTAAATGTATTTGAGAAAGTTAATATAGATGTGGAAAAAATTTATCCTTCTCCTGTGTCTCTCTAACTGATTTTGAGATTTAACCTTTTGTTATAACACATTATTTGACTATAAAATTGAAATTTTGTTGTGATATTTATATTAAAAAAAAAAAATTTCATTTAAAGATAATTATAAGTATTTCTATGTGGGATAGCAGTAAGGATGAAGTGTTCACCCAACTAATCATAACGCCTCATTTCCGTTACTTTTGTGGAATAATAAAATAACACATGGAACAGAATTCATTGGAATTTTCGCCATCCATTCAGCAACATCTATAGAAACACTGAGAGAAGTCCATTCTTGCGCATGCATTTCCCATTGCATTTATAGGAGTTTATGTTTATTCCTCTTTTCTCCACGATCTAGGTATGAATATTGTAGCATCCTGTTGGGATTTCCTTATTTCTTAATTTAACATTTTTAGAAATCTATCGGATTCATCACCTCCCAATCCTAATGTGAAATCAGTGAGTCGATGGTAACGAAAATCAGACACGTGATCAGATTGCGAAAATGTTATATTGTTTCAAGCACTCAGATTGAAATTTCCGAGAGAACTCTGGGGAATTTAATTCTTCATGGGAGAATGCATTGCCCTTGTTTGAGGAGAAGGGAAGAGTTTGGTAAAGAATTTTGTCAATGAAAAACAATTGTAAATATGGCAAGTCATTGAGATGGAAGTGAATGATGAGCGAAGTTAATGTATATTTAATGATGAGCGGATCATCCATTCTGTCGTTGAGTCCAAATATGTTCCTATCCATAAACCTCAACGGACTTTAGGAGAAAAATGGTTTTTATGGCTACATTTTGTTCCTGAAATTGGAAGGTTCGTTTTTGATGGTGGCCCAATGTGATATTTGAAAGTTTATTGGTATATAGAAAAAAAAAATTATATAAAGTTATATAGTTCTATATCAAAAAGTTAATAGTTTTAGTAGTCTCTAAGACTACGTTTGACTGCGTCCGTGCGCGATTTTCGAGAAAATGTTTAGCCGAAGATTTCACCCCGAGGAATCTTGTTCACAGTTGTTAAACATTAGGATTTTGAGTGCCCAGGGAGTTTTTGATGGTGTTGAATCCATTTCCCACTATCAAAAAATGGATTCAAACTACTTGCAACTACATGATTTTTTAAAATTTGGATTATTAGGATTCCAGAGTAGATTTATGTCGTCAAGACTAAGCGTGGCCTCATTGAACAACTCCAATAGTTTTTTGGATGGTTGGTCTATGTGTATTTGGGCAGGTAATTTTGAGTGGTATTGGGATTGTTTTTTGGATGGTTAGTGGATGAATGGTCTAAGTGTATTTGAGCAGGTAATTTTAGGTGGTAGGTTGTTAGGAGTTTTTCTAAAAGAACAGTGTGTACCATGATACCTGGAGATAAATTTAATTAAGTGGCTCATTTCTGACTTGTTAAAGATGATGAACTATTTGTGGATTTTAGTAGAGCCATATCCACCAATGTTTAAATCTTTTGTAAAGAAATGTTGTATATAAATGAGATATTTATCCAATGACATTTTCTCACAAGTACTATCACAACATGCATTGATACATTGATTCTATCTATAATCAGATTTTTTTCTCATCTTCAATACAACTTACTAATATAAAGTATTTCTACGAACTATTAGTGGTATCACTAGCTGATATATACCTCATAATTTTCCTATACATAAATTATTCCATGTCATTTAAAAAAACCTTAAAAAAACTTGAACTCATATGCTAAGTATTACCTGTAACCTTGTTCTTAAATTTAACATCTTGCTACATTGTTACAAGATATATAAAAATTAAATTTTAAATTATATTTATTGTCCAAATATATAGAGATATATCTAGCTTGATTATTCGCTCCCACATTCCCATTCCTCTTGTGGGCTTTACTTTGCACCTCTAGGTAAGATAGCCTATAAACTGTCAACGCAGTGTGGCTTTGTACGGAGAGCTATATCCCGGGTGAGGCTGTTATAATAGCCCTTCCATTACGCTCTCCTGAGGTAGTCTACTAGTGTACGATTACATTAAATTGTGGTGATTGATGTACCAACAGATTCAGAGTTTAAATGACTATCCTAATTTATAAATCTATTATTCCAGATATATTTCATTGCTTAAAAGTAATCGTCACAAACGAGTCATGAGAAATCTCAAATGACGCACATGATTGGGTCAAACAAAAAATAGAACCCTTCGAAACTCCAATAGTTGGCTTTCAACTTTGCATTACGTTTTGCATTCATCGTAAAGTTTCTTTCGCTTTCCATCCGTTAAAAAGTCACATATTATATCAGCTGCCTTTGCACGCTTGTACGGTCTGGTTGAAAACATTGCGCGGGTAATATCTGGTTACGATTTTTTAATCATTTCCAACTACACAATTCTCCAGGTAAGATGGACAACTGCTGCAACTCATTGAATGAACGTTCAACAACTAGACGTCTGCGGTGATATTGAGGCTGAGCAAACTCGACACTGTTATTTTATTGACCTCTCCACTGTGAGTTTACGGAATATTATGGGTCCGGGGATCTTGTCATGCTGAGAAAGGAGTAAAATGGATTCCGTAACAAAGTCTGTCTTATTATTATAATATGTTCAATTAAAAAGATAACAAATGATAGGGAGTCAAATCAAAAGGGTAGTAGGTAATCCATGTGCCAATCATTCAAAATTGGAGGATGATGGGCTCCATCTTTAAGCTGCTGCTTCTGTTTAAATATATGTGACGACATGATTCCTAAGCCCTTGCGACCTGCCATTAGGATCCGCAGAGAACAGAGATTTGGCAGGCGGAGTTAAAAATGAGATACACACAAGAGCAAAGACAGAACGTCCCGTTTTCCTCCACGCCAAAGTTAAAGAAAGGCTTGTGGTCACCTAAGGAGGACGAGAAACTCAACAATTATATGATGAAGAACATCATTGCCGGCTGCTCTTGGAGCTATGTGGCCAAGCAAAGTGGTAGTTCCTTATTATGTACCCTCTGGCTCATTAATTTCAATTTCGCTAACCTCTGTACTAGTTCATGTCATTCAGCGTAACATTTCAATGCTGCAATCCAGGCGCATTTGTGCCGGTGTGTCATTTTTATAAATATGTAAAGCGTGTGAAGCACTATAGAGATATACATTTAGGTTCTTTTACCATATATCACCAATGGAGCGTGTGAATATTAGCAGAGCATAAATTCATTGTTATCACAATATCAAGGCATGATTAAAGTCGATGGATGGTATAAGTATGTAGTTTGGTATAGAAAATTCAAAGAAATTGAGCTGAGTGAATTTTTTTTTTTTTTTTATTTTTTATTAATTGAATTAAATTTTGAGAAATAAGTTTTCCTTATTTATTTTCAATTTTTTTCTTTCAAATATGATAACATAAAAACTAAAATATAATAATTTTTACAATAAAATAATTTATATCTAAAGTATAATATATTTACAATTAAATAATTTATATTATATTTATTTTATTAAATAGTACCCAATATAAAATTCAAACCTCAAAATGTATATAAATCTATTTTAATATATTATAAAAACATAAAATTAAAACTTTAAAATTTTTGATTGAAAAATCTAATTTTCTTTATAATATTTATATCTCAATATACTTGAAAATGTATATAAATCTATTTTAATATATTATAAAAACATAAAATTAAAACTTTAAAATTCTTGATTGATAAAGCTAATTTTCTTTATAATATTTAAAATTCTTGATTGATAAAGCTAATTTTCTTTATAATATACCTGTGATTTATATTTAATTTAATTATAAGAACAAAAGACATATTAAAATTTATAATATCATGAAATAATATATTATTATTTATAAAATTCAAATTTATTATATTATTAATAATATAATATAATTGCAAGACTCATGTGATTCATGATTAAAGTAAATTTTTTCCACATAAACGTTTTAGGATAATAGTTTAGAATCCTATTCATATTATATAATATAATATAATATAAATTTATTATATTATTAGGAATATAATATAAAATCAGTAAAAAGTAGTATATTTATAATGAGGAAAAACTAATTATATTATTATATTATTTAATATTATTTAATAAATCTATTTATTTTAAATAAAAATAACTAAATTTAATGAACCTGTTTATATTAATAAATCATGAATTTAATTTGATTAATATTATATGAGTGAAAATGTTAAAAAATAAATTATTTATTTTAAATATAATTTAGAAAAATTTCAGTTTTAAATTTCGTTATTTATATAATATTTATTTAATGTCGAGGTGATCTGCATAGTAATAATTTTCTAGCCTTCATAATTAAACATAGTAATTTTCTGCACCTCATAATATTGTTTCTAATATTTCATATTACAGTGAGATAAAATTAAAATTGACTCCATTGAAACCAACGGCAACAACTGCACAGAGTCGAATATACCCTCACAATTAGGCCATACCTACAATACCAATTACTCACTGTCTGCCAATGCTCAAGATGCTTATACGTTGGACGCCATGTCTGAAGGGTACCTACAGTCATTTTATAACATCTTTCATGTACTGGCCAGTAAAGAAAATCAACACTCTTATGTTGAGGACGTATTGGACTTAAGAATGAACAGGTACTGGAACAAAATATTGTGTTTCCAATTTATCTGAACCCTATTAACAATCAGCTGCTTTCTTATTTCTCAGCTTTCGATTATTTCTACTCACATCAATCATAGCTTGTCTCAGGTTTTTACATCGACGACTATGCAAACCCATGATCAAACTTGTAATACAGCAAAATTATCAAGTGGTGATCAGTTAATAACTTCGTGGACTACGTTGCGAAAAGATCGATGCCTGAGCGCCATCAAAGAGCGAACGAGGGTTTCAAGACAGAGGTGAAGTTACAGTAGATTTCCTTGGGATCTAAGCGCAAGAAGCCAAAGGCGACTGGTCTCTCCATGGCTGCTTCTTCGCGAGGAGGGCCACCACCCTCCTACCGCAATATCTTAAGCGGTGACCATTCCCAACGGCCATCCCATTCAGAAACTGCTTAGCAACAGACATCTCCTGTATTGGGAGCAACATGGCAAGCCAAGATGAAAGGAAAATGCTTGCCAAGGGCAGTCAAAAAACCAAGATTTGTTATCCCAGCGACAAAATTGGACGTGTATCGCGGATATATGAAGAATCATGCTCTAATCTGTAAGTTTATAGGTATTTGGCCTTCAGAAAAAAGAATTACTGAAATGGATTCAAACAAAATGGCAGCCCAAAGGTCATATTGATCTAAAATTAGGGGCGAAAGGTTTTTTTACAGTTATTTTTTCCAATTTTGCAGATAAAGAACGCATTTTTGAGGGAGGGCCCTATTTTTACAGCAATGCAGGGCTTTTTCTCAGACAGTGGGAGGAATGTTATAACCTTGAACAAGAGCAATTTCTGGCTGCTCCTGTTTGGGTTCAGCTTTTTGGGCTCCCTATAGATTTTTGGGACCCTGAAATTTTGGAAGGAATAGGAAATTCTTTAGGTTATTTTGTCAAAATTGCAGACTCCACTGCCCGGGGTCGATATACATCCTTTGCAAGAATCTGTGTGTATATGAATATCTCTGAACCCTTACCAGAAATGATATATTTGGAATATGAGGGTAAATTTTGGCAACAGCTTCTAGATTACGAGCATATCCCCTTTCGCTGTCGCCGTTGTCATGAGTACGGGCATCTGTACAAATCCTTCCCCTTAAATGCCCCTGAGCAACAACCTTCTAATGTTACTAGTCCTGAGAAGCCACCATGGCAAGATGAAGAAGGGTTTGTTATGGTCTCCACTAAAAAACGCCAACCACGTTCTGTAAACCCTCGCCCTGGGTCAGCTACAAAACAAAACCCTCATGGTTCAACAAAAACTGAGAATTGGTACAAGGTCCTATAAGAGGAAGGCGAACCGTCAGTTTCAGAAATTGCAGTGGAGACTGATAGTTGGACATGCGGAGATGGCACAGAAAAATCAATCTTCGAAGCAGAAAGCAGGGCCGGAAATGGATGCATCTGAAGACAACCCGGTGCAATACCTCATTCCAATGGAGGTAGAACAATCCAAAGAAGATTTCAGTGCAGAAGAGAAATTGTTGAAACACCTCTTGTTTGAATGGCGAAATCTTGATGATCGATTCATCCCGGCTGATCAGAAGAAATTGTATAAGGAGACTTTTGAGCATTATCTTACAGCTCAAGCCCAGTGAGAAACCCAAGAACAAGCAGCAGGCAAAAAGGCGCCTCCCCCTTCAAAACCAGCAAAAAAGAGAGGATGGCCAACCCTGCAGGAATCAATACAGTTAGTTGGAGAAATGTTGATTAACACGGGCAAGATAATACCGTTAACAATGGTATTCCAACAACTACCCAAGAATCCCTAATGAAGGTACTCTCCTGGAACATCAGAGGTCTTAATAGCAAGGGGAAACAGAGATATCTGAAAGACAAATTGCAGGCTGAGAAACCTCAAGCCATACTACTACAAGAAACAAAGGTTTCGGGGCAGAAGCTACAGTTAATAATGCAATCTTTGAAAATTAAGTATGAAGTTATGGCTATTGACTCGATGGGCACCTCAGGAGGCATATCCATACTATGGAATGCTGCAGAGGTCAGTGCAGAAGGATGGATAGGCTGTCCCAGAATATTAACAGCTACCTTCCGTCAGATAGGCTCTGAGGCCAGGATTTTAATCTCGGCTGTTTATGGACCTCCCATTCCAGGAGAGAGAGCAGAGTTTTTACAAAGTATACGAACTTTGAGTACAATGCATAATGAAAAGTATTGGTTATTAGGTGGGGACTTTAACATGATATTGAATCTCTCGGAAAAGAAGGGAGGGCTACGAAGGAAGGATCCATAAATGGCTCTTTTTCGAGAATTACTAAATGATTTACGTTTAGTAGACATCCCCACAGTAAATGGACTTTATACCTGGAACAACCGCAGGGGCGAGAGGCACCAGATTGCCTCTAGGTTGGACCGATTTGTAGCAACGGAAGAGCTAGTGAGTCTGGATATTTTTTATGAAGCTGTTATTCTTCCAACTCTAGGATCGGACCATTGGCCGATCAGACTGGAGATAGATGTGAAGGCAAGCCGTTCGAATCTACCTTTTAGGTTCGAGCTCTTTTGGCTACGAGACTCTGGATTCATGGAAAAAGTTAAGAACTGGTGGAACTCAAATCCAGTCAGGGGCAATAACAAAATGCATTCTTTCCAGCTACGTTTGAAACAGTTAAAAACATAAATAAAACACTGGAATCATCAAGAATTTGGAAACATCCAACAAGACCAAATTCGACTAAATGAGAAAATGAAGGAGATTCAGCAGCAAATTATTCTTCACGGTCGAACAGTGGATTTGGCTCCGGAGGAAGGGCGTACTATCAGTCAACGGGAGGAGAGAAGAAAACAAGAGGAGATACTATGGAAACAAAAATCCCGGGTTAATTGGCTGAAAGAAGGTGACCGCAATACAAAAATTTTCCATAAAGCTATGCTACAACATCGCTAGCATAACAGAATATTTTAACTGAAAGCAACAAATGGAGAGCGTTTAATCAAACACGAAGACATGGAGAGAGAACTAATGTCACACTTCAAAGATCTCCTAACGGAACCTATCCCAAATAGGCAGGAAGAAATACAAAAGATAACTCAGCACATTCCTAGACTGATTACAAGAGAGCAAAATCTGGCCCTGTTACGAGAAGTCACACTCCAGGAGGTAGAAGAGGTAGTCCTGAGCCTTCCCAGGAACAAAGCCCTGGGACCGGATGGGTTTACAAGTGAATTTTTTAAAGCAGCCTGGCCATTCATGGGTCCAGATATTCAAGAGGTGGTTGAAGAATCCCGAAGGAATAAGAAAGTCTATCCAGCTCTGAATGCAACATTTCTTACCCTTATTCCCAAACATAAAAATGCAGATACCCCAGTGGGCTTTCGACCAATAGCTCTCTATAACGTTATCTATAAAATTCTCTCCACGATTATGGTTAATCGCCTGAAGCCCTTGCTACCCACTATAATCTCTCCAGAACAGACTGGATTTGTCAAAGGAAGACAAATCTTGAATGGAATAGTGGTCGCCCAAGAAGCAATCCACTCACTCACGAAAGACAAACATAGAGGCTTATTAATAAAACTGGATTTTTCTAAGGCGTATGACCGTATAAGTTGGCAATATCTCATAGAAGTAATGCGAGCCTTTGGGTTTGATGACAGATGGCTCCAATGGGTCCGATCATTCATCT